>BSBK01011846.1:0-227347 GCA_027943335.1 Chamaecyparis obtusa
GCATGGATTTGGCTCTTTCCCCCCTGTTTTGCTTCTCTCTCCCTATTTCCAGCCTAATTTCTGTAGACTTTCTCTGAGAATCTAAAGGTCTTGTCTTTCTGGGTCAAGGATGATCTATTCCCTAACCTAGGTCAAGGACAACGTCATCCCTGACCTGGGGAAAAGACTACCTCATCCCTAACCCCAGGTCCAAATTTCAATTTCCATAAGTTTTAGGATGTCGGGTTTCAAAAATTTTTATTTTCCCGCTTTCGGGTCGGTTGTTTTGGTCTCCAAAATAGTAAACTCTTAATTGCATTTAAACTAGGTCCATTTTTAAAGGGTTAAGGCCTAATTGGAACTTAATTCCCCAAGGTGTCCCCTCTAAAGGATTGTGCCCTAGATCACTATAAAAGGAAGCCTTCCTCTCTCATTTTTATATCTCATCTCATACCAAGCAACTTCATGATCAATAGCTCTCAAGGAGATATTCACAAGCCATCAAGTTCTCTCTTAAGTAAGATCAAGCAAGCATTTAAGCAATCATCATTTTCTCCATCAAAGTTCTCCATTGAAAATCAATGATTCAAGCATTCAACCCTTTGAAGGGATTTGGTTCAAGAATTCAAGATTCATCATTCAAAACCCTAGATCTAGCCATCATGGTGGTGTGATCTTCCTTCAAGATTATTTGTTCATCTTCAAGATCCATTCATTCTTCTCTCAAGGTGGATTCCAAGCATGCAAATATGGAGGTTTTGATTTACATATGTTAATGTTGTGTTCAAGCATTCATATCAACATACTTTTTCACATTTCAAATACAATTGCATATCTATTGAATATCATAGCTTCGTTATTAGATCTACTTCTACTACTTTCTAGCATTCTCTATTTCAATTCTATTATTAAGGTTGATTCAAAACTAGGGTTTGACTAAGGCAAACCCCTCATCCAAACAAAAAAACCATTTTTCTTGCAGGTACAGGTATAGGATAGTGATTGAAGTGTAGATGTAGATACCCTTTTTGGTGAACTTCCAAGATCCGCCAACAAAATTTCCGTCGGAGCTACGAGGGCTAGCATCCTGCCCCGGGGTAAGACCTCGCCCTGCTATCTGGGTCAAAGATGACCTGACCTCAAAAAGACAAGAGTTTTCTGGGTTTTCTCTGTCTCGACATTTCCAGTCCACAACAAGTTGCAGAATTTCCCAAAACTATGCACAAACATCAGAAAATAGTGATTTCTTCATCAGCCTTCTTTAGAGATAAGTATTTCTATTTTATTTAGTTTGTATGTCCACAACATTTTCCATCACTTATCATATCACTATACTATATCACACTATCCATAGAGGTGAATAACTACAACCATTTCATCTCTATTCAGAAGGAAAGATGGTTATTGAGAGTGGACTATTAAATTAAAGATGATAATCTTGAAAACACTTCTTTTCTTATTCTCGTTTGTTGGGAAAAAATGTATTCTTGTAGTGGAAAAGAAAGGAAATATAGGAGTAGAAAGAAGATTTAATTGCAAAAAAAAAATTTTGGAAGTAAGAAAATTGAGGACTTAGAAGAATAAAGCCTGGACTAGGAAAACTTTTCAAAGAGGCTTCCAAGGAAATTGGAAAGAAAGGGAAACTATCTTGGCTAGTAATATAGGTAGAGATTGTAATCCCAATATTTAGTAGTAATTATTCTAATTTTGGTGCAGATTTTCATAGAAATTGTGTTCATTTGGAATGGAGTGAGTTTACTTAGATTACCAACTTGGTTTATACTATTACCTCATAGTATCATGTCAATAGTCGAGTACCCAATATGATAAAACTCAATCTTTTTGCAAATTCATTTTCTCTATAGGAAAATATTTCTTTTTTTCATGAAGTTTTATATGTACTCTACCTTACCAAATCTCATTGGGAACTTTGACAGTAAACTTGACCATAAACCATCTTGCATGAATACTTTTCAAAGAGGCAACATGAATACTATCCATAACCTTCGCATGAATACTTTTCAAAGAGGCAATATGAATAATATTTCTTTTTTTCATGAAGTTTACCTTACCAAATCTCGTTGGGAACTTTGATAGCAAACTTGACCATAATTTAAGGAAAATTTCATTGATCTTTTATTTCTCTTACTTCCACCATAGATTCTTGCTCCCATAAAAATAAATTAGAGTGATTAAAGTTTTTTTCTAAGGGGTGTTATCACTCCGTAAGACCGTAAGTCCTCCTGCTACTCTATACATTTTTTTTAAAGATGGGGTCTCTAAGTGATATAAATGGCTATCACAAAGGAGCATTATGTTGAGAGGATCATTTATATCCTTCTCTAATTTTACCATTGTGTTTTAGGGAGCACACGGGTTCCTTAAGCCCAAATTTTGAAATAAGCAGTTGTATAAATCATTTTATGTAAAAATCATCTTTTAACTTTTTCTCTGTATCGCTTAAGTAGTATTTAAGGTTGGTTTATGTCTTTCCTAACTTATGTGATGCGGCTCATATAGATGAAGCTAGAAAATTCAACTACTTTTAAACTTAGTATCAACCTTATAGTTTCTTTTCAGATAAGTCATTATTAAAATTGGTAGTACCAGTGATGTAAAAATGTTTCCTAACCAAAATCCATTTACATTACTTGTTGGAAGATTTATGAGTATGTTAGAGTTTTGGATTTGGGTATGCTAACAATAATGTTTTCTCATTGATGGTGAGGTATTTCTATGAGATTTTTGCAGATCATCTATAGAGGTTCACAGAAGTTGGTTCAATAGTTTGAGTAAGATATGATCAAGTTTTTGGTTACTGGTGTTATAGTGTTCCTATGAATATCGAATAAGTATTTAGTTCAGTATGAGTTGGATTTGATGTTTCAGAGGTTTTGAAGCTGGTGATTCCATGTTTTATTGTCATTGTGTTCACTGTTGGTGTTTTTCATGACTCAAAATACAACATGCCATCTTTTGTTATGTCTGAGTTTGGTATCTTAGTGTTCCTATTGATAAGAGATAAATATGAGTTTGGATTTCGTATTGGAGATGATGGGAAGGTTATGGATAGTATTCATGTTTCTTTTCAGTGTTATTGGATTGTGTGATGATCATAGTGTTGATTTGCATTGGTTGAGATTATTGAACTTGCTACTTTAGTAGTGTGTTGGTCTTTCTTCATTTAGGTCCTAGTCTACTTAATGAAGTAACATGTTGTGATTCTCGATGCTACTTCAATAGCACTTGTGCATGTTTAAAGTTTAAGATTTAGGTCATGTCTAAGTCTTAGTTGACTTGATTTCGATCACATTGGAGATTAAGCATAATGTTTATATCTTTTATTGTATTAGGTCTTTGTTGACCTAGTGGTTGGATATTCTTTATAATCAGTATAAATGAGAGCTCATTTTGTAATTGAGAGTATGTATGAAAGAGAAAGGATGGTGTATATATGTGTTATAAATGTAAGCTAGAGTTTGTATTTCATTGGAACTGTATTGGCATATGAGTTTCTATTTGTTAGTTTGATTATAAAGGATTGTATGTCCGCCCCATTTTAATTGAAGATAGATCGGTGAACTTGACCAAGGGCCAGATCTAAGGTTGTATTGTGAGAAGTGAACTCTAGGAAATGAGCCCACAAATTGGGATGTAAGCTTGTAGTTTAAGTACATCCTTTGTTCTCTATGTTTCTCTTAACTAGGTAGTACTTTTAATAGGGTACACTCATCTAGTGAGTTTGACTGCGAATGGGGTTTTTCCTAAACCAGGTTTCCTTGATAATAAATACTTATGTTCCATGATTTGTGTTGTGGATCTTGCATTATTGTTTATCTTTCAAATCTAAGTGGCTAAAGTGAAATTAAAGTAATTAGGTACACATAACCTATTCACCCTCCCTCTTAGTTGTGCTTACCTCCTTTTGGGCCTAACAATTTGTATCAGAGCTAAGTCCTTTTTAAAGAAGTTTGACTACTTAAAGGAGATTTGTCATGACAAGTATGAGTCGAGAGAGTTCAAAGTTTGATGGAAATAATTACCTAATTTGGAAGGATCGGATGACTACCTACCTAATAAGCATGGGAATAGGAGATGAATACTGACAGGTCACTAAGAAGCCTTATACTATTTTGAATAACCTAACAAATGCTATTGTAGATGAAAAGAAATTTTTTAAGGAGAACATGTTAGCAAGAGAGGAACTGATCAACACCTTATCAGATTCATAATATGCACACATTTATGGATTAAGGACTACACATGAGATATGGAAAAAATTAGAAACTATTTATGAAGGTGATACTTATGTTAAGAAAGTTAAGTTGCAGAGACTAAAAGCTAAATATGAAGACATGACAATGAGTGGAGAGACTGCCTCAGTTTATTTACAAAGAGAATTATTTGGTCTGTGAAATCAGATGTGTTGGAGGAAAATTCACAAATAATGAAGTTGTTGACAAGATTATGACATATGTGCCTACGTGTTGCAGTGAGAAGGTTGCTGCTATTGAAGAATTGAGAACCATAAGACCTATTTCAAGAAAATCTTTAGCTACAAGACTTTGTGCCTATGAGATGACTAAACTTAGTAAGGAACTTCCAAAGGTTGAAACTGCAATCAAAGCTAGTGTGACCAAATATGACCAGGGAGAAAGCTCTAAAAAAGATGAAATTCAAACACTATGCTAAGGATTGGGAAGAAATCATGGAAGAAGAATGGAATATTGATGAAATTGAAGCCTTGATTGCAAGAAGACTACCTAAGGGCTATGGTAAGTATGAAGGAAGATTACCTTTGAAATGTTTCAATTGTAATAAGATTGGTCATATTTTATCTAGATGTCTGAACAAGAATTACAAGGATGTTACAGACAAGTATAAGAAATATCATTCTAAGGATCATAAGATAATCCTAATGAAGAAAAACCATTGGTTTCAAGAGTTGTTAAAAGAGATGAATGGGTCTTTGATAGTGGATGCTCACATCATATGACTGGTGACAAAGATAAGTTTTTGTAGCTTGAGGACTATGATGGAGGTGTTGTTATATTCGGTAGCAATGTTCCTTGTTTGATTAAAGGAAAATGATCTATTACTCTTGATGGTAAAAATAGTACTAATGATGTCTTGTATGTTGAAGATTTAAGTCATAACTTGCTGAATGTTGGAAAGATATTAGATAAAGGTTACAAATTGAAATTCATGAATGAAATCTACAAAATCATTGAAAGTAGAAGAAATCTTATTGCATCAAATACATAAACTACGATAATCTATTTCATTTGAGAACTATTGAGAATAAATATTTGATTGCTAAGATTGATGATAGTTGGTTATGACATAGAAGACTTTGTCACGTGAAATTTGATAATATGGCAAAGATTAGCACTAATCATGTTGTGAGAGATTCTCCCAAACTATTAAAGCTTAATAATATGTGCAAAGAATATCAATTGAGAAAGCTAACTAGATCTACTTTTAAGAAAAAGATATATTTTTTAAATGGATTGTTGGATTTAGTACATACATATCTATTTAGTCCTACTAAGACAAGAAGCTACTTCAGTGATAGATACTTTATGATGTTTTTTGATGACTATTCAAGGATGATGTGGGTTACATTTTTGTAAGAGAAATTAGAAGCCTTTCAAAAAATTTAGATATTCAACATACTGAGGGAGATTGAATTCGGAAGAAGATTGAAATGTCTGAGATCAAATAGAGGTGGAGAGTTTACATCTGATAATTTTTATGCATTTTGTGAAGAACATGGGATAAAGAGATAAAATTTTGCACCCCAAACCCTGCAACAGAATGGTGTTGTCGAGTGAAGGAATCAGACTATTCTAGACATAGCTAGAACTATGATGATTGAAGGAAAAGTACCACAAATCCATTAGAGAGAAGCAGTATGCACCACAATATATACTTTAAACCAAGTACAGATTAAGAAAGGAGTTGTTAAGACCTCTTATGAACTTTGGTATGGTCATATTCCTAAAATGAAATACTTTAGAATTTTTTGGAAGTAAAAGCTATATTAAGAGGGATGAAGATACTATAAAGTTTGATCGTATAAGTGATGAAGTAATATTTCTTGGTTATTCTACAAAGAGAAAGGCATATAAATTTTAAAAATATAGACTAAAGAAGATTGTTGAAACTACAAATGTCAGAGTTGATGAGAATGAGTAGAGATCAGAAAGGAATTGTAGGCATGATATGACTGAAGATGACAATCAAATTGTGGAAATACAAAATCAGAATTAGGATGGATTGAAAGAACATAGAGAACTAGAAGGAAACAAAGTGAATGTTAACGCCAAAGAGTCTGCTACATGGTGTATACCAAAAGCTCCAAGGTATGTAAGGATTAATCATTCAGAAGATATCATTATTGCTTATAAGAATAGAGGTGTTGAGACTAGAAGAAGAATTTCTAGAGATGAAACTTGTTTGCTATTTGAATTTGAGCCTAAAGATGTTAAAGAAAAATGTATTGATCAGAGTTGGATGAAAGTAATGAAGGAAGAACTTCATAAGATTGAAAAGAACAAGAAATGGATCCTTGTTCCCAAACCCACTAACAAGAATGTGATCAATACAAAGTGGGTATTAATAAATAAGCTGAATGAAGATGGTAAAGTAGTTCAAAACAAAGCAATACTAGTATGTAAAGGTTATTAAAAAATGGAAGGTATAGATTTTATTGATACTTTTGCTCATGTTTCTAGACTTGAAGCTTTTAGACTACTTCTTGCATATGCATCTTATTAGAAATTTAAGGTCTATCAAATGGATGTTAAGTTTGCATTCTTAAATGGTGAACTAGAGGAAGATGTTTATATTGAGTAACCTGATGGTTTTACATCCTTTGTTCTCTATTTTACTCTTAACTGGCTAGAAATTTTTAATTAAGTACACTCATCTAGTGGGTTTGATTCCCATCGGGGTTTTCCTTTAACTGGGTTTCCTCAAGAAAAAATCTTTGTGTTTTGTGCTTTTTGTTCTGGACCTTGCATTATTATTTATCTTTCAAATCTAAGTGGCTAAAGTGAAATTAAAGTAATTAGGTACACACAACAGATTCAGCCCCCCCCCCTCTCAGTTGTGCTTGCCTCCTTTTAGGCCTAACATTGTCATCCTTCTAATTAGATTGTGTATGGGATGTTGTTCTTTGGTTGTGTCTAAGAAACCATCATAAATTGCACTTGTCAATAATCTAGTGAAGAAATGATATATCTTCCAAATATACAAAATGTAGTGCAATGTATATGTTAATTTATTGATCTTGATTCTCTTTTGTATTTGAACATTATGGGGCGTACAAGTTACTTTCTTCATACCACTTTCTAATTTGATTAAGAAATTATAGAAACTTGCAAACCAACTTAACCTATTAGGGTGAAATTAAAACTCCATTTCATAAATTAAACTATAAATGAAAATGGGATAGCTTAGAAATAAAATGATGAGCTCATTTTAATTCAACATTTTATACTGAAATGATATGTGGTTGTCCTTTTCTCTACATAGTTTTTTTGCTCGATTTTGTTTTAGTGGAAGATGATTTGGAATTCTTGTTCACCTTGTTAATCTAAATGTGTATCTATGCCATGTCATTTGGTAAAACATCAATCTTTTGTAGTTCCACCAGCATACAAATATGGATTCAAATTCTTGTAAATATAGATCATTGGCTTCTTAATTGAAATTCTTATCGCATGGGTGGTTTGACAAAAGAAAAAGGTACAAGTTGTTAACACTTAAACTCACTGGGAACAAATTTAACATACCTATTTTGGATTTATGGGAAAAGTCTTTTAAATGAATCATTACAAATATAACAACTTGTGCTTGAGTGTTTGACCATTTCACCATTAAGTTTACATATATAAAAAGGGAGAAATTTTTGATTAAAATAGGTGGCTTATTTGTTAATTTTATTGCAAATTCTTTCTTATAGGTTAAATTGTACCTACAAGATGTGTGAACGAGTCTAGACTAAAATATAGAATAATTTGATGTGTTGCAAAGGATGATAATTACAAAATGAAACTAATTTATATCATGCTCCTTGGGTTTATGTGACTATAATTCCTGAGACAAGTGTTTGTAGTTTCTTCTTTTTCATTATTTTATACCCTTACTTTAGATGAATATGGAAATTTTTAATTGAAGGGTGTTGAATGTGTGCTTTCAGGGAAGGGTAGGAAATGAAATTCTCTTACGCATTCTACCTACCAATAGAAGATGATTTTAATTGTTTTGGCCAAAGCTCTTGTATATGTATTATTTTATATGTTGGTTATTGGTTTAACTCACTGCAACACAGTGTTAGTTACTACATAGACATAGGTGTTATGTATTTTAGTTCACTATTCTGCTAAATCCATCCAATCGACTAGTTCCAAGTTGGTAGGCTTCTTGGACAGGGTTGACGCACTCTATGTGTCTCAACCCTAGGCCCAAGAGCTGGACCTTATCCTCCTTAGCCTCATGGTCCTTAAGAATCTTTATGAGGTGGTATATCTAGTAGGGAATCTTTTGGCATTCTCTCTCAGGTTGAACTTCCTTCCTTAACTCAACATGATTGATTATTGTATTCATAAATTTATATATAGAAAATGGATAGATTATAAGATTCAAAAATTCATTTAGTACATAAAATCTGATATGGTGTGTGTGTGTGTGTGTTCACTTTTATGTATAATCCATATAATTATATATGCATAGCTATTTCTTCATACTACAATAATCTAAGAGATTATAACAGATCACCTTGTTGTAGATATGATTGCATTTTCTTCTCATTCAATTCCCTTCATTGAATGAGTGTTATTTCATTTTATACTCTTTCATTGGGATGGAAGGTTGTGAACCTTTGGGATGAGAAGTCTTTTTTCATGAAGTTGCACTCATGGAATAAGGGATTGCACCCCTTCAATTATTTTAATAACTGTTGTTTTATTATGTGAACTATTGTTAACATAATCTGCTTCAGTAATTGTTCTTTGTTATAACCAGCTAATTGTTAGTGTCATGACCCTAGGATTATGTTCTTTAAGGAATAATGTAAATTGGTAGCAATTGTGGAGGAGTTTCTAGAAGTTCAAAAAAGGAAGCTTCAACAACAAGCCATAATTGGTAAGTTTTAGAATATCTCCATTTCATTAAAGGATTTAGAAAATTGGATGAATGAAAATTGGAATGATTTAGAAGAAGTTGATATTCTAGATTTTGAAAGTGGGTTTTTCATAGTGATATTCAAATCTAATCATAGCAGAGACAATATTTTAGAAAAAAATGTTTGGATTTCAAAACATCAGGGTTAGATATGAAAAGCTAGATCCCAAACTTCAATAGAAAATATCATTGCAATAAATTCAATCTCATCTAGATCCAATTAGACTATTTGTCATTAGGTTACAAATACACATATATCTAGGAGGTGTTTGGAAATCAATTAGGAATCTTTCTTAAATCAACCCTATGCAAGGAAACTTGAAGCCTTAGGATCCGTGTTATAATGAGCACTTAGAAAGAATTCCCTAAAACCCTAAAAATATGGTATCTAAAATTAAAGGATCGCTTATGATTATATTGATAGGGTTGAGGGTCCTCCAATCTCAATAATAGAATTGTTTGGGGCAACCCAAGGGGAGGAAGACCCATGCAGTATGGAGACTCAAAATAATTAAGAACTCTAAGTTTGAGGAATACTAGAGATGATTTAGAGGAAACCCGGACACTTTATTCTTAGAAATATCATTACAGTAAACCTGAAGGGGAAGAAAAATACTTATATGATAAAATCATGTTTTTTCTTTGGGCCCTATTTTAGAGATAGACTCATTATTGCACTAGATTAGAGGAAAGAAAAATCTTTGTGCTACTAGACATCAAAGGTATGAAGAAAATAAATATCAAATTTATAAGGAATGTAGGATTAAGAATAAGCCATACATTGAGGGGATTGGGTATGGGGGCATACCTGAGAGCTTGAGATTGGATAAAATCACCCTGATTAAAGAGAAATGCAATTTTAAAAGAATAGAATCCCAAGACTACAGATACTTAAAGAATGTAGGAAGAAAGGATACTCTCATCAACTTAGATGTTTCAAGGGGAGAAGGATGGTTCCCAATAGAGAAAATAGATAGATATTGGATGTAGAATAAAATATCAAACATAAGTAATCAAGAAATTACAAGTTTCATAGTATAACGTTTGGAAGAGATCCATACCAAAATTATAGAGGAAATAGAAAATCAAGTTTTGGAGGAGGGAATGATAGATACAATGAAGAATATTAGAGAAAAGGAGAAACAAAAAGATGTTGACAAAGAAAATATGAAGGAGTATGATGAGATATTAGAAGAAAAACTTATAGACATTATCAACTCATCCTCTAATAATAATAAAACTATAGAGGATGCAAACAAAATTCTTCAAGTAATATTGGTAGATCTAATCAACAAGTTTCCAGCCAAATTAACTCCAGATTGTTGGAAGAAAAACAAGAAAGGAAAGGGGAGAAAATTCATTTCTTAATTAAGAAGTGAAGAATGGGAGGAGTCATACAAAAACAAAATCACAACTTATTTTCATGTAGGGAAGGGGAAGTTCCTTCCCAATGAGAAATACAAATTATTTTATTGAGTGTTAGGGGCATGAATGCTCCTAACAAGTAGCATTTAATCAAATGTCATAATTTTTCATTCAAAGATGTAATCACTCCTCAAGAGACAAAGTTAAATGTAGACCAAATAGAAAAATCAAAAGATCAATAGACAAGTGAGAATCAAAATCAATAAAAGCCACAAGTTCCTCGGGGGAATTGGAAATCCTATGGCACCCAAGCATAGTTCTCTTTCAAAAGTTAGATGGTAGATTCAATTGGCTAGGAGGGTTAGTGCACAACGTGTATAGAAATATGAATTTCTCTTTAATTAATGGTTATGGTCTGATAATGACAAAGAAGAAAGTGGAAGTATGGGAAGAGTATCTAAGTAGTCCTTTTAGATCCTGGATAGAAAATAATTTCATCATTGGTGGAGACTTCAATGCCATCCTCCATCTATCATAAAAAAAGGGGTATACAAAAATAATTTCAGCCACATATTGACTTCAAAAAGTAGGTCACAAAGGAAAATCTCATGGAGGTTGACTTGGAGAATGGAATGTTCACATGGAACAAAAGAAGACATGGCTTTAGTATGTATAGATGAAAATTGCATAGATTCTTATACATAGGTGACTTAACTTCTTTCCCTTGTTATTTGAAGGCATTAATTTCTCTCATATCAGGATCAAACCATTTGTAATGCCCAAAAAAATAAACAAAACACAAAAATCAAAAATTTTCTAACGTACAACAATAAGTCTAAAGGTTTACTAAACATTACAAACTAAGTTTAGGAATTAATAATAAAACATAAAATAGAGGGACATCATGACCATGTTTGACTTGGTCAACCTCCCTCTTGTTCACAGTTCTCTTAAGTGAAATGTATTGCTAGAACGAAATCCTATAAGGAGATGTTGACTAAGGTTGACTTAACAATTCTCACTAGAAGATATCAGAAAAACTAGGTTCTAACGAGGCATCCAAAATGGCCTACCTTGAAATTCATTCCAGGGTGTGAGATCTCTAAGTGAGACTTCACTGACCAAAAGGGTATTATCAAAGGATTATGTTTACCACGACATGATAAAATAACAATGTTAAATATTCTCATTTTACTATAGTCTCAAGCATTAATTTTAATCATTTATCAAATGATTAAATAAAAAGGGAAACTATATAGTATTATGAGAAGATGAGATAATAATGACATAAGGGTATCTAAAATTTAATCCCTGGTCTAAACCTCCTAATCCTAGGTTTATTAGGTAATTAAGGATCTAATTAGGAATAATACACAATCCAAGTCAATAATTCAATAATTAAATATAATCCTTCAAATAATTGAAATAAGTAATTTAAATTAATTAATTAAAGTTGACTACAACTGGTCATATTCTACTTATTTTTTGTAATTCACAAGTATAAATGACCAAATAAATGACTAATTTGGTCATAAGGAAATATCACAAGGTCAGAAAAATATAAATGACTAAATAGACGACCAAATAAATGACTAAATAAATGACCAAATAAATGACTAAATCAATGATTATTACTCCTTTTAGTAATATCAGACTTATATACTTAGAAGTTGCATTTCAATAATAATTTTTATTCACCAATATGATAGATTGAAGGATGGTGGGTGGGATCCAATGCTTGAAAAAAGTAACAGAGTCTTTTGATATTGGTGCTTGCTTCGCTACTAGCTTTCCTACTGGATCTCCCACTAGTAGAATTGACATGATCTTGGAACTTGTGTTTGAAAGGGGTAGTGGCAAAATCCATCAGCTATGATCTTTGCTAAACCTTGAACATGAAATTATCTTTATTAAATTTGATTCATAGAATCTATTCACCTTTATACTTAGAACTTGTGTCTGAAAGGGGTAATGTGAAAAGACATCAACTGGGATCTTGCTATTCTATGTGTGCTCTCTTTTTGATAAAAACCTTGTTATGAAGTCAGTGGTATGAAACCGGGTCAATGAGTTTTACTGAAAAACTACAAGTTGAATCCTATAGTATTAATATCACAATTTGACTAATAGTTTTCTCGATCATGAGAAAGACCAAGTTGCTTTACCAAAGGATAATATCCAATAGAGTAGCATTTGAAAACAAATTAAAAAAATAAAATTAATGGAAAATATAGATTATAATTAGTAATTTTTTAAATATTAAATATATTTATTGTTATGTATTTTTTAATGTAAAATACATTACTAATTAAAAGATGCTATCTTTCTAGCATTAACAAACAACTCATGAAACATGGCTCAATGAGTTTGACTCAGAAACTACACAGTCAAACCCTAATGCAATATCACAATTTGAATAATTGTAAAAAATATCAAAAGAAATCCACAAGAACTTCCATGATGTATGAAAAAATTGAACTCCACTCCAACACGGTTGCAACTACTACTCTTGATCCCAAAGTCAAAATCAATCTTCCCCCCTTTGGCATAATAAAACATATATTTATATTTTGCATTTTAAGTTAATTTTCATTAATGATTTATAAAACACCATGAAATAAATATAATTATACTTATAATATTATATGAAAAGTAAAATATTTGTCAATTTAATCCTATCTTTTTAAAATTAAAATCAAAATTTATCAAGTGGTGGTTATCACTTAATAAATATTAGTTTTGAATATGATATTTATCAAGTGATAATCACCAGTTGATAAATATGATTCATCATTAATATTATGCAAAAATAAAAAGAACCACCATGGAAATATGATAAGAAAATGATTTTCTAAAATAAACAAAGGAAATCAAACAGCCTTTTCACACTCAATAGCCATTTAACAATCTCCCGCGGCTCCTCTTTTGGATTCTTCACTTTCTTCTCCATTGTTTACTTTGGGCATTGCCTCCATGGTTAGGGTTTTGAAACTTGAAAGATTTGCAAAATGTTTGAAGCTCCTCTATATACATAGTTCAAGAACCCACCTACAGGTATGTTGATCCTTTGTGGTTTCCTAACAATCTCGACTATGTCTCAGCACTCTATACATGTATTTCATGAAGATTTAATGTTCAATAAACTATTGGTTGCTCTTTGAATGATACAATTTTAAGGGTTTTACCTTTTTCTGTTCTATATTTATTATTTGTCTCATTATATTCAAATTTATTTTGTAATTACATAGGCCACAGGCTCATTCATAGTGTATTCTCTCATTAAACAAGGCTCTCTCTGTTAATTTTTACCCTTCCTCTCCGTGAATGGTCATGGCTACTCTATATATTTGTGGCTTCTTCTCAAGATATTTATGAGTATTTCAAAGCTTTGGAAACTTGTTCATTTGTATTGATCTTGTCATATTTTGTGACCATGACTGAGAGGGTTTGGTTTGATGGTTTTAATGTGTGTATTTTCTTTGATATATGTTGTCTCCAAACCCCACAAAAACTTGTGGGTACTCTGTATCTGTGTATATTTTATTTGATATATTTTATTTAATCTATGTTCTTTCCAATCCTCTTTATTTCACATTGCTTGTCTTCCAATATGAAATCAAAGTTTAGATACGGTTAATTTTCAAAATCCTAGAGCATTGTAAATTGTTACTTTGGAAGTTTAAATCCATTCCCTTTGTTTTCACCTTGGTGATATGAAACTTTTCATATAATTGTAGTATTTTGCAAAATTCAATGACTATGTGTTGATTGTTTTCAAAACTATTTTTTTTCCTCAAGATGATCTTTAATTAGCATATAGTACTTTATCTATAAGAAAAATTCTTGCAAATTAGTCCTCATATTCATGCATCTACACTTGAGTGTAGACAATAGGAATAACCAAATGTAATTATTAATTAGGTCAGTGGGATTCATCATTCTAACCATTCCACTTCCTTACTAGTATATTTCCATCTGATTGAAGTGACAATGATCAATTATGTGAAGGTAGGATTCCCAATATCATACCTACGTGATGTGGAGGCATCGAGGAAAATATCATTCTCTTGGGATCATACTGATCCAATCAACCTTTGCCAACTAACCATCAATTGTTCTAAAAAATTAAAGACACACTCAATTAGTAAACTCATCTTAACTAGCTTCAATTCCTCTTTTAGGATCCTTAATCCATTAGGAACCCAAACTCTACCTTCATTAAGGTAACCCAAACATATAATCTGTAACTTGAACCACAATAACATATTATTTACCTAATTCAGAGGGCACATTTATCACTTTCCAAGATTTGATCCTCAAAGCCTATTTGGAAAGAATTCCAACTACTCACCAAACCTTTGTCTCTTACCCTTCCAAACTTCATGTTTGTTGTCCACATTGCATTATTTTCACAAAATTCCAGTGGTCCTCAACTCTGTCAAGTACTCTATTTCCAATAAAAAATAAGGGGTATAAAAGAACATGATCCATTGTATCATTGTCCATACATACACAAATTCTCAATACCTTGTTCTAACCACAAGCCATTAGTCCATCAACAATCATAATCATACCAACTTTTACACCCTTGAAACTTATACATTATTTCCATTTACAATAGCTTTAAAATTCTTGACTATCATTGTCCTATTAGAGAAGCCCTCAACAAATGCCATAATAATGAGAGCTCAAAAACCATTAGGTGGTTGTTCCCTTGACATCAAAACATTGTTCTTAAAATATACTAATCATGTCTAACTAAGAAAATTATGAAACAAAATAAAATGTTGGTCAAGATTAAGACTTTCATTGCATTTATAGTTACACCACACCTCTGGTTCAGACCTTCAAACTTGTATAGATCCATCCTTCATACATGCTCAAGGTCTACATGCATTTACTTACCATTACCCAACCATTTGGTTTTATTCACAAGCAGTAAAGATACTAACAAGAATCAAAGCCTTATACTCTATTGTCAAACCCAAGAAGTTTACTAGTTCTATTTCTAGACTATAACTCTATTGTTGATAACTTTCAAACCTGATATTATTATGAAAATCGCTCCAGTGGAATTGTCACATACTAGGTTTATAAAAACATATCCAAAGCTCATCAAAATCCAACGGTGAAATAAAAAATAACAACCTCTACACAAAGACCATTTTTTACTGTCCCTGGGTTTTAACAGTTTTTACAAAACTAAATGGATCTTTCATTGTGGGTCATGAACAGACCTCAGATTTATTTTAAAACCAAATAGATTCATTTTATTACACATTAAAATTGATTTTAGGGTCCATTGAATTCAGTATCATATACACAAATGCAAAGAAATAGTGGGAAACATACTATTTACTAGGACAATTAATATTGCATTTAATCAAAGAACAAAACTCATTCCATATTCATCAAAATATTTCACAAATTACTTTGGTGGTGTGTCTGCATTAATCTTTCTCACCCATATGTACTTGGAGATCTCCTTAGGATGAACCACAAAGCTTCATGGTTGTCACCAAGAATGGTGATAGTCAGAATTGTAACTGTTGTTGTTATAACCAACTTTTTAATCTTGACACCACTATATTGCTATCAGCCATTGTGTAAGAAATGGTGATTCAACCAATGAAATCAAGAAGCCAAAATTATAAATTCATATAAATAATTAAATTCAAATGATTAGGACATATCATATAATACATTAGATCAACTAGTTACTCCATTCAAATCTAACCAATATTTGACTATCCTGATATATTTCTTCCTGCTCTATTATTGTTAATTCATTGTACCTGCTCACACATTATGTTAAAATATTGGTAACTTGCATTCATGGGATCTTATTTCAGAATGATCTTTGCAAAACAAGAAGATGACATCCTCTCTAACTCGTCAAATTCTAAGCTTCCATCTAAACTGAAATGCTCGTTATGCCAATAAATTTTTAAGGAGGTTGTAATGATACCATTTTTTCAGTTCAGCTTCTACCTTCCCACATCCTATTGAAAATTAGTAACTGTTGATTGTGAAGGAGACCACATGGTCCTTTATTGTGCATGCCATTTTTTTTAATTTTATCACTATGTTTTATGACACCAAATCCTCATTATTCTGATTAGATCTTCACTCTTCAGTGAACTAATGGTGAAGCTGGAAAATCTGACCCCATCTAAATGATGAGGACTGTATAGTTGTAGATAGGAATATCATCCTTCTTGATTCATTTTTATCTATTTTCTTCTATGTTTTTAGAATTTGCTTAAAACAGTTAGTGGAAACTGACAAATATTTAACAATTCATGAGCATTTCTGGATTTGATTGTGTTAATTTTTGGCATCAACGTTTCGGATCACACTCCGTGATCAAATATTTAACATTTATGAAAACTTGATAATATCAATTCTCACTGCTTACTCTACTCTATGCTAAGTCTTATGTATCAGAGACAATCACCAACTTCCTAAAGTTTTTTATTATGGAAAATAGGTTTTGATGGGGCCCTGAAACCCTATAGAACTAAAGGATAAACATAGATAAAGCATTTAAAGTATCACAACATAATAGCCACAAGCTTAGACAATAGCTCCCCATAAGATAGCAAGATAAAACCAGAAAAAGAAAACAAAGAAGCAAAACAAAAAACCAGGAAAGGCCCAAGCCTAGGAGAGCAACTCAAGCAAATTCTCTAAGAATTTCTGTAGCATGAATCTCTAGCTCTGACACTCTTCTAGCTACCTCCTTAAGGTTAGAAAGATCTTTATCAGGTTCTTGGATGTCCTTTTTCTTTGTGTTGGATCTGGTCCTCTTCCTCGGTCCTTCCTTAGGGGAATTATCTTTACCACTGCTCGGAGATTGATCTTCCTCCTTACTACCCCTGTGTTCCTCAATTTTGTTTATCAACACCTTTATGTTGTCATTAGAAGCTTTAAGAATGTTATAGCTTTTCTCTGCAATTTTCTACAAGGTGCCCTCGATGCTCTAAACTCTCCTCTTCACTTCCTCCACTCTATTTTCCATATCCTTCTCCTCCTCAATTTTCCTATTCTTATTGCTGTAATTGTCCCTCTCCAATCTTCCCACTCTATATTTTAACTCCTGGATTTCATGGTAGGTCCATTTAGTGGTTCTATAGTTGTCAATAATGTTGTTCTTTGCATTATTAAGCACATCCATCTAAGGGTTCTCCTTAGTGGTGTCACTAAAAATAACAAGGGCAAGGTCAATAAGCTCTTCCATTTGAATTTTTCCCTCCTTATTCTCCTTAACCAAAGTTTTCATCATATCTCTCTTGAGACCCATCCTCACAGAAACATTATCAAAAGTCCTCCAAACCACATTCATGTCTTTGCCCGAAATCTTGCAAGTGTAATAGCCAGACCCATATTCTCCAAACCCCTGATCCTTCTCTACCCCACTCCCCTGATTCTCCTCTTCCTCCTCACTGTCATTTCCCCCCTCCTATCTTTCCTCCTTGGCTTCCTTGTCAATGTCCTTCCCTCTTTTCAGCCTCCTGAAAGGCTTGCCAACAAAAACCTCTTCTCTGTTGGCAAGCATCTTAATAGTAATGGCTCTCTTTCCTCCCGTCCTCTCCTTATTTTCCTCTTCTCTAAAATTGGTATCTTCCTCCCCATCAGTGTTGTCACCCTCTATATCCATGCCCTCTGCCCCCTCATTGTAGTCTCTATTAGACAAGATCTCAATGCTTTTTTTAGGTTCAGGAGACTCCTTTTTCTCCATATTGATTTTCTTTTTCCCCTTATTGGTATGTGGGGTAGCCTCCTTGTCCATATTCAAATGCATATCTTGGTTGTCCTTAGTATTAGATAGGATATACTCTTCTCCCGACTCATCCGACTCACCTTTACCCCCCTTTCCCACCTTCTTATTCTTAATTTCTTTCCCCATAGACCTAGCCTTAAAAAGTTCATAAATTAACAAGAAAAGCCCCTCATGGAAAGCAGGATTTCCAATGGGCTTCTCCCTATAGTCATTGATATTCTCATTAATAGACAAATATAGGAAGAAAGGGATTGAAATCTTCACTCCACACCTGAAATGGTTAAGAAGCAAGGAGTGGTGGGTGTAGAGGTGGTTGATAAACATTAAATGTCAATTATAAACATCATATTTTGGCACCTTTCCTAAAGAACATAACCTTTTATAATTGACATTTAATGTTTCCCAATCTGCCCAGGATCCTCTCCCATTCTATCAAATCTAAAATTTCCAACAGGATATTATGTCCATCCATCCATCTTTTCATTTCATCATTCTTGACTGTCCAATTGGCCAGCCTATCAGCCCCTTGATTAGCTTCCCTATACTCATGAGCCACATAAATATTATCCAAGGACTTAAGGATCTGAATGCTCTCTTCAATGATATTCCCAATCATCCATGTAGGCTCATTATTCTCATTAAGACAGTCTATTATATTCTTAGAATCTCCTTCTAGCCAAAGTTTTCTAACTACCATGTCACGAGAAAGTTTGATGATTTGATGTGCTACAATCATCTCTGCATAGTGATTAGTTTGCAATCCCAAAGGAGCATAAATAGAAACAATTCCTTTTCCATGGGCATTTCTGATGATTCCACCCACCCCAGCCTTACCAGGGTTGCCTTTAGCAGCCCCATCAAAATTAGCTTTACACCAACCCTCAAGTGGGAGAGTCCATTTGCAGTCTTCCCTCCTATTTCTATCAATTTCCTTAGTGCTGAGAAGAGGGTTACCACCTTTACTGATAGTATAGTTCTCTAACAAAGCATTAAGGGTTTTTTGGAAGACAACTTTAGCATTAGTTTCTTTGTCCCTAAAAATTATGTTATTCCGCTCCTTCCACACTCTCTAACAGACATGAGGCAAAGTCCATTCCCACAAGCCCTTATTCACATCCCCAATAGCCCCATGGTGCCATTGTTGAAAGAGATCAATTGTGTTATTGGGAAATCACTAGGTCATCTTGAAAAAAGACAGGAAATGAGACCATATGTCTCTGGTAAAGTGGCAATGAATAATGATATGGTCCACACTCTCAATATTTTTTTTGCATCGATTGCATCTATTGAGCATCATATGCCCCCTCTTGGTAAGGTTGTCCATCGTTAGGATTCAATTTTGGAGCATTATCTAGAAAAAAATATTGGTTTTGGGAATAAGGCCAGGATACTGGGCTCTGGCCCAAACATGGATAGTTTCAATGTTTTGCATGGTTTCATACCCTGAGGCAACAGTGTAGTTGCTGGCCTTAGTCTACCCCTAAATAATAGCATCCTTGTTGAGGGATAGAGGGGTATGCATAATCATGTCCATCAGTGGCTTTAGCTCCTGGGATAGCTCAGTCAGATTCACCCATTCATTATTGACCCTGTAGTCTCTCACTCTATAGCCAAATATTTCCATACATCTATTAGCCCATCTGTTATATGGATTGATGTTCCATAAGGGCCCTTGTCTTAGCCAGTCATCATGCCAAAAATTTATGTCTTTGCCATTGCCAAGTTTCCATTTCGCTTTCTCAATGGCTAAGCCCTTAGTCCTCAGAATGCCATTCCAGATGTTGGATCCCCTTGGGTCATTGTCCCTTCTGATCAACAGTTTGAAGTTGATATTGGAAGCATATTTATCCTTCAAAATATCCCTCCATTCCCCTATGGAGTTGAAAATCCTCCATATCTGTTTAGCTTGCAGAGCTCTATTCATGAACTGCTTCAGATTTCTAATCCCCAACCCCCCCTACTTTTTGGGTCTACAAATAGTCTCCCAAGCCACCAGCGGGTACTTCTTATTACCTTTAGTACCAGCCCACAGAAAAGTCCTTTGAATGGAATCCAAAGTATCAGCCACTTTGGTAGGGATAGAGAAAAGGCTTAAAGCATAAGTAGGAAAATTCTGCAAAGTAGATTTGATCAGAAGCACTTTACCAACCTGACTTAGAGTGATACCTTTCCACCCTGCCAACTTTTTATTGAAATGATCAATGAGATTGTTCCAAAAGAGATTAGGTGGTTTGACCCTAGAGGGAGCCCAAGTATGTAGAAGTGAGAGAGCCAATACCACAACCCAAAATGCTAGCTATTTCCTCTGTTTGGTCGCAAGGGTGTTAATAAAGAAGACCGAGCTCTTGCTCCAGTTAAGGAGTTGACCTGTGGCATTGGAATAGGTATTGAGAATAGAATTCACATTTCTAGCTTCTTTCACCGAAGCCTCTCCCCCTAAAATGGTATCATCGAGGAATTGCTAATGGGAGAAAATCAGGGGCCCGAAAGAAGGTTTTAACTCAATAATTTCTCCTCTAGTCCTTTTTTCATGAATAGTTCTTCCCAAGCATTTAGCTAGAATGATGAAGAGGATCAGAGAAAGAGGGTCACCTTGCCTAAGGCCCCTAGAAGATTTAAAGAAATCAAAGGGGGAACCATTGACCATCACCACAAAAGTGGGGGTGGAGATTAGTTGAGAAATAATCTTTCTAGTTTTATCATTGAAACCAAAAGCTTCCAGAACTTTATCCAAGAACATATAGTCCACCCTATCATAAGCCTTACAAAAATCAAGTTTGACCAGGAAGCCTTCCTTTTTTCCTTCATCTAAGGAATGGATCACCTCATGCATGACAATGATAGAGTCAAGGATTTGTCTTCTAGGTACAAAACCCATTTGTTGAGGTGCAATAATTTCTAGGAGGATTTTGATCATTTTGTTAGTTAAAACCTTTGAAAAAATCTTGTAAAAATCTCTTTAAGCAAGCTCATGGCACCAAAAAATTCCTACACCACTTTAACAAGGTCATCTTTGATAACTTCCCAATACATCTGGAAGAAAAAAGTAGGGAACCCATCTAGGCCAAGAGCTTTTTCAACAGGCAGAGAAAAAATAGCCTCCTTGATTTCTTCAAGTTCCAGAATAGCCACCAAAAATTTATTCTAGCTAGTAGTTATCACACTAGGGATAGTCTTGAGAATTTTCTCTTGGTCTTCAACACCCAGGTTTTTCTCTTTGGTTAAGATAGAAGAGAAGAACCTAATAGCTTCCTTAGAAATCTCTTTGTCTTCCCCTATAGTATCATCCCCCTTTTTAATACCACTAATTCTATTGGCAGCCCTGTGTTTCAAAGTAGAAAGGTGAAAGAATATTGAGTTTTTATCCCCTTCCTTTAACCACACCAATCTTGACCTCTTCCTCCAAAACATTTACTCTTTTCACACAATGTTGTGAAGGTTAGCCATAATAGACTTTTTAGCATTCAGCCTACTGTCATCATAACCCATATTCTGTATATCTTCCTGCACCTCAGCAAGTTCCGCCATGATCCTTTCTTTTGATTGAAAGATGTTCCCAAAGTCCATTTTGTTCCACTTTTTGATCTCCATTTTAATGTTTTTGAGTTCTTCCACCTTGTACATAGTTGTACCATCCACATCAATACCCCACCATTCCCTAATTTTGTCAGCAAGACCAGGGTGAGCAGAACACATCTTCTCAAATCTGAATGGGAAAACCTTTTTCCTATTGATAGATTCTAGGGTACGAGCAATAGGGGAGTGATCCAAACCAAGTCTCACCACAGAGGAAAGATTATATTGATAATGGTTCATCCAATCCAAAGTGATAAGGGTTCTATCTAGCCTTACCTGAATACTTTCTATCCCAACTCTCCTGTTAGACCAGGTATATTTCCCACCTCCTAACTCGACATCAATATGGGATAGGTCATTTATCAAATCTGCCAGATGTTTTTTGTTTTTCAGGTTTGGGGGGAGCCCACCTAATTTCTCAGTGGCCATAAGAGGGGTATTGAAATCCCCCATAATAATGCCCTTAGGATCTCCCAACTTGGCCATAAGATTACTAATTTTATTCCAATAGAGTCTTCTACCATTCTTTGTGTTTGGGGCATAGATATTCATAATGAACTAGCTTTCTTGGTCCTTGAGATTTTTGAATTGAATAAGAAAAATGTTACCTTCATCAAAAATGATATCCACTTTCAATTTGTCCTTCCATATCACTAATAAACCACCTGAAGCACCCTCAGAATTGGTAGCCACAGTCTTCATCCCTTTATTGAAAATAATGCTTTCAACTTTCTCTTTCTTCATTTTTGTTTCCTAAATCAAAAATATTTTTGGCCTATGATCCCCTTTCATATTACTGACAATTTCCTATTTGTGGATTCCATTGAGTCCATGAATGTTCCAAGATATGACCTTCATTATTTGTTTTGGGAACATGATTCCTGGATGGTTTTCTATGTTCCATCCACTATATTTCTTCTTGTTTCTTCCTTTCTGATTTGATTCTTTCTCTTCCTACCTGAAGTTTTGGACTTACTTCCTATGTTAGCTTTAGCTCTACTCCTCGTAGCGGTAGGAGAAACCAGTGATGGGTCCCTATTGTTTTTCTTTTTCTTTTCCTTAACTGTTATCCAAGGTCCCGCATTGTCATCTTTGTAGCTATCAAAAAGAGCCTTCATTCTTGATACTTGTCCTGGAGTAGAGGCAAAGACCATCTCAAGAATTCTGTTAATTTTCCTTGTAGATACCCAAGTGCTTATGCTTAAGTTCAAATCCATAGATTGAGAAGGGCCCTCCTCCTCCATAGTTCCTCCATTATCCTAGGTGTCTGGGATAAAGGAGTCCTCAATGATATCCTCCACTATGATCTCACCTTCCTCAAGATGGTCCCTATCTCCATTGATCTCCTCCCCAACTATAGGAGCTGGGTTAATAGGGATGGCCTCAACATCTCCCTTTCCACCATTTTCCATCTGGGCCTTTTGTAGCTCCTTGTCCTCATTTATTTTCTTTCCTTCTGAACATTGGTGATCTAGAAGGTTCCCCATTTTGTCATTAAGTCTCTCCCCTAGAGATTCTCCCTCAGGATTCTTTCCATTGGGAGCTTTCTCCTTCCACACCTTCCTGGTTCCCTCAGCTTGATTAGATCCTTTTTGCTAATTTTGGGTCTCTTTTCTTTTTCCTTGTTTGGTTTGAGCCTTCCTTGCTTTTTCCTTTTCTATGAAAATAGGACACATTTTGGCCTTGTGTCCTACCTTTTTGTAATGGAAGTAGGCAAAGGGCACATTTTCATAGTCTATTTGTTGCACCCACCTCCCCAATCTTGATTGGAACTCAATCACTTCTAGCATATCCTTACCTTCAACCACCCCTACATATATTCTGGCATAGGTGAGTCTTTTCTTGGCTATTGTAATTGGATCAATAGATAGCAACTCCCCAAAAGAGCTATCAATGCCATCAAAAACATCTTCATGCCAGTATTCAAGGGGAAGTTCTAGAAGCCTTATCCAGACTGGGGCCTGGGTCGAGAAATCATTATTGAGATCAAGGTTAGAGGTCCATTTTTGAAGAATGAGAGTGGATTTCTCCATCGACCAGTTTACCGCACAAAGAATCTTTGAGTAATCCTCAGGGCATGAAAACTCAAAAGACATAAACCCTTTGGCCATAGCCATAACTACAACCTGTCCTTTCAGATCCCACTTTTTCTTAGCAAAGATTCTAACCAAATCTATGTTTGGCCTAGGACCTACGAACTTGCCAACAAGAGTTGCAACCATACTCAAAATATTATAATCAATAAGCTCAGAAGGCACTTCTAAAGAAAAATTGCCCTTCTCTTTGTTTGAAATATCTTTAATCTTAGGGAAAGAGGATTTACTCAATGGTTTGACCCCAAACAAACTAGTCCATTGCCCCAAGGGACCTAGGGTGCCTCCAGATGCACTCATTTTTGGAGAATTTCCCTCTTTCTTTCCTGAATTTGACTGCAAGGCCTGTGGGTCACCATCTTCTATCACATCCCCCTTTCCTTTGTCCTTGCCCAGGTCCAAGCCTGCAGACTGATCATCATGTCCCTTCTCTGCAGGTTTCCCGCTCAATGGCAAATTCAAAAATTCGCAACCTCTCTCCACTCCGCTCATCCTCTTTCTAGATTAGAGATTGTTTTTTACTAACTTCCTAAAGTAAAGTTAAGATAAGAGAGTGTAGCATGTATTTGAGTAAACAAAAGGAATATCAATTGTTTTAATAGTCTATTTTGCCTCAAATACTTCATAAATATTACTTTCTTCCAAGTTCAACTATTTGTGCATGTGATCATGTTGTATGTTTGTTCAAAGCCTTGACACAAATCAAAATCATTATCATGCTCATTTAGCAGATGGTCATTCACACGGAGTAGGTTGAGATCACAAGAAGTATGAAATATTTACATGCTATCTTTTGGAAATTTTGACTGCAATATTTTCCTTAAAATTGCCAGAAAAATTAGATGAAATTGACAATTCAGAAAATGTAATTTTTGGTGATTAAATTGATTAAAAATCAAGAAAATATGGAGAAAAAGCTAGCACAATTTTTGGTGTGTAAAAACCATAGAAATGGCTAGTTTGCAAGAACAATTAAAATGATTTTCTTGTAGTTTTTTCTTTTATGGTTTCATTTGCAACCCAATCTTCATAAAGAACCAAGGTCTTCTAAAAAAATTTGTATCCCAATCCCCCAGAAGAAATTTTTCCAACACTACGCAGATAAACAAGAAATCTCCAGAAATGGGATGGCTATTCAAATTTATCACCTTCTGCATATTGATCTAGGATAACAAGCAGCTCTATATTGATTTGACTATTGTAATTATGATGCTTCCAACATAGAGTGGATCTACCAGATTGTTCTCTCTATTCTACTTAATGCCCCTTCCCCTTTATCGATCTTTTCTTTCACTGTATTCCTTGTTTGAGTATGCTTCTTGCCTACATCCTGAAAGGTTCTCATTGAAATAAGTTTTGGCTTCCTTATATGGTCAAACTCCTTTGTGCATCATAGAGTTTATTTTAAATTTTGTTACATTTACTGTATGCTCCCCTTTTAATCTTACTTCAGCAATAGACAAGGACACTAGTTATCAAGAATTTTGACTTAGTTTCTACTGAGAGAAGAAATCATTATACTATAGGCGTGGTTTTTTATGAAGCCAACATCTTATATGGCAGTAGTTTTGATTGGAGTTCTGTATTATATTGCATCAAGTACACTAGAGAATTTTGACAGGCCAAGGAAGTACATACAACTAATTACTATCAAAGGAGTTTAATATCATATAGTATCCCAAGTTCCCTACAACTTGAATTGGATTCCCCTAAAGTAGATGAAATGTAATGATATCTCTATATTATGCTAGCAAATCATAAAAATCTAATGTAACATTGAAGAGAAGCAGCAACCCACACAATGAAAGATTAACAACATAAAAGGTTTATCAAAGTCCTCTAGTGTACTTTATTGGCCTAAGTTGGTATGGTTCTCCACGGGACTTCGTGGACTAAAATTCCAATTGCAAAATAGTTCTATTTCTTTTCTATTTTACCAATTAGATTGTTCATTAAACTTTTCATTTGAAAATATTTATATTGAAAGTATAAATGATAATTAATTAGTGAGCATTCAGAATATACATCTCTTTTTGATTGGTTAAGTTTCAGAAAAGGAAAAAATGAAACCTAGGGTTTCTTATGTAAGTTTTACAACAATAATATGAGAGTCACCATTAAATTTATAATAAATCAAATATTGATCACTTTACCACAAAATTGCACTCATTAACTATTTTAGGTGATTAGTTAATAACAATGAGTTCCAATGCTACTATTGACATCAAGATTGAATAATTTAACAATTGATCATTCAAACTTACATGTCGTGGAATGATTGTAAATCTACTAACTTTAAATTATAAAGTATGAATAATCATTTGGATAAAAATGTTTAGGCCTAAATATCCACTTTTTAATGTTTTTGCTAGAGCATGACTCTCCATTAAAACTGGTTGTAAATGGACTGTATTGAGAGATGCCCTTCTTAGTATCTTACAAAAAATCAAACCTAATCATCACTGGCTAACATAATTTTGAAACTTTTCAAAGGAAATGTTTTCCTATCATCCACATTGTAATAGCAATAGTTTGTGTGTTAGTAAATTCAAAAAGAAAATATCTGACACTACTTTGAAACATGGGACTATAAAACCTTTGTTCTCGGTGACATATCTTTTTTTTTAAAGATGGTCCTATATAATTTTGATCACCGTTACTATTTGATCATAATTACATATCATTGTTTGTACCAACAAAATCACTATTCTATCTCTAACTTTAGGTACCTTAAGACTTATATTGCATTTCTATTATTCTCTTTCTTAGATCTCTTCTGAAAGTAGTGAACTCTGAGTCAATACCTCTATTTATAAATTAGTTTCTTATTTACTGTCCAATGAGTTTTTAAAATATTATCTATGAGTGTTATGTCCTTGATGATCTCATTGATGCCCATAAATAATTGTTCTTTGTTATGGCTATCATGGATTCTTGCGATGCATTCTATCCCTTTACTTGATAAATTATCACAATACAAAACATCACTGCTACTTGAAGAGTTTGAAACCTTCACCCACATTATAATTTATCTTCATCATGTTATCTGATAAATCAATATCAGTTCTTTTCATGCATTGAGATCACTTCTTTTGTCTTATTTTGTGTATTACTGATTTTCATATTCACAATAATACTGCTATTAGGTATTGTATTTCATTTTGTTTTTGTTCTTAATAGATTGTTTTGTATTGCTCCTTACAGGTTAGTCATGCCTTTTATCAGAGTTTTGATCTCCTCCTTCAATGAATTTAGTAGTGACCATTATTACCAAATGTTATTTAGGCTTCTCATATCACAAATGCACTATATTTACTCTTGTTCATGCCAGTGTGTTAATGTTATTTTTTTGTGAGTACACATCTTTATGGAATGATTTCAGCAATTCACTAATTTGGTGACTAATTGTCACTATTAAAGCTTTTGGACATTTCTCTAAAAAATTTTATACAATTTTTGCCTTTGTGCTTTTTAAAATCATTGATCACTATTTTTACTTTTTCACTATATTAGTGCTCTCTATTTTCTATATTGATATGTAGGAGATATTTTCCACAATAAGTCAAATTGTGATATTTCTATCAGGATTCAACCATGGAGTTTTTTTATTCAAACTCATTGACCCGTATTTCATAGGGTATACTTGTTGAAGGTTTTGCAAATGGGGTTGCAAGAAAAGTAGGCTTAACCTTGGAGGAAAATTCATGGTTAAGCATGCTTGAGCTAGAGTAGTACTAGGATGGGTGACCTCCCAGTGCTTCACCTCCATGAGCATCATCTAGATGCAATGAGTGCTAAGTGTTCCATTCATTCTCATGAGAGATGGGTTCTTGTGAACCACTACTTATGAAATATGGGTCAATGACTTTGACTAAAAAAATATATATAGATGAAGTGATTTAAGGACACAGTTAGATTTCAAGGTCCAAACTCAAAGGGATATTTAGAAAGGACTACAAATGTTGAATGTTTCAAGATAAAAAATAGTAATATGTCATTTGTCAAAATCAATTTTCATGAATCACAAGGTGGAATGACAATGTTAGAGACAGTGATTGTAATATCAAAGTGATAGCAAAAAAAAACACAATGCAAGAAGTGAAAGGATGTTCCAAGAAGGAGGATTTTGTTATACATTATGAACAAGGATTATACAAGAGAATCCTGTACTATTAGGTCAATGACTCCCCAAACATAGAATAGAAAACACTCATGAAAAATTAAATTCCTCGCTGTTATAAGAAAGTGGGAAATGAGCATAAATAAAGAATACAGATTGCAAATGTCATGAAGAACAGAGATAAACTTTCTTGTATCTTGAAGAATGGAGATAAACATGAGTATCTTGTTTTGTCAAAAAATTATCTTGCCTCATCCAATTTATTGGAGCCTTCCTTATGAGTTAGCATCTTTGGTTAGTATGTTTTTTGTCACTTCATTGTACTGTATTATGATGGATTAAGTTGACCTTTTTGTTTTAGAAGCTCATGAGAATCCTCAATATTAATATAATTCATGTTGAAGTTTGGCATATCAACAACTTAAAATCATATTTTCAACTAATTGTCTCTGTTGTCCATCTCAAATTTGAAAGTTCTTTTAAATCCTTTATTTTTCTTACATCTGATGCACATTGTGAGCTCAATATCCTGTAATCTTCTGATATTGTAATATTTATGGCTCTACTTTAATTTTTGAGTGAAATTTAAATTCTTTGAAAATTAGAATGGTCTTTTCATTAATATTTGGAAATGGTGTATATGCACTTCTTTTGTGTTGGATACTATTTATCTACAACTATAGACTTCTTTTTTTTTGGCAAGAAATCTATGTACATTTCTTTCAAATATCAAATACACCTTGACCACCTTAGACTAGAAGCACTTGAATTCATAATATAGAATGTGAAATGGAGCCATATAAAAACTTGAGCATATAGTTCATGAAGGTACTTATGATACAATAATGTAGTGACCAAAAATCTTTGAACAATGAAAGAAACCATAAACTTAATCTTCAGTCATCTCTCTGCCTTCTCTTATAAGTAAATTCTCCTCCCAATTCTTATCAGTGGGTTTTTTCCAGTCCTTAGCACGATCTCTTTGTTCTTCAAAAAAAAAATTTGTGGATCTTTTCCTTTCCCTACTGTAATATCTTTCATGATGATCAGGAGAGTGATGAGGATAGTGATGGATGCATCACACTCTTCTATCATAACTACCATGCCTGATTCCATGATGATGATGTAATCTTTCAGAATCATCCTTGTTTCAGCTAGCTTCAGGGCCAAAGTAATCAACCCCCTTAATAGAATTCTTTCTAGTTTCAAGTTGATTTGAAACTTGAGGTGGATTTTCATGGGAGGGTTTTGTTAGCTCTTCTACAGGAGAATTGGGGATCTCACCTTCCTCCAGCTCATCATGATGATCATCTATTTGGAGCTTCTCTTTACTTTGACGACAAAGCATAGTTTCATTACTTGAACATATTCTTATCTTATCAGAGATGGTATCCTTATTGGATATATCCTCATTGGATCTCTCTTTGTTGAGTGTATTTCCATCTCTTCCAATGAATTCTTTTCTCTCTTGTCCACTTTCTTTGTTGGGTTTGGAGCATGATTCAAGCCTATATTTCTCTCTTGTAAAATTTTCTCTCTCTTGCTTTTCTTTCTCTTCTTTGGCAGCTTCTTCTACCCTTCTTTCTATCTCAAGTTCAATCAAATCTTCTACATTTGTCACCTTAGTCCCCGAAATACAAGGCTATAATTATTTTCCTTCCCTATGTTTCCTTCTTTTCAATTCGACAATTTTTTTTGCATTCACACAAGCAATGTCTACAGAAGAGAAGTGTTTATTATTGCTTGATTGAATTCCACTCTTGGTTTCAATTTCTTCTTTTGGTTTATTGATATCAATTTTTTCAGCCAGTCTAATTTGTAAACAACTTCTACCATGTTCATCAACTTGTGGTGTGCTAGTTGAGGCCTTTTCTAGTTTATTGATATTAATCTTCTTAGCCTCTCTATCTTCTAAACTACTCATGTTCGGTTCATCAACTTGTGGTGTGCTGGTTGAGGCATTTTTATCAGAGGCTTCCATTGCTTAAAAGGAAATCCCAATTTTTATTTGATCCCTTGGCAAGTCACACTAAATCTTTCTTTCCTAGCTTACAAGGCTCTTCATTTGGTTCACATTGAGTTGCAGGGTACTGAATGCATTTACATCAGGTATCTTTGTTACATAATCTTTTGGCTGATTGGAAAAAATAGAAAGTCTACCTTTTGCATCTTTTGGAAAATAGTTGCCATCTTTACCAAGAATTTGTGGTTGTTTGCCTCATCTTCCACATTGATTTCTATTTGAAACAGTATGATAGTTCATTTCTTCATATAGTTGAAGCAATGGGTTACTAATCTCTTATAAGAGTCATGGATGAATATGAAAAGTTTCCCACCAACACAATGGAAGCTTGACATGTAGACACTTAGCAGCAAGAAAGATTGACCCAACAACAATATCACGAGCTCTAAATTTGAGCCAAGTAGATGTCCTCAGCCCATCATTCACCATATTCCATGCTGCTAGAGTAAGACGTTCTTCTTTAGCCATGCCAAATTTATTAATTATTGTTTGAAGTAGTATATAAGGATGATAGACAACCACATCAAATCCCAAAGTGTTGAGAAGCACTATTTCACCATTTATAATTGTCTATCTTTGTTCTCGGCAGAAGTCCATCTGATTTTTTTCCCTAAGTAGAGGATTCTTCCAACTTAATATATCATAGGACTTTGACAACACTAAATTTACAGCCTTAGCAGTATCTTCAGCCTTCCTAGAAAGTATCATGCTAGTAATAGCTATTATAGTTTTATCATATTTTGCATGAGATTGTCGATGGAAGAAACGATGGCATAGGGTTATGGTTGTGGCGATTGTTATCTGTGGAATTTCAAGGTGCATTCCAAGGTCTTGAAGAAATGTATTGTATGATCTTTGGTAATAGATTTCTCTTCTCAACTCAATCCCATCCTTTCTTGATGGTGAAAATCCCACTGTCGTCTGTCTGTGTTGAAAATCCTCCATCTGTAACTATAGACTTAGAGCTTCAAATATTTGATCTTTTTTTAAAAATATATCAATTTATTATGTAGAGATGGAAACTAAATAATTCCCTTGTGGACTAGTTAATTGGCATAAAATCATGCAGCTTTGGTAAAAAGATATATATAATGTATCTTTAATTTTCTATATGATAATTATTAAGCAGTCATGATATGATTTTTATTGGTAGATATTAAGATTTATACAATGATTATTTTATTTTGTAACTAAACTTATATTATTTTGGATACATATTTCATGAATGTTAGCCAAAAGTATGTAGTGTTACAAGCTCTTCATGATTTGATAACATCAAAGAGGTACAGAGTATGGCAGAAGACACTAGAGAAGATAATGTTCAAATATGCTAAAATTTGTGTTGAAATGAGGCATTGAAGGTTTGAAAAAGGTCTTATTCAGTATTGCATTGTTTGTCAGCAAGTTAACATTAGTTCATTAGAGGAATTTATAAATTATTTCCTGCAACTGTCTAGTGAGAGAGCTGAATAGGCTCAAGCTTAGGCTTGAACTTCTAAAATTTCTCTTGATGTTAAGGACTTGGAAGTAGAGAAGAGGCCAGAAGATTTAATGCTTAGCTTTGTTAGTTGGGGAAAAAGGGAAAGACATGTTTGATAGGGAGCTTGTTACGCCATGGTTTAAGTTTCTTTTGGAAACCTTGAAAATAGTGCTTGATATACTATGCAAAAATTCTAAATTGGAAGCTTTATATGTGGTGAGTAGAAGTTGATTTCTTAAGATTAGTGAAACCATTAATATTTTTTTAATAATTTTGAGTAATTTAAATTTTGTCTTTCACGTAAGGTGTGGGTATTTCTAAAGTTTGAGAAGTGTTCATTATCACAAGTATGCTTAATTATTTTATGTTCTAAACATTAGACTGCTTGATAGATATTGGATGCATTGTCAAATCATAAGTTTGATCTTTAGACACACATTGGGGACACACACACATTGCATCCTTACAATCATGATTATATATGGCTTCTAAATATTTTCTATGTGATTGAAATTGATATGTACTTTACTTTGGTGCATAGATGATTCCACATCAAGCCTTCTAGTTCTGCCTACAATACAAGTGTTCAATAGAGGTTTGTTGGCATCTGAGATAATTTGAACCCACTTAATCCATTTGAGTAAGTATAGAGATCAAAGGCATAGACCAGATTTGTCTTTTCCTGAGATTTTACAGCTTTATCTTGACACAATGTTTGAACAACTTAAGATCACAACTCAAATTGAATTCTTGCAGGTTGGTGTGTTATAATATCTCTTAGGATTTCAAATTCTCTTCCTTTGGAGTGTATCATTTATTTTTCCTTTATCTTCATCTTTTTTTCAATAGAGGATATGCTTTGATATTTGAGATAAATTGTCATTGATATCTCTGGTAATCAACTTGGATGATCTCTGATCTATGTATTTGATTTTCACTTCTGTAATACAATACACAATGTGCATTATGTATTGTTCAATCAATGTTGTTGATAGCTAATCTTTGATATGGCATTGCGAAATATGCTTCTATCGTTTATAGCGATGAGGTGTCTTGCTACTCCTGATCTATCTTTATGAGTATGCAAATATATCCAAAATCGATTACAGCGATGTATTTCTATTTTTGATCTATTTTTATAAATCTTTGAGTACATTCAATATAGCATGTTATTGTTGCTTTTGATCTTGAGCCATACATATATGAAGGGAGGGAGGATTCTACCAAAGGATATGTCTTTACACCTGCCATTTATGTTTTATGGAAAGTTTCAAACTTGAGCTCCTTGAATAGTGGTTGCTATATTCAGTGCTTCATAGACAATGTTGGATAGTCACATATCTTTCTTAACAATAGTGCATTAACTATTCTCTACTAAATCCCTGCCACTTGGATCATCACATGTCCTTTACTTGTCTCATTATATGATAGTAGAGATTGAATCTTTCAAGTAGTGAATGGAGCATAAAAAATAGTGAATAGACCTCATTTTTATCTCACTATCATGTGAATTTTCTACTCAATGCATGAAAGAAGTCACCTCCATTTGAAGTCGTAATGAACAAAAAAACCCTTGTACTATAGATAGAAAAAACTAAAATATGTTTAATGGAAAGTACTAGTATACATGGTATGATTATTCTTTAAAGGGTACTAGCTCAATGGAAGATCACCTACTTTACAAGTAGGAGGATAATGGTTTGATTCCATCATGCCCTAATATGACTAAATATATGACTAAATTAATGACTAAATTAAGGACTAAATATATGACTAAATAAATGACCAAATAAATAACCAAATAAATGACCAAATAAACGACCAAATAAACGACCAAATAAACAACCAAATAAATGACCAAATAAATGACCAAATCAATGACTAAAATAGTTTAGTCATAGATTTGGTCGTGAGATAAATGACAGCAATAAACTATTAATAGTCACGTGACCAAAATTCAGTCATTTATCTACAATTTTTAGTATTTTATTTAGTCATATATTGTTGTTTTTGTACTAGTGAATTAACTCTAATAGTTTTTTATGTTGATTTTCTATTAGTGTGTAGTTAATTTTTGGTTGTTAGTTTGGTTGTAAGGGGCAACACCTAAGTATCATCATAAAAAATAGACTTAAAAAAATAAACTCTTAAATAAACTAAAAAATATAAAATTATTCTAGAAGAGAAAGGAAGTTAATTAAATATTAACTTCCTATTTTCATACAAAGTAAACAAAAAAAATCATATTTTCATACTAAATAAATCTAAAAATAGAAAATAATATTAAATATGAAAATAGAATTCAACCAGCCCATTTCTACAAAATAAATTCAAATATGTCAAATTATTTTACAAATTTGTATTGTTAAGAATATTGCAAATTTAGAAGGAGGGCATGAAGTAAATATCATATAAGGATCAAACCTAAGTTGAAACATAACATTAACACCAATAATACAAGGATTGAATCTAAGGGGATGGTAATCTTTTGATACAAAAGAAGTGGACATTATCTCTCTCTCTCTCTCTCTCTCTCTCCTTTTCCCTCCCTCCCCCTCTCCTCCTTTCCCTCTCCTCCCCCTCTACCTCTCCCTCTACCTTACCTTCTCCCACCCTCTACCCCTTCCTTTCCCTCTCCCTCTCTCCCTCCCCCTTTCCCTTCCTCCCTCCCCGTTTCCCTCTCCCTCTCCCTCTAACTCTCCCACCCTCTCCCCCTTCCTCTCCCTCTCCCTCTCTCCCTCCCCCTTTCCCTCTCTCTCTCCCCCTTTCCCTCCTCCCCCTCTATTTCTATTAGTGTGTAGTTAATTTTTGGTTGTTAGTTTGGTTTTAAGGGGTGACACCTAAGCAGAGATAACTTTAAGGAACCCCCCCTTCCCAAAAAGTATAAAATTGTGGCAAATCACATGTGATTTGGGTTAAAAAAATTTAATAGTGTTGGCGAATTATGCATCAATTTATGTATATTTGGTGCTGAATTTTTTAATAGTTTAAATAATTTTTATAAAAAAATGGCGATTATAATTTTTATTTTTAATAAATTTATTAATATTGATGGCGAATTATGTTTTGAAATATGGATATTGGTTGGCGAATATTTTAATAACCAATACCATTTTTATAAACAAATAAACTTATTATGATACTTAGGTGACCTAAATATCATAATAAAAATAGACTTAAACAAAAAATAAACTCTTAAAAAAACTCAAAAATATAAAATTATTCTAGAAGAGAAAGGAAGTTAATTAAATATGAACTTCCTATTTTCATACGAAGTAAACAAAAAAAAATCATATTTTCATACTAAATAAATCTAAAATTAAAAAATAATATTAAATATGAAAATAGAATTCAACCAACCCATTTCTACAAAAATATTCAAATATGTCAAATTATTTTACAAATTTGTATTGTTAATAATATTGCAAGGAGAGCATGAAGTAAATATCATATAAGGATCAAACCTAAGTTGAAACATAACATTAACACCAATAATATGAGGATTAAATCTAAGGGGATGGTAATCTTTTGATACAAAAGAAGTCGACATTAACTCTCTCTCTCTCTCTCTCTCTCTCTCTCTCTCTCCCCCTCTACCTACATCTGTCTCCCTCCCTCTCCCTCTCCCTCTCCCTCTCCCTCTCCCACCCTCTCCCCCTTCCTCTCCCTCTCCCACCCTCTCCCCCTTCCTCTCCATATCCCTCCCCCTTTCCCTTCCTCCCTCCCCATTTCCCTCCCTCCCTCCATCTCTCCCTCTCCATCCTACTCCTCCCTCCCAACCCTCATTCTCCCCCTCCTTCCCTCATGATCCCTCCTTCCCTCTCCCTCCATCTCCTTCTCCCTATCCCTCCTTCTCCCTCTCCATCCCTCTCTCCCTCTTTCCCCCCCTTTCCCTCCCTCCCACTCCCTCCCACTGCTCCCTCCCTCTCACTCCTCCCTCCCCCCGTCTCACTTTCCCTCTCTTTGTATCTCCCTCTCCCTCTCCCACTTTCTCTACCTACCCCTCTCTCTCCCACCCCCTCTCTCACTCTATCTCTCCCCCTCTCTCCCTCACCATTTCTCTCCCCCTCTCCCTCGCCCCCTCTCTCCCCCTCATTGCCCCTCTCTTCCACCCCTCTCCCTCTTCCTGTATCCCTCCACCCCTCTCCTCTCCCTCTCCCTTTTGCTCCATCTCCCTATCCCCCCAACCTCTCTCTCACTCCTTCTCACTCTCCCTCTCCCTCCTACTCCATCTCCCTCTCCCTCTCCCTCTTCCTCTCCCTCTCCTCCAACCATCCCTCACCCCCCACCCACCCTTCCTCTCCTCTATCCCTCCATGCCTCTCCCTCCCTCTCCCTCTCTCTCTCCTACTCCCTCTCCCTCTCCCTCTCCCTCTCCCTCCTACTCCATCTCCCTCTCCTCTCCTCTCCCCCACCCTCCCTCGCCCTCTCTCACCCCTACCCACCCTCCCTCTCCTCTATCCCTCCCTCCCTCACCCTCACCCTCTCTCACCCTCTCTCTCCTACTCCCTCTCCCTCTCCCTCTCCCTCTCCCCCCAACTAGCCACCCAGCCACCCTCTCCCTCCTCCATCTTCTTCTCCTCTCCCTCCACCCTCCCTCTCCCTCCCTCATCCTTCATCTCCTCTCCCCCACCCTCCCTCTCCTCTCTCTCTCCCTCCTTATCCCTCTCCTCTCCCTCTCTCTCTCTTCTCCCCCCACTCACCCTCCCTCTCCTCTCCCTCTCCCTCCTAGTCCATCTCCCTCTCCTCTTTCCCCACCCTCTCTCTCCCTCTCTCTCCCTCTTGCTCCCTCTTATCTCCCTCCTACTCCATCTCCCTCTCGTCTCCATCTCCCTTTCCTCTCCCCCACCCTCCCTCTCCCTCCCCCTCTCCCACACCCTCTCCTCTCCCTCTCTCTATCTCCATCTCCATCTCCCTATCCTCTCCCTCTCCCTCTCCTTCCTTCTCCATCTCCCTCTCCCTCCCTCCCCCACCCTCTCTCTCCCTCCTACTCCCTCTCCTCTCCCTTACCCTCCCTCTCTCTTTCTCCCTCTCCCTCGCCCTCCCCCATCCACCCTCCCTCTCCTTTGTCCCTCATCCTCTCTGTCCCTCTCCCTCTCCCTCTCCCTTCTACTCTCCCTCCTCCCTTCTACTCTCCCTCCCTCACCCTCTCTCTCCCTCTCCCTCCTACTCCATCTCCCTTTCCTCTCCCTCTCCCCCCACCCTCGCTCGCCCTTTCTCACCCCCACCATGCTCCCTCTCCTCTGTCCCTCCCTCCCTCACCCTCTCTCACCCTCTCTCTCCTACTCCCTCTCCCTCTCCCTCTCCCTCTCCCTCTCCCCCCACACACCCACCCACCCTCTCCCTCCTACTCCATCTTCTTCTCCTCTCCCCCCACCCTCCCTCTCCCTCTCTCATCCTCTATCTCCTCTCCCCCACCCTCCATCTCCCTCCCTCTCTCTCTCCCTCCTTATCCCTCTCCTCTCCCTCTCTCTTCTCCCCCCACTCACCCTCCCTCTCCTCTCCCTCTCCCTCCCGCTCCATCTCCCTCTTCTCTTTCCCCACCCTCTCTCTCCCTCCTACTCCCTCTCCTCTCCCTCCTACTCCATCTCCCTCTCCTCTCCCTCTCCCTCTCCCTTTCCTCTCCCCCACCCTCCCTCTCCCTCCCCCTCTCCCACACCCTCTCCTCTCCCTCTCTCTATCTCCATCTCCATCTCCCTCTCCCCTCCCTCTCCTTCCTACTCCATCTCCCTTTCCCTCCCTCCCCCCACCCTCTCTCTCCCTCCATCTCCCTCTCCTCTCCCTTACCCTCCCTCTCCCTCTCCCTCTCCCTCTCCCTCTTTCCCTCCTACTCAATCTCCCTCTCCTCTCCCTCTCCCCCGACCCTCCCTCGCCCTCCCCCATCCACCCTCCCTCTCTTCTGTCCCTCCCTCCCTCACCCTCTCTCTCCCTCTCTCTCCTACTCCCTCTCCCTCTCCCTTCTACTCTCCCTCCCTCTCCTCCCACCCTCTCCCTCCTACTCCATTGTCTTCTCCTCTCCCCCAGCCTCCCTCTCCCTCTCTCACCCTCCCTCTCCCTCTCCCCCATGCTCCCTCTCCCCCCCTCTCTCCCTCCTTATCCCTCTCCTCTCCCTCTCCCTCTCTTCTCCCCCCACTCACCCTCTCTCTCCTCTCCCTCCCTCTCCCTCATGCTCCCTCTCCTCTCCCTCCTACTCCATCTCCCTCTGCTTTCCCTCTCCCTCTCCCTTTCCTCTCCCTCTCCCTCTCCCTCTCCCTCTCCCTCTCTCCACCCTCCCTCCCTCCCTCCCCCCACCCTCTCTCCCTCTTGCTCCCTCTCCTCTCCCTCTCCCTCCTGCTCCATCTCCCTCTCCTCTCCTCTCCCCCCACCCACCTTCCCTCTCCCTCTCCCTCTCCCTCACCCTCTCTCCCTCCTGCCCTCTTCTCTCCCTCTCCTTCCTACTCCATCTCCTTCTCCCTCCCTCTCCCTCCACCCTCTCTCTCCCTCCTACTCCCTCTCCCTCTCCCTCTCTCCCCATTTCCCTCTCCTCTCCCTCTCTCTCTCTCCCTTTCTCTCCCTCCTACTCCATCTCCCTCCCTCTTCCCCACCCTCCCTGTCCCTGTCCCTGTCCCTCTCTCTCTCTCCCTCTCCCTCCTAATCCCTCTCCTCTCCCTCTCCCTCCCCTCTCCCTCTCCCTCCACCTTCCCTCTCCCTCTCTCATTCCCCCCACTCTCCCTCCCATCCCCTTTCCTCTCCCTCTCCCTCTCCCTCCTACTCCATCTCCCTCATCCCCCACCCTCCGTCTCCATCTCCGTCTCTGTCTCTCCCTCCCCTCCCCCTTCCTCTCCCTCTCTCCCCCTCTCCCTTCCTCTCCCTCCTACTCCATCTCCCTCTCCTCGCCCTCCCTCTCCCTCTGCCCTCCCTCTTCCCCCACCCTCCCTCTCCCCCTACCCTCCCTCTCCTCTCCCTCTCTCTCCACCTTCCCTCTCCCTCTCTCATCCCCCCTCTCTCCCTCCCCTCCCCCTTCTTCTCCCTCTCTGTCTTCCACTTCCACTCCCTCTCCCTCTCCCTCTCCCTCCGAATCCCTCTCCTCTCCCTCTCTCCCTCTCTCCCTTCCTTTCCCTCCTACTCCATCTCCCTCTCCTCTCCTTTCCTCTTCCCCCACCCTCCCTCTCCCTCTCTCCCTCCCTCCCTCTCCCTACTAATCCCACTCCTCTCCCTCTCCCCTCCCTCTCCCTCCACCTTCCCTCTCCGTTTCTCCCTCTCCCTCTCCGTTTCTCCCTCCCCTCCCCCTTCATCTCCCTCTCCATCTCCCTCTCCCTCTCCTTCGCCCACCCACCCTCTCCCTCTCCCTCTCTCCCTCTCCCTCTGCCTCTCCCTCCTACTCCCTCTCATCTCCCTCTCCCTCCACCTTCCCTCTCCCTCTCTCATCCCCCCCACTCCCTCCTCTCCCCCTTCTTCTCCCTCTCTCTGTCCCCCTTCCACTCCCTCTCTCTCATAATCCCTCTCCTCTCCCTCTCCCTCTCTCCCTTCCTCTCCCTCCCTCTTCCCCCATGCTCCCTCTCCCTCTCCCTCTCTCTTCCCTCTCCCTCTCCCTCTTTCCCTCTCCCTCCTACTCCCTCTCCTCTCCCTCTCCCTCTCCCTCTCCCTCTCTCCCCCTTTCCCTCTCCCTCTCCCTCTCCCTCTCCCTCCTACTCCCTCCCTCTCCCTCTCCCTCTCCCTCTCTCCCTTCCTCTCCCTCCCTCTTCCCCCACGCTCCCTCTCCCTCTCCCTCTCTCTTCCTGCACCCTCCCTCTTTCTCTCCCTCTCCCTCTTTCCATCTCCCTCCTACTCCATCCTACTCCCTCTCCTCTCCCTCTCCCTCTCCCTTTCCCTCTCTCCCTCCCTCTCCCTCTCCTCTCCCTCTCCCTCCTACTCCCTCTCCCCTCCCTCTCTCGCCTCCCCCTCCCCCTCTTCCTCTTGCTCCCTCTTCCTATCTCCCTCCCTCCCTCCCTCTTCAAATAGTTCAAAAGTATAAAATTCATCCTTCCTCGACTGGCCTTCCTCGATCCAATGGGTGATCGAGGCCCGCTCGTACGTCTGCCTCGTGGCAATGATCGCGGGGTCGTGCATCAGGTCAAGGGATATCGGGCACTTGAAATCGTCCGGAACCGACTCAATCACAGCCCCACTACCCTCCTCCGCCACGGGCGCCGCCGGTTGCTCGCTTCCAAACTCCTCGGAGACGCCGAACAGCACGCACTTGCAATAACGCATGAGCCTGATCAAACTATTGATCATCGAAACAATGCCCTCGTCCACAACCACGCTCGCTCTGCTTCCTCAACTCCTCTTCCAACAGCCGAATCTCACGTCCACAGTCCCTCGAATCCCTCATCTCCAGGGCCTCCAGAATCCCCCTCAATTTCCCCTCCTCCGGAACAACTTCCTTCTCGAACTGCTCAATCACGGCTAAAACCTCCCCTCTGAGCCGCTCCTGCTCCCTCACTTCCTCCGTCACCATGTCCTGGGTCAGCCGGTGGAATTGACCGGCGGCTGTTTCGGTCTCCATGAGCAGCCACACGCTGCTCCAGCTCCTCCACTCCTCCAACACGCACTTCGTCCTCTGGAACATCACGTGCATTTCACGCAGGCACACCACCGCCGACAGAGGCAGAGCCAGAGCGTGCCGCGACTCTCTGATTTCTTCAAACAAAACACACAGCACTTTAATTCGCCTCGAAATAGCGCTCGCGTTCCGCCTCTGGCACGCCTAGGGCTTCGAACACACACCGATCTCGTGCGGTCCAGAAGCGCTTTCAGGAGCTCGGTCACAGACCCCGAATCGGCCGCTGTGGATTGTTAATGTCGGTTTCTCCAAGCAAACTTCTCCTTCATTTAATTAAGCTCTGGTCATTTTTCTTTAGTACTTCTCTTGCCATGGATGAAGATGACACAACCAGAGTTGTCTGTCTGCCCAAGATGACTCAAGCAAGGGGGGAAAGAGATTGGTGGGGTAATGCTGAAGTAGGTTTCAATGGTGGTAATGCTAATGACAAATTCCAGTAGGAGAATTCCTGCAGCTACAGAATAAATTGATGCAACGAAATTGATTGAATCCATGACAAAATAGTAGTAAAAAATCGAATGGGTGTGTGAGCAAGAAATCTTTCAATGATAAGGATATCCCCAGCTGCTCAGGACAAAGTATAATATAAAGTTTGAATGCCGTTAGGTAGGGGCGGGGTAACGGCTATGTTTTTTTAAACTTTGTTTTTTTTTTAGTTCTTTGTTTTTTTACTTTGTGTTTTTTTAATTTTCTATTTTTTTTCTACTTAATTTTTTAAAATTCTATGTTTTTGCTATTTTGTTTTTTAAATTTTTTTTGTTTTTTTCACTTTGTTTAATTTAAATTTTCTATTTTTTTCTACTTTGTTTTTTTTTAACTTTTAATTTTTTTTTAATTTGTTTTTTATAATATTATATTTTTTTTTACTTTGTTTTTTTAAATTATCTTTATTGTTGTTGTTCATACAATGGAATAATTTTGAATATAGTCCATGAAACGACATGAAATATATTTTCATGGTTTTTTTTTGCTTTTTTTTCTTGAAAAAAATTATATTTAATTGAAGAAAAAGAAACAACAATATTACCCACCTCTCAATTATAAATATGCATAGATATTTACATTTTTTTGTCACCCTCCATCCATTTCTTTGCAAATTTGATTTCGAATTGTCAAAGTTTAATTTATCATTTGGAAGTTCTTAATCAAGTTGATGATAGGGAAATTTTTTATACATTGTCTATTCTCTTATCTTAATATTCTTCTAGGAATTATGAATGATTGTGCATGTCAATACTATAGTAAGTTTTATTCTTTTAGAATATTTTAGTATCTAATGTTGTTAGATGTTAAAGATGCTTCTCACATTAGAGATGGTCCTTATTTAAGAAAAGGAAAAGCATGACCACTCACCCATATTTTAGGGCCTTAATCTTAATTTAACCTTCAAACATTGGAATATCTAAAATTACTAAGAAGATTTTGATGTTGTGGTAGAAATATGTTGTCTAGGGTGATGTAGTGTTACTGTAAGCTGCACATGAATCCGCAGAATTATTTGAAGAGTTCTTAGTGCTATATTCCCAATGAATCATTATTTTCAAAACATGTCCTAGATTATGACCACGTTCATTAAAAAATTACTCTAATTTCAACATTCATTTAAATTTAGATTATGTGACGATAAACAAAATAAACTATGGACCTAATTCCTATGAATTGGGTACAAAATTAGAAATACATAATAATGTTATTTATATTCATGAATTGATTGATTGAAATTTGAAATCAAATAATAGAATACATGTACAAGGGCCTCTTAAATGAGTGAATCAAAATGAAAATTATTAAAGATTGCAAGTTAACTTGTAATTATGATAATAATTAAATCAATCAAATGAGTAATAGGTATATATTGATTAGAAGGAGGTGACACCTAATTTCATTGATTAAGATCTAATGAGGAAATACTAAGAGTTGAACAAATGAGATCAAGGCTTATATATGTAATTAAGTTAGCTACCTTGGTGAGGAATAAATTACCCTAATGTCACAATCTTCAAAATACAAATTCTTGAAAAATAAAAAGTTTCATCTTGTGGGTTTTTAAGAAAATGGAACACTCGAAAGGTAGGAAATAATCACTGAGCATTACAGAAGAAAATCATAGGAAATTTAGGCCTTAGGAGATTTATATTAGCCAAGAGGAGCGATGGGAGGGGTTCATAAGGGAGTTGGAGATGTATTCAGCAACAAACAGGGGAATAGGTATAAAAAAGCTAGCAAAAATCTCAGAACTCTAACCCTAGTGAAAGATTAGCATAGAAACAAAAATTGAGGGGTGAATAGGTTTGAAATGAGATTTGAAATAAACCCAAACATCATTCCAATCTTTCCAACATTCAGAAATGGCAAGCCCTTCAATCCTCCTCTCCCAAAGAAAGCTTGGTCGAATCACCAATGGGACATCTTTAGGAAAAGAGGGATGTTATTCAGAACTAAGAGGAGGCAAAATGATATGGTGTCAAAGAAAAAGAGATGGATTTCTCTAAGGGGTAATGAAAGTAGTAAGGTAAGACAAGAATTTGCATCTTTGGAAGCCAATGCAGGATAAAATTAGAAAAATGGGAGATTTTTTTAGAGGACTAAACAAGTTGGAGCAAATGAGAGATTAGGTTTGAAAATCTTAAAAGTCAAAACAAGACAACTATGGAAACATAAGGGAAGCAATGCCAACAAACCACGCAGTTGGAAAAGCATCCATCAAATTTGTGGAGGAGTTTTTAGAAGTTCAGAAAAGGAAGCTTCAACAACAAGCCACAATTGGTAAGTTTTAGAATATCTCCATTTCATTAAAGGAATTAGAAAATTGTATGAATGAAGATTGGAATGATTTAGAAGAAGTTGATATTCTAGATTTTGAAAGTGGGTTTTTCATAGTGATATTCAAATCTAAAGATAGCAGAGACAATATTTTAGAAAAAAATGTTTGGATTTCAAAACATCTGGGTTAGATATGAAAAGCTAGATCCCAAACTTCAATAGAAAATATCATTGCAATAATTTCAATCTCGTCTAGATCTAATTAGACTATTTGTCGTTAGGATACAAATACACATATATCTACGAGGTCTTTGGAAATGAATTAGGAATCTTTCTTAAATCGACCCTATGCAAAGAAACTTGAAGCCTTAGGATCTGTGTCATAATGAGCACTTAGAAAGAATTCCCTAAAACCCTGAAAATATGGTATCTGAAATCAAAGGATTGCTTATGATTATATTGATAGGGTTGAGGGTCCTCCAATCTCAACAATAGAATTCTTTGGGACAACCCAAGGGGAGGAAGACCCATGCAGTATGGAGACTCAAAATAATTAAGAACTCTAAGTTTGAGGAATACTAGAGATGATTTATAGGAAACCCCGACACTCTATTCTTAGAAATATCATTACAGTAAACTTGAAGGGGAAGAAAAATAATTATATGATAAAATCATGTTGTTTCTTTGGGCCCTATTTTAGAGATAGACTCATTATTGCACTAGATTACAGGAAAGAAAACTCTTCGTGCTACTAGACATCAAAGGTATGAAGAAAATAAATATCAAATTTATAAGGAACGTACGATTAAGAATAAGCCATACATTGAGGGGACTGGGTATGGGGGCATATCTAAGAGCTTGAGATTGGATCAAATCACCATGATTAAAGAGAAACACATTTTTAAAAGAATAGAATCCCAAGACTACAGATACTCAAAGAATGTAGGAAGAAAGGATACTATCATGAACTTAGATGTTTCAAGGGGAGAAGGATGGTTCCCAATAGGGAAAATGGATACATATCGGATGTAGAATACAATATCAAACATAATTAATCAAGAAATTATAAGTTTCATACTATAATGTTTGGAAGAGATCCATACCAATATTATAGAGGAAATAGAAAATCAAGTTTTGGAGGAGGGAATGATAGATACAATGAAGAATATTAGAGAAAAGAAGAAACAAAAAGATGTTGACAAAGAAAATCTGAAGGAGTATGATGAGATATTAGAAGAAAAACTTATAGACATTATCAACTCATCCTCTAATAATAATAAAACTATAGAGGATGCAAAGAAAATTCTTCAAGTAATATTGGTAGATCGAATCAACAAGTTTCCAGCCAAATTAACTCTAGATTGTTGGAAGAAAAAGAAGAAAGGAAAGGGAAGAAAATTCATTTCTTAATTAAGAATTGAAGAAGGGGAGGGGTCATACAAAAACAAAATCACAACTTATTTTCATGTAGGGAAGGGGAAGTTCCTTCCCAATGAGAAATCAAAATTATTTTATTGAGTGTTAGGGGCATGAATGCTCCTAAAAAGTATCATTTAATCAAATGTTGTAATTTTTCATTCAAAGAAGATGTAATCATTCCTCAAGAGACAATGTTAAATGCGGACTAAATAGAAAAATCTAAAGATCAATAGACAAGTGGGAATCAAAGTCAATAAAAGCTGCAAGTTCCTCGGGGGAATTGGAAATCCTATGGCACCCAAGCACAGTTCTCTTTCAAAAGTTGGATGGTAGACTCAATTGGCTAGGAGGATTAGTGCACAACGTGTATAGAAATTTGAATTTCTCTTTAATTAATGGTTATGGTCTGATAATGACAAAGGAGAAAGTGGAAGTATGGGAAGAGATAAGTAGTCCTTTTAGATCCTGGACATAAAATAATTTTATCATTGGTGGAGACTTCAATGCCATCCTCCATTTATCATAAAAAAAGGGGTATACAAAAATAATTTCAGCCACATATTGACTTCAAAAACTAGGTCACAAAGGAAAATCTCATGGAGGTTGACTTGGAGAATGGAATGTTCACATGGAACAAAAGAAGACTTTTCTTTAGTATGTATAGATGAAAATTGCATAGATTCCTATACATAGGTGACTTAACTTCTTTCCCTTTTTATTTGAAGGCATCCATATCTCTCGTATCAGGATCAAACCATTTGTAATGCCCAAAAAAATGAACAAAACACAACAATCAAAAATTTTCTAACGTACAACAATAAGTCTAAAGGCTTACAAAACATTACAGACTAAGTTTAGGAATTAATAATAAAACATAAAATAGAGGGACATCATGACCATGTTTGACTTGGTCAACCTCCCTCTTGTTCACAATTCTCTTAAGTGAAATGTATTACTGGAATGAAATCCTATAAGGAGATGTTGACTAAGGTTGACTTAACAATTCCCCTAGAAGATATCAAAAAAACTAGGTTCTAACGAGGCATCCAAAATGGCCTACCTTGAAATTCATGCTAGGGTGTGAGATCTCTAAGTGAGACTTCACTGACCAAAAAGGTATTATCAAAGGATTACATTTACCATGACATGATAAAATAGCAATGTTAAATATTCTCATTTTACTATAGTCTCAACCATTAATTTTAATCATTTATCAAATGATTAAATAAAAAGGGAAACTATATAGTATTATGAGAAGATGAGATAATAATGTCATAAGGGTATCTAAAATTTAATCCCTAGTCTAAACCTCCTAATCCTAGGTTTATTAGGTAATTAAGGGTCTAATTAGGAATAATACACAATCCAAGTCAATAATTCAATAATTAAATATAATCCTTCAAATAATTGAAATAAGTAATTTAAATTAATTAATTAAAGCTGACTAAAACTGGTCATATTCTACTAATTTTTTGTAATTCACAAGTATAAATGACCAAATAAATGACTAATTTGGTCATAAGATAATATCACAAGGTTAGAAAAATATAAATGACTAAATAAATGACCAAATAAATGACTAAATAATTAGTCACCCCTAAAAATGACTAAATGAATGATTATTACTCCTTTATACTAACATTCAGTAATATCAGACTTATATACTTAGAAGTTGCATTTCAACAATAATGTTTATTCACCAATAGGATAGATTGAAGGAAGATGGGTGGGATCCAATGCTTGAAAAAAGTAACGGAGTCTTTTGATATTGGTGCTTGCTCCGCTACTAGCTTTCCTATTGGATCTCCCACTAGTAGAATTGACATGATCTTGGAACTTGTGTTTGAAAGGGGTAGTGGCAAAATCCATCAACTATGATCTTTGCTAAACCTTGAACATGAAATTATCTTTATTAAATTTGATTCATAGAATCTATTCACCTTTATACTTAGAACTTGTGTTTGAAAGGGGTAGTGTCAAAAGACATCAACTAGGATCTTGCTATTCTATGTGTGCTCTCTTTTTGATAAAATCCTTGTTATCAAGTCAATGGTATGAAACAAGGTCATTATCCAATAGAGTAGCATTTGAAAACAAATTAAAAAAATAAAATTAATGGAAAATATAGATTATAATTAGTAATTTTTTAAAAATTAAATATATTTACTGTAATCTATTTTTTAATGTTTAATACATTACTAACTAAAATATGTTATCTTTCTAGCATTAGCAAACAACTCATGAAACATGGTTCAATGAGTTTGACTCAAAAACTACATAGTCAAATCCTAATGCAATATCACAATTTGAATGATTGTAAAAAATATCAAAAGAAATCCACAAGAACTTCCATGAAGTATGAAAAAATTGAACTCCACTCCACGATTGCAACTACTACTCTTGATCTAAAAGTCAAAATCAATCTTCCCCCCTTTGGCACAATAAAACATATATTTATATTGTGCATTTTAAGTTAATTTTCATTAATGATTTATAAAACACCATGAAATAAATATAATTACACTTATAATATTATATGAAAAATAAAATATCTATCAATTTAATCCCATCCTTTTAATAAAAATCAAAATTTATTAAGTGGTAATTATCACTAAATAAATATTAGTTTTGAATATGATATTTATCAAGTGATAATCACCACTTGATAAATATGATTCATCATTAATATTATGCACAAATAAAAAGAACCACCATGGAAATATGATAAGAAAATGATTTTCTAAAATAAACAAAGGAAATCAAAAAGCCTTTTCACACTCAATAGCCATTTAACAATCTCCCACAGCTCCTGTTTTGGATTGTTCACTTTCTTCTCCATTGTTTACTCTAGGCATTGCCTCCATGGTTAGGGTTTTGAAACTTTAAAGATTTTCTAAATGTTTGAAGCTCCTCTATATACATATTTCAAGAACCCACCTACAGGTATGTGGATCCTTTGTGATTTCCTGATAATCTCGACTATGTCTCAGCACTCTATTCATGTATTTCTAGAAGATTTAATGTTCAATAAACTGTTGGTTGTTCTTTGAATGATACAGTTTCAAGGGTTTTACCTTTTTTTATTCTATATTTATTATTTGTCTCATTATATTCAAATTTATTTTGTAATTACATGGGTCGGGGGCTCATTCACAGTGTATTCTCTCATTAAACAAGGCTCTCTCTGTTAATTTTTACCCTTCCTCTCCGTGAATGGTCGTGGCTACTCTATATATTTCTGGCTTCTTCTCAAGATATTTATGAGCATTTCAAAGCTCTGGAAACTTGTTCATTTGTATTGATCTTGTCATATTTTGTGACCATGACTGAGAGGGTTTGGTTTGATGGTTTTAATGTGTGTATTTTCTTTGATATATGTTGTCTCCAAACCCCACAAAAAACTTGTGGGTACTCTTTATCTATGTATATTTTATTTGATATATTTTATTTAATGTATGTTCTCTCCAATCCTCTTTATTTCACATTGCTTGTCTTCCAATACGAAATCAAATTTTAGATAAGGTTAATTTTCAAAATCCTAGAGCATTGTAAATTGTTACTTTGGAAGTTTAAATCCATTCCCTTTGTTTTCACCCTGGTGATATGAAACTTTTCATATAATTGTAGTATTTTGCAAAATTCAATTACTATGTGTTGATTGTTTTCAAAACTATTTTTTTTGCTCAAGATGATCTTTAATCAGCATATAGTACTTTATTTATGAGAAAAATTCTTGCAAATTAGTCCTCATATTCATGCATCTACACTTGAGTGTAGACAATAGGAATAACCAAATGTAATTATTAATTAGGTCAATGGGATTCATCATTCTAACCATTCCATTTCCTTACTAGTATATTTCCATCTCATTGAAGTGACAATGATCAATTATGTGAAGGTAGGATGCCCAATATTATACCTAACTGATGTGGAGGCATCGAGGAAACATCATTCTCTTAGGATCATACTGATCCAATCAACCTTTTCCAACTGAACATCAAGTGTTCTAAAAAATTAGAGACATACTCAATTAGTAAACTCATCTTAACTAGCTTCAATTCCTCTTTTAGGATCCTTAATCCATTAGGAACCCAAACTCTACCTTCATTAAGGTAACCCAAACATATAATTTGTAACTTGAACCACAATAACATATTATTCACCTAATTCAGAGGTCACATTTATCACTTTCCAAGATTTGATCCTCAAAGCCTATTTGGAAACAATGCCAACTAATCACCAAACCTTTGTCTCTTACCCTTCCAAACTTCATGTTTGTTGTCCACATTGCATTATTTTCACAAGAGTCCAATGGTCCTCAACTCTGCCAAGTACTCTATTTCCAATAAAAAATAAGGGGTATAAAAGAACATGATCCATTGTATAGTTATCCATACTTACACAAATTCTCAATACCTTGTTCTAACCACAAGCCATTAGTCCATCAACAATCATAATCATACCAACTTTTACACCCTTGAAACTTATACATTACTTCCATTTACAATAGCTTTATATTCTTGACTGTCACTATCCTATTAGAGAAGTCCTCAAAAAATGCCATAATAATGAGAGCTCAAAAACCATTAGGTGGTTGTTCCCTTGACATCAAAACATTATTCTTAAAATATACTAATAATGTCTAACCAAGAAAATTATGAAACAAAATAAAATGTTGGTCAAGATTCAGACTTTCATTGCATTTACAGTTAGACCACACCTCTAATTCAGACCTTCAAACTTTTATAGATCCATCCTTCATACATGCTCAGGGTCTACATGCATTTACTTACCATTACCCAACCATTTGGTTTTATTCACAAGCAATAAAGATACTAACAAGAATCAAAGCCTTATACTCTACTGTCAAACCCAAGAAGTTTACTGGTTCTATTTCTAGACCATAACTCTGTTGTTGATAACTTTCAAACCTGATATTCTTATGAAAATTTTTCCAATGGAATATTCACATACTAGGTTTATAAAAACATATACAAAGTTCATCAAAATCCAACGGTGAAATAAAAAATAACAACCTCTGCACAGAGACCATTTTTTACTGTCCCTGGGTTTTAACAATTTTTACAAAACTAAATGGATCTTTCACTTTGGGACACAGAAAAACCTCAGATTTGTTTTAAAACCAAATAGATTCATTGTATTACACATTAAAATTGATTTTAGGGTCCATTCAATTCAGTATCATATACAAAAATGCAAAGAAACAATGAGAAACATACTATTTACTAGGACAGTTAACATTGTGTTTAATCAAAGAACAAAACTCATTCCATATTCATCAAAATATTTCACAAATTACTTTGGTGGTGTGTCTGCATTGTTCCTCACCCATCTTCACTTGGAGATCTCCTTAGGATGAACCACAAAGCTTCATGGTTGTCACCAAGAATGGTGATAGTCAGAATTGTAACTGTTGTTGTTATAACCAACTTTTTAATCTTGACACCACTATATTGCTATCAGCCATTGTGTAAGAAATGGTGATTCAACCAATGACATCAAGAAGCCAAAATTATTAGTTCATATAAATAATTAAATTCAAATGATTAGGACATATCATACAATACATTAGATCAACTAGTTAGTCTATTCAAATCTAACCAATATTTGACTATCGTGATATATTTCTTCCTGCTCTATTGTTGTTAATTCATTGTACCTGCTCACACATTATGTTAAAATATTGGTAACTTGCATTCATGGGATCTTATTTTAGAATGATCTTTGCAAGAAAAGAAGATGACATCCTCTCTATCTTGTCAAATTCTAAGCTTCCATCTAAACTAAAATGCTCATTGTGCCATAAATTTTTAAGGAGGTTATAATGATACCATTTTGTCAGTTTAGCTTCTACCTTCCCACATCCTATTGAAAATTAGTAACTGTTGAATGTGAAGGAGACCACATGGTCCTTTATTGTGCATGCCATTTTTTTTAATTTTATCACTATGTTTTATGACACCAAATCCTCAGTCCTTCCTCAGGGGACTTATCTTTACCACTGCTAGGAGATTGATCTTCCTCCTTACTACCCCTGTGTTCCTTAATTTTATTTATCAGCACCTTTATGTTGTCATTAGAAGCTTTAATAATGTTATAGCTTTGCTCTGCAATTTTTTGCATGGTGCCCTCAATGCTCTAAACTCTCCTCTTCACTTCCTCCACTCTATTTTCCATATCCTTCTCCTCCTCAGTTTTCCTATTCTTATTACTATAATTATCCCTCTCCAATCTGCCCACTCTATATTTTAACTCCTGGATTTCATGGTAGGTCCATTTAGTGGTTCTATAGCTATCAATAATGTTGTTCTTTGCATTATTAAGCATATCCATCTGAGGTTTGTCCTTAGTGGTGTCACTCAAAATAACAAGGGCAGGGTCAATAAGCTCTTCCATTTGAATTTTTCCCTCCTTATTCTCCTTAACCAGAGTTTTCATCATCTCTCTCTTGAGACCCATCCTTATAGAAACATTATCAAAATTCCTCCAAACCACATTCCTTTCTTTGCCCAAAATCTTGCAAGTGTAATGGCCAGACCCATATTCTCCAAAACCCTACTCCTTCTCTTCCCCGCTCCCCTAATTCTCCTCTTCCTCCTCATTGTCATTCCCCCCCTCCTGCCTTTCCTCCTTGGCTTCCTTGTCAATGTCCTTCCCTATTTTCAACCTCCTAAAAGGCTTGCCAGTAGAAACCTCTTCTCTATTGGCAGAAATCTTAATAGTAATGGTTCTCTTTCCTCCCATCCTCTCCTTATTTTCCTCTTCTCTTAAATTGGTATCTTCCTCCCCATCAACGCTGTCACCCTCCATATCCATTCCCTCCACCCCTTCATTGTAGTCTCTGTTAGATGAGATCTCAATGCTTTGTTTAGGGTTGGGAGTCTCCTTTTTCTCCATTTTGATTTTCTTTTTCCCCTTATTGGTCTACGGGGTAGCCTTCTCATCCATATCTGAATGCATATCTTGGTTGTCCTCAGTATCTGATGGGATATAATCTTCTCCTGACTCATTTGACTCACCTTTACCCCCCTTACCCACCTTCTTATTCTTAATTTCTTTCCCCATAGACCTAGCCTTAAAAAATTCATAAATTAAAAGCAAAAGCCCCTCATGGAAAGAAAGATTTCCAATGGGCTTCTCCCTATAGTCATTGATATTCTCATTAATAGACAAATATAGGAAGAAAGGGATTGAAATCCTCACTCCACACCCAAAATGGTTAAGAAGCACAAAGTGGTGGGTGTAGAGGTGGTCGAATCTCATATCCAAGGAGATGTACTTGATAATAACCCTCAACACAAACCTCCATAATGGCTTGATAGAGTCTGGTAGGTAGTAGGTACTTTTCTTCACTAAAGCCTTCTTTTCCTCCACATCATTGGTAAATTAAATCACAACCTCCCCAGAAATACGTCTATCTCTATAGAATTTTTTCCCAATAATGGGAATGCCCATCACTGCAGAGATAACCTCCTCCATCACTTTGAAATCCACCCCATCAATTTTAACAATCCCCTCATTCCAACTCTTAACCATGATATGTGTAACAAAGGGTTTCCACCCATGAAGTCGGTCGATGAGATTGGTGACTTCACCTTTTTTCAGTATGCTTCACACTTTAGAGCACCAATGCCACTTATTAGCTTCATCTTCAAGTTCTCTCCTATGTGTTTCCCCCACCATATTTCATCCTTGCAATCTTTTCTCCTGGTAGTGATTTCTTTTGAAGCTTGATTCCAATTGATATGAATTGTTTTCACAAAACTTCTTTTAGCCTTGTGTAAATTATACCCAAAATCTAGCCTCAAAGTGTGCTGATGAGATTTAATGAGGTGTAACCTACTTTAGCTATCATACTTACACATCATATTTCAACACCTTTCCCAAGGAACATAAACTTTCATAATTGACATTTAATGTTTCCCAATCTACCCGGGATCCTCTCCCTTTCTATCAAATCTAAAATTTCCAGTAGAATATTATGTCCGTCGATCCATCTTTTCATTTCATCATTCTTGACTACCAAGTTGGCCAGCCTGTCAGCCACTTGATTAGCTTCCCTATACTCATGAGCCACATAAATATTATCAAAGGATTTAAGGATCTGAATACTCTCTTCACTGATATTCCCAATCATCCATGTAGGCTCATTCTTCTCATTAAGACAGTCTATTATATTCTTACAATCTCCTTCCAGCCAAAGTTTTTTGACTCCCATGTCATGAGAAAGTTTCATGGTTTGATGTGCTGCAATCAACTCTACATAGTGATTAGTTTGCAACCCCAAAGGAGTAGAAATAGTAGCAATTCCTTTGCCATGGGCATTTCTGATGATTCCACCCACCCTAGCCTTACTAGGGTTTTCTTTAGCAGCCCCATCAAAATTAGCTTTACACCAACCCTCAGGTGGGAGATTCCATCTGCTATCTTCCCTCTTATTTCTATCAATTTCCTTAGTGTTGAGAAGAGGTTTACCACCTTTATTGATAGTATAGTTCTCTAACAAAGCGTTAAGGGTTTTGTGGAAGACAACTTTAGCATTAGTTTCTTTCTCCCTAAAAATTATGTTATTCCACTCCTTCAACACTCCCCAATAGACATGAGGCAAATTCCATTCCCACAAGCCCTTATTCACATCCCCAATATCCCCATGGTGCCATTTTTGAAAGATATCAATAGTGTTATTGGGAAAACACTAGGTCATCTTGAAAAAAGATAGGAAATGAGACCATATGTCTTTGGTAAAGTGGTAGTCAATAATTATATGGACCACACTCTCACTATGTTTTTTGCATAGAATGCATCTTTTAGGAATCATATGCCCCCTCTTGGTAAGGTTGTCCACCATCAAGATTCACTTTTTGAGCATTATCTAGAAAAAATTATTGATTTTGGGAATAAGGCTAGGATACCAGGCTCTGGCCCAAACAGGGATAGTTTCAATGTTTTGCATGGTTTCATACCCCAAGGCAATGGTGTAGTTGTTGGCCTTAGTCTCCCCCCAAATAATAGCATCCTTGTTGAGGGACATAGGGATATGCATAATCATGTCCATCAGCGGCTTTAGCTCCTAGGATAGCTCAGTCAGATTCACCCATTCATTATTGACCCTATAGTCTCTCACTCTACAGCCAAATCTTTCCATACATCTGTTAGCCCATCTATTATATAGATCGATCTTCCATAAGGTCCCTTGTCTTAGCTAGTCATCATGCCATAAATTTATGTCTTCACCATTGCCAAGTTTCCATTTCGCTTTCTCAGTGGCTAAGCCCTTAGTCCTCATAATGTCATTCTAGATGTTGGATCCCCTTGGTTCATTGTCCCTTCTGATGAACTATTTGAATTTGATATTGGCAGCATATTTATCCTTCAAATATCCCTCCATTCCCCTATGGAGTTGAAAATCCTCCATATTTGTTTAGCTTACAGAGCCCTATTGAACTACTTCAGATTTCTAATCCCCAGCCCCCCTTGCTTTTTGGGTCTACAAATAGTCTCCCAAGCCACAAACAGGTTCTTCTTATTACCTTCGGTACTAGCCCATAGAAAAGTCCTCTGAATGGACTCCAAAGTATCAGCCACTTTGGTAGGGATAGAGAAAAGGCTTAAAGCATATGTAGTCAAATTCTGCAAAGTAGATTTGATCAGAAGCACTTTACCAGCCTGACTCAAAGTGATGCCTTTCCACCCTGCTAGCTTTCTATTGAAATGATCAATGAGATTGTTCCAAAAGAGGTCAATTGGTTTGATCTCCAGAAGGAGCCCCAAGTACATAGAAGGGAGTGAGCCAATACCACAACCCAAAATGCTGGCTATTTTCCTCTATCAGGTCACAGGGTTGTTAATAAAGAAGATGAAGCTCTTGCTCTAGTTAATGATTTTACTCGTGGCATTAGAATAGGTATTGAGAATAGAATTCACATTTCTAGCTTCTTTCATTGAAGCCTCTCCCCCTAAAATGGTATCATCCATGAATTGCTGATGGGAGAAAATTAGGGGCCCGGAAGAAGGTTTTAACCTGGTAATTTCTCCCTTGCTCCTTTTTTCATGAATAAGTCTTCCCAAGCATTCAACCAGAATGATGAAGAGGATCAGTGAAAGAGGGTCACCTTGCCTAAGGCCCCTAGAAGATTTAAAGAAATCAAAGGGGGAACCATTGACCATCACCGCAAAAGTGCCGGTGGAAATTAGTTGAGAAATAATCTTTCTAGTTTTATCATTGAAACCAAAAGCTTCCAAAACTTTATCTAGGAACATATAGTCCACCATTTCATAAGCCTTAGATAGATCAAGTTTGAGTAGGAAACCTTCCTTTTTTCCTTCATCTAAGGAATGGATCACCTCATGCATGATAATGATAGAGTCAAGGGTTTGTCTTCTAGGGACAAAACCCATTTGTTGAGGTGCAATAATTTCTAGGAGGATTTTGATCATTTTGTTAGTTAAAACCTTTGAAAAAATATTGTAAAAAGAGTTGCAAAGACTTATAGGCCTAAAATTTTCAAAAGAATCCGCATCTGTGACTTTAGGAATCAAAACCAAAAAATTAGCATTGATCTCTTTAAGCAAGCTCCTAGCACAAAAAAATTCCCGCACCGCTTTAACAAGGTCATCTTTGATAACTTCCCAATACATCTAGAAGAAAAAAGTAGGGAACCCATCTGGGCCAAGACCTTTTTCAACAGGCAGAGAAAAAATAGCCTCCTTGATGTCTTCAAATTCTGGAATAGCCACCAAAAATTTATTCTGGCTAGTAGTTATCACACTGGGGATAGTCTTGAGAATTTTCTCTTGGTCTTCAACACCCAAGTTTTTCTCTTTAATCAAGATAGAAGAGAAGAACCTAATAGCTTCCTTAGAAATATCTTTGTCTTCCCCTATAGTATCATCCCCCTTTTTAATACCACTAATTCTATTTGTAGCCCTGTGTTTCAAAGTAGAAAGGTGAAAGAATCTTGAGTTTTTATCCCCTTCCTTTAACGACACCGATCTTGACCTCTGCCTCCAAAACATTTCCTCTTTTCCCACAATGTTGTGAAGGTCAGCCAGAATAAAATTTTCAACATTCAGCCTACTCTCATCATAACCCATATTTTGTATATCTTCCTACACCTCAACAAGTTCCACCATGATCCTTTCTTTTTATTGAAACATGTTCCCAAAGTACATTTTGTTCCACTTTCTGATCTCCATTTTAATGTTTTTTAGTTTTTTATCCACCTTGTACATAGATGTACCATCCACATCAATACCCCACCATTCCCTAATTTTGTTAGCAAGACTAGGGTGAGAAGACCACATCTTCTCAAATTTGAACGGGAAAGCCTTTTTCCTATTGATAGATTCTAGGGTAAGAGCAACAGGGGAATGATCTGAACCAAGTCTCACCATAGAGGAAAGATTACATTGATAATGGTTCATCCAATCCAAAGTGATAAGGGTTCTATCTAGCCTTACCTAAATACATTTCATCCCAACTCTCCAATTAGACCAGGTATATTTCCCACCTCCTAACTCGACATCAATAAGGGCCAGGTCATTTATCAAATCTACCAGATGTTGTCTGCTTTCCAGGTTTGGGGGGAGCCCGCCTAATTTCGTAGTGGACATAAGAGGGGTATTGAAATCCCCCATAATAATGCCCTTAGGATATCCCAACTTGGCCATAAGATTACTAATTTTATTCCAATAGAGTCTTCTACCATTCTTTGCATTTGGGGCATAGATATTTATAATGAACCAGCTTTCCTGATCCTTGAGATTTTTGAATTGAATAAGCAAAATGTTATCTTCATAAAAAATGATATCCACTTTTAATTTGTCCTTCCATATCACCAATAAACCACCTGAAGCACCCTCAGAATTGGTAGCCACAGTCTTCATCCCTTTATTGAAAATAATTCTTTTAACTTTCTCCTTCTTCATTTTTGTTTCTTGAATCAAAAGTATTTCTGGCCTATGATCCCTTATCATATTCCTGACAATTTCCTATTTGTGGATTCCATTGAGTCCATGAATGTTCCAATATATGAGCTTCATTATTTTTTTTGTGAACATGATTCCTGGATGGTTTTCTAAGTTCCATCCACTATATTTCTTCTTCTTTCTTCCTTTCTAATTTGATTCTTGCTCTTCCTGCCTGAAGTGCTGGATTTACTTCTTGTGTTAGCATTAGCTCTACTCCTCGTAGTGGTAGGAGAAATTGGTGATGGGTCCCTATTGTTTTTATTTTTCTTTTCCTTAACTGTAATCCAAGGTCCCGCATTGTCATCTTTGCAGCTATCAAAAAGAGCCTCCATTCTTGATATTTGCCTTGGAGTAGAGGCAAAGACCATCTCAAGAATTCTATTAATTTTCCTTGGAGACACCCAAGTGCTTCTGCTTATGTTCAAATCCTAAGATTGAGAATGGCCCTACTCCTCCAAAGTTCCCCTATTCTCCTGGGTGTATGGGACAAAGGAGTCCTCAATCATATCCTCCACTATGATCTCACCTTCCTCAGCATGGTCCCTATCTCCATTGATCTCCTCCCCAACTATAGGAGCTGGGTTAATATGGATGGCCTCAACATCTCCCTTTCCACTATTTTCCATCTGGGCCTTTTGCAACTCCTTGTCCTCATTTATTTTCTTTCCTTCTGAACACTGGTGATTTGGAAGGTTCCCCATTTTGTCATTGATTCTCTCCCCTAGAGATTCCCCCTCAGGATTCTTTCCATTGGGAGCTTTCTCCTTCCACATCTTCCTGGTTCCCTCAACTTGATTAGATCCTTTTTGCTAATTTTGGGTCTCTTTTCTTTTTCCTTGTTTGGTTTGAGCCTTCCGAGGTTTTTCCTTTATAATGAAAATAGGACACATTTTGACCTTGTGTCCTACCTTTTTGCAATGGAAGCAGGAAAAGGGCACATTTTCATAGTCTATTTGTTGCACCTACCTCCCCAATCTTGATTGGAACTCAATCACTTATGGCATATCCTAACCTTCAACCACCCCTATGCATATTCTGGTGTAGGTGAGTCTTTTCTTGGCTACTATAACTGGATCAATAGATAGCAACTCCCTAAAAGAGCTAGCAATGCCATCAAAAACATCTTCACACCAGTATTCTAGGGGAAGTTCCAGAAGCCTTATCTAGACCGGGGCCTGGGTCAACAAATCATTGTTGAGATCAAGGTTAGAGGTCCATTTATGAAGAATGAGAGTGGATTTCCCCATCGATTAGTTTCCCACATAGAGAATCTTTGAGTAATCCTCAGGGCATGAAAACTCAAAAGACATAAACCCTTTGGCCATAGCTGTAACTACAACCTGTCCTTTTAGATCCCACTTTTTCTTAGTAAAGATTCTAACCAAATCTATGTTTGGCCTAGGACCTATGAACTTGCCAACAAGAGTTGTAGCCATACTCAAAATATTATGATCAATAACCTCAAAAGGCACTTCTAAAGCAAAATCCCCCTTCTCTTTGTTTGAAATATCTTTAATCTTAGGGAAAGAGGATTTTCCCGATGGTTTGACCCCAAACAAATTAGTCCATCATCCCAAGGGACCTAGGGCGCCTCCAAATGCACTTTTTTTTGGAGCATTTCCCTCTTTCTTTCCTAGATCTGGCTGCAAGGCCCATGGGTACCCATCTTCTATCACATCCCCCTTTCCTTTGTCCTTGCCCAAGTCCAGGCTCGTAGATTGATCATCTTGTCCCTTCTCAGCAGGTTTCCTGCTCAATGACAAATTCAAAACTTTGCAACATCCCTCAGCTCCGATCATCCTCTTTCTAGATTAGAGATTTTTTTTACCAACTTCCTAAAGTAAAGTTAAGATAAGAGAGTGTAGCATGTATTTGAGTAAACAAAAGAAATATCAACTATTTTAATAGTCCATTTTGCCTCAAATACCTTGTAAATATTACTTTCTTCCAAGTTCAACTATTTGTACATGCGATCATGTTGCCTGTCTGTTCAAAGCCTAGACACAAATCAAAATCATTATCATGCTCATTTAGCAGATGGTCATTCACATGGAGTAGGTTGAGATAAGTACAAAATATTTATGTGCTATCTTTTGGAAATTTTGACTACAATATTTTCCCTAAAATTGCCATAAAAATAAGATGAAATTGACAATTCAGCAAATGCAATTTCTGGTGATTAAATTGATTAAAAATCAAGAAAATCTGGGGAAAAAGCTGGCACAATTTTCATTGTGTAAAAACCACAGAAATGGCCAATTGACAAGAACAATTATAATGATTTTCTTGTAGTTTCTACTATTATGGTTTCATTTGCAACCCAGCCTTCATAAAGAACCAAGGTCTTCTAAAAACTTTGTATCCCACTCCCCCAGAAGAAAGTTTTCCCACAGTAGGCCAATAAACGAGAAATCTCTAGAAATGGGATGGCTATTCAAATTTATCACCTTCTACATATTGATCTAGGATAACAAGCAGCTATGTCTTGATTTGACTATTGTAGTTATGATGCTTCCAACATAGAGTGGATCTACTAGGTTATTCTCTCTTTTCTACTTAATGCCCCTTCCCCTTTATCGATCTTTTCTTTCACTGTATTCCTTGTTTGAGTATGCTTCTTGCCTACATCCTGAAAGGTTCTCATTGAAATAAGTTTTGGCTCCCTTATATGGTTCAACTCCTTTGTGCATCATATAGTTTATTTTAAATTTTGTTACATTTACTGTATGCTCCCCTTTTAATCTTACTTCAGCAGTAGACAAGGACACTAGTTATCAAGAATTTTAACTTAGTTTCTACTGAGAGAAGAAATCATTATAGAGTTTATTTTAAATTTTTTTTCATTTACTATATGCTCCCCTTTTAATCTTACTTTAGCAGTAGACAAGGACACTAGTTATCAAGAATTTTGACTTAGTTTCTACTGAGAGAAGAAATCATTATACTATAGGCGTGGTTTTTTATGAAGCCAACATCTTATATGGTAGTAGTTTTGATTGGAGTTCTATATTATATTGCATCAAGTACATTGGAGAATTTTGATAGGCCAAGGAAGTACATACAAATAATTACTATCAAAGGAGTTTATCATATAGTATCCCAAGTTCCCTATAACTTGAATTGGATTCCCCTCAAGTAGATGAAATGTAATGATTTCTCTATATTATGCTACCAAATGATAAAAATCTAATGTAACATTGAAGAGAAGTAGCAACCCACACAATGAAAGAATAACAACATAAAAGGTTTATCAAAGTCCTCTAGTGTACTTTATTGACCTAAGTTGGTATGGTTCTCCATGGGACTTTGTGGACTAAAATTCTAGTTGTAAAATAGTTCTATTTATTTTCTATTTTACCAATTAGATTGTTCATTAAATTTTTCCTATTGAAAATATTTTATATTGAAAATATAAATGATAATCAATTAGTGAGCATTTAGAATATACATCTCTTTTTGATTGGTTAAGTTTTAGAAAAGGAAAAAATGAAACCTAGGGTTTCTTATGTAAGTTTTACAACAATAATATGAGAGTCACCATTAAATTTACAATAAATCAAATATTGATCACTTTACCACAAAATTGCACTCATTAACTATTTTAGGTGATGAGTTAATAACAATGAGTTCCAATGCTACTATTGACATCAAGATTGAATAATTTAACAATTGATCATTCAAACATACATGTCATGGAATGATTGTAAATCTACTAACCTTAAATTAGAAAGTATGACTAATCATTTGGATAAAAATGTTTAGGCCTAAATATCCACTTTTTAATGTTTTTGCTAGAGCATGACTCTCCATTAAAACTGGTTGTAAATGGACTGTATTGAGACATGCCCTTCTTAGTATCTTAAAAAAAATCAAACCTAATCATCACTGGCTAACATAATTTTGAAACTTTTCAAAGGAAATGTTTTCCTATCATCCACATTGTAATAGCAATAGTTTGTGTGTTAGTAAATTAAAAAAAATAATATCTGACACTACTTTGAAACATGGGACTATTAAACCTTTGTTCTCGGTGACATATCTTTGTTTTTTAAGATGGTCCTATATATTATTGATCACTGTTACTATTTGATCATAATTAGATATCATTGTTTGTACCAAAAAAATCACTATTCTATCTCTAACTTTAGCTACCTTAAGACTTATATTGCATTTCTATTATTCTCTTTCTTAGATCTCTTCTGAAAGTAGTGAACTTTGAGTGAATCCCTCTATTTATAAATTAGTTTCTTATTTATTGTCCAATGAATTTTTAAAATATTGTCTGTGAGTGTTATGTCCTTGATCATCTCATTGATGTCCATAAATAATTGTTCTTGGTTATGGCTATCATGGATTCTTGCGATGCATTCTATCCCTTTACTTGATAAATTATCACAATACAAAACATCACTGCTACTTGAAGAGTTTGAAACCTTCACCCACATTAGAATTTGTCTTCATCATGTTATCTTATAAATCAATATCAGTTCTTTTCATGCATTGAGATCACTTCTTTTGTCTTATTTTTTGTATTATTGATTTTCATATTCATAATAATACTGCTATTAGGTATTGTATTTCATTTTGTTTTGGTTCTTAATAGCATGTTTTGTATTGCTCCTTACAGGTTAGTCATGCCTTTTATCAGAGTTTTGATCTCCTCCTTCAATGAATTTAATAGTGACCATTATTATCAAATGTTATTGTGGCTTCTCATATCACAAATGCACTGTATTTACTGTCGTTCATGCCAGTTTGTTAATGTTATTTTTTTGTGATTACACATCTTGATGGAATGATTTCAACAATTCACTAATTTGGTGACTAATTGTCACTATTAAAGCTTTTGGACATTTCTCTAAAATTTTTTACACAGTTTTTGTCTTTGTGCTTTTCAACCTCATTGATCACTATTTTTCTCTTTCACTATAATAGTGCTCTCTATTTTCTATATTGATATGTAGGAGATATTTTCCACAACAAGTCAAACTATGATATTTCTATCAGGATTCAACCATGGAGTTTTTTTTTATTCAAACTCATTGACCCATATATCATAGGGTATACTTGTTGAAGGTTTTGTGAATGGGGTTGCAAGAAAAGTAGGTTTAACTTTGGAGGAAAATTCATGGTTAAGCATGCTTGAGCTAGAGTAGTAATAGGATGGGTGACCTCTCGGTGCTTCACCTCTATGAGCATCACCTAGATGCAATTAGTGCTAAGTGTTCTATTCATTCTCATGAGAGATGGGTTCTTGTGACTAATGTAATATGGGTCAATGAGTTTGACTAAAAAAACCTACACAGATGAAGTGATTTAAGGATAGAGTTAGATTTCATGGTCCAAACTCAAAGGGATATTTAGAAAGGACTAGAAATGTTGAATGTTTCAAGATAAAAAAATAGTAATATGTCATTTGTCAAAATTAGTTTTCATGAATCATAAGGTGGAATGACAATGTTAGAGAGAGAGAGACTGTAATATCAAAGTGATAGTGAAAAAAAACACAATGCAAGAAGTGAAAGGATGATCCAAGAAGGAGGATTTTGTTATACATTATGAACAAGGATTATACAAGAGAAGCCTATACTATTAGGTCAATGACAACCCCAGACATAGAATAGAAAACACTCATGAAAAATTAAATTCCTCACTGTTAAGAGAAAGTGGGAAATCAACATAAATAAATAATAGAGATGCAAAATGTCATGAAGAACAGAGATAAACTTTCTTGTATCTTGAAGAACAGAGATAAACATGAGTATCTTGTTTTGTCAAAAATTTATCTTGCCTCATCCAATTTATTGGAGCCTTCCTTATTAGTTAGCATCTTTGGTTAGTATTTTTTTGTCACCTCATTGTACTATAGTATGATGGATTAAGTTGACCTTGCTGTTTTAGAAGCTCATCAGAATCCTCAGTATTAATATAATTCATGTTGAAGTTTGGCATATCAATAACTTAAAATCATATTTTCAACTAATTGTCTCTGTTGTCCATCTCAAATTTTAAAGTTCTTTTAAATCCTTTATTTTTCTTACATCTGATGCCCATTGTGAGCTCGATATCCTGTAATCTTCTGATATTGTAATATTTATGGCTCTACTTTAAGTTTCAAGTGAAATTTAAATGCTTTGAAAATTAGAATGGTCTTTTCATTAATATTTGGAATTGGTGTATATGCACTTCTTTTGTGATGGATGATATTTATCTACAACTATAGACTTCTTTTTTTTTGGCAAGAAATCTATGTACATTTCTTTCAAATATCAAATATACCTTGACCACCTTAGACTGGAAGCACTTGAATTGATGATACAGAATGTGAAATGGAGCCATATAAAAATTCAAGAATATAGTTCACAAAGGTACTTATGATACAATAATGGAGTGACCAAAAATATTTGAACAATGAAAGAAACCATAAACTTAATCTTCAGTCATCTCTCTGCCTTCTCTTATAAGTATTCTTCTCCTAATTCCTATCAGTGGGTTTTTTCCAGTCCATAGCACGATCTCTTTGTTCTTCAAAAAATTTGTTTGTGGATCTTTTCCTTTCCCTACTATAATCTCTTCTGTGATGATCAAGAGAGTGATGAGGATAGTGATAGATGCATGACACTCTTCTATCATAACTACCATGCTTGATTCCATGATGACGATGCAATCTTTCAGAATCAGCCTTGTTTGTGCTAGCTTCAGGGCCAGAGTAATGAACCCCCTTAATAGAATTCTTTCTAGTTTCAGTTTGATTTTAAACTTGAGGTGGATCTTTGTTGGAAGGTTTTGTTAGCTCTTCTATAGGGGAATTAGGGATCTCACCTTCCTCTAGCTCATCATGATGATCATCTATTTGGAGCTTCTCTTTACTTTGACGACAAAGGACGGTTTCATTACTTGAAAATATTCTTATCTTATTAGAGATGGCATCCTTATTGGATATATCCTCATTGGATCTCTCTCTATTGAGTGTATTTCCATCTCTTCCTATGAATTTTTTTCTCTCTTGTCCACTTTCTTTCCTGGGTTTGGAGCATGATTCAGGCCTATTTTCTGTCTTGTAAACTTTTTTCTCTCTTGTTTTGCTTTCTCTTCTTTGGCAGCTTCTTCTATTCCTCTTTCTATCTCAAGTTCAATTAGATCTTCTACATCTGTCACCTTAGTCCCCAAAATACAAGGCTGTAATTATTTTCCTTCCCTATGTTTCCTTCTTTTCAATTCTATAATTTTTTTTTGCATTCACACAAGTAATGTCTACAGAAGAGAAGTGTTTATTATTGCCTGATTGAATTCCACTCTTGGTTTCAATTTCATCTTTTGGTTTATTGATATCAATTTTTCAGCCTTTCTATTTTGTAAACAACTTCTGCCATGTTCATCAACTTGTGGTGTGCTGGTTGAGGCCTCTTCTAGTTTATTGATATCAATCTTCTTCACCTCTCTATCTTCTAAACTACTCGTGTTCCGTTCATGAACTTGTGGTGTGCTGGTTGAGGCATTTTTATCAGAGGCTTCCATTGCTTAAAAGGAAATCCCAATTTTTATTTGATCCCTTGGCAAGTCACATTGAATCTTTCTTTCCTAGCTTGCAAGGCTCTTCATTTGATTCACATTGAGTTGCAGGGTACTGAATGCATTTACATCAAGTATCTTTGTTACATAATCTTTTAGCTGATTGGAAAAAATAGAAAGTCTACCTTTTTCATCTTTTGGAAAATAGTTGCCATCTTTACAAGCAATTTATGTTTTTTCACCTCATCTGCCATGTTGATTTCTATTTTAAGCAATATGATAGTTCATTTCTTCAGATAGTTGAAGCAATGGGTTACTAATCTCTTATAAGAGTCATGGATGAATCTAAAAAGTTTCCCACCAACACAATGGAAGCTTGACATGCAGACACTTAGTAGCAAGAAAGATTGACCCAACAATAATTTCACGAACTCTAAATTTGAGCCAAGCAGATGTCCTCAGCCCATCATTCACCATATTCCATGCTGCTAGAGTAAGACATTCTTCTTTAGCCACACTGAATTTATTAATTATTGTTTGAAGTAGTATATAAGGATGATAGAAAGCCACATCAAATCCCAAAGTGTTGAGAAGCACTAAACTTATGAAATTTCTCTTGATGTTAAGGACTTGGAAGTAGAGAAGAGGCCAGAAGATTTAATGCTTAGCTTTCTTAGTTGGGGAAAAAGGTGAAGACATGTTTGATAGGGAGCTTATTACTCCATGGTTTAAGTTTCTTTGGGAAACGTTCAAAACAATGCTTGAAATATTATGCAAAAATTCTAAATTGGAAGCTGTGTATGTGGTGAGTAGAAGTTGATTTCTTAAGATCAGTGAAACCATTAATATTTTTTTAATAATTTAGAGTAATTTAAATTTTGTCTTTCACGTAAGGTGTGGGTATTTCTAAATTTTGAGAAGTGTTCATGATCACAAGTATGCTTAATTATTTTATGTTCTAAACATTAGACTACTTGATAGATATTGGATGCATTGTGAAATCATAAGTTTGATCTTTAGACACACACTGGGGACACACACACACTACATTTTTACAATCATGATTATATATGGCTTCTGAATATTTTCTATGTGATTGAAACTGATATGTACTTTACTTTGGTGCACAGATGATTGCACATCAAGCCTTCTAGTTCTACCTGTAATACAAGTGTTCAATAGAGGTTTGTTGGCATCTGAGATAATTTGAACCCACTTAATCAATTTTATTACGTACAGAGATCAAAGGCATAGACTAGATTTGTCATTTCCTAAGATTTTACAACTTTATCTTGACACAATGTTTGAACAACTTAAGATCACAACTCAAATTGAATTCTTGTAGGTTGGTGTGTTATAATATCTCTTAGGATTTCAAATTCTCTTCCTTTGGAGTGTATCATTTATTTTTCCTTTATCTTCATCTTTTTTTCATTGGAGGATATGCTTTGATATATGAGATAAATTATCATTGATATCTATGGTAATCAACTTGGATGATCTCTGATCTATGTATTTGATTTGCACTTCTGTAATACAATATGAAATGTGCATTATGTATTGTTCAATCAATGTTGTTAATAGCTAATCTCTGATATGGCACTGCGAAATATGCTTCTATTGTTTATAGCGATGAGGTTTCTTGCTGCTCCTGATCCATCTTTATGAGTATGCAAGTATATCCAAAATCGATTACAGGGATGTATTGCTATTTTTGATTTGTTTTTATAAATCTTTGAGTAGATTCAATATAGCATGCTATTGTTGCTTTTGATCTTGAGCCATACATATATAAAGGGAGAGAGGATTCTACCAAAGGATATGCCTTTACACTTGCCAATTATGTTTTATGGAAAGTTTCAAACTCGAGCTTCTTGAATAGTGGTTGCTATATTCAGTGCTTCATAGACAATGTTGGATAGTCACATATCTTTCTTAACAATAGTGCATTAACTACTCTCTACTAAACCCTTGCCACTTGGATCATCACGTGTCCTTTACTTGACTCATTATATGATAGCAGAGATTGTATCTTTCAAGTAGTGAATGGAGCAAAAAAAATAGTGAATAGACCTCATTTTCATCTCACTATCATGTGAATTTTCTACTCAATGCATGAAAGAAGTCACCTCCATTTGAAGTCAGAATGAACAAAAAAACCCTTGTACTATAGATAGAAAAACTTGAAATATGTTTAATGGAAAGTACTGGTATACATGGTATGATTATTCTTTAAAGGGTACTAGCTCAATGGAAGAGCACCTACTTTACAAGTAGGAGGATGATGGTTCAATTCCATCGTGCCCTAATATGACTAAATATGTGACTAAATTAATGACTAAATTAAGGACTAAATATATGACCAAATAAACAACCAAATAAATGACCAAATAAATGACCAAATAAATGACCAAATAAATGACCACATAAATGACCAAATAAATGATCAAATAAATGACCAAATAAATGACCAAATAAATGACCAAATAAATGACTAAATAAATGACCAAATCAATGACTAAAATAGTTTAGTCATAAATTTGGTCATGAGATAAATGATTGGCAATAAACTACTAATGGTCACGTGACCAAAATTAGTCATTTATCTGCAATTTTTAGTAGTTTATTTAGTCATATATTGTTGTTTTTGTACTAGTGAATTAACTCTAGTAGTTTTTTATGTTGATTTTCCATTAGTGTGTAGTTAATTTTTTGTTGTTTGTTTGGTTGTAAGGGGTGACACCTAAGTATCATCATAAAAAATAGACTTAAAAAAAATAAACTCTTAAAAAAACTAAAAAATATAAAATTATTCTAGAAGAGAAAGGAAGTTAATTAAATATTAACTTCCTATTTTCATACAAAGTAAACAAAAAAAATCATATTTTCATACTAAATAAATCTTAAAATATAAAATAATATTAAATATGAAAATAGAATTCAACCAGCCCATTTCTATAGAATAAATTCAAATATGTCAAATTATTTTACAAATTTGTATTGTTAAGAATATTGCAAATTCAGGAGGGCATGAAGTAAATATCATATAAGGATCAAACCTAAGTTGAAACATAACATTTACACCAATAATACAAGGATTAAATCTAAGGGGATCATAATCTTTTGATATAAAAGAAGTGGACATTAACTCTGTCTCTGTCTCTGTCTCCTCCTTTCCCTTCCCTCCCCCTCTCCCTCTCCCTCATCCTCTCCCACCCTCTCCCTCTTCCTCTCCCTCTCCCTCTCCCTCTCCCTCTCCCTCTCCCTCTCCCTCCCTCCCTCCCTATTTACCTCTCCCTCTCCCTCTACCTCTCCCACCCTCTCCCCCTTCCTCTCCCTCTCCCTCTCCCCCTACCCCTTTCCCTCTCTCTATCCCCCTTTCCCTCCCTCCCCCTCTATTTTCTATTAGTGTGTAGTTAATTTTTGGTTTTTAGTTTGGTTGTAAGGGGCGACACCTAAGTATCACCATAAAAATAGGCTTAAACAAAAAATAAACTCTTAAAGAAACTCAAAAATATAAAATTATTCTAGAAGAGAAAGGCAGTTAACTAAATATTAACTTCCTATTTTCATACAAAGTAAACAAAAAAAAATCATATTTTCATACTAAATAAATCTAAAAATAATAAATAATATTAAATATGAAAATAGAATTCAACCAACCCATTTCTAAAAAAAATTCAAATATGTCAAATTATTTTACAAATTTGTATTGTTAAGAATATTGCAAATTTGGAAGGATAGCATGCAGTAAATATCATATAAGGATCAAACCTAAGTTGAAACATAACATTAACACCAATAATACAAAGATTAAATCTAAGGGGATGGTAATCTTTTGATACAAAAGAAGTGGACATTAACTCTCTCTCTCTCTCTCTCTCTCTCTCTCTCTCTCTCTCTCTCTCTCTCTCTCTCTCTCTCTCTCCCTCCCTCTCTCCCTCCATCTATCTCCCTCCCTCTGCCTCTCCCACCCTCTCCCCCTTCCTCTCCATATCCCTCCCCATTTCCCTCCCTCCCTCCCTCCATCTCTCCCTCTCCATCCCACTCCTCCCTCCCAACCTTATTTTCCCCCTCCCTCCCTCATACTCCCCCCTCCCTCCTTCTCCCTCCATTTCCCTCTCCCTATCCCTCCTTCTCCCTCTCCATCACTCTCTCCCTCTTTTTCCCCCCCTTTCCCTCCCTCCCTCCCCCTCCCACTCCTCCCTCCCTCCCTTCCCTCTCCCTCTCCCTCTCCCTCTCCCACTTTCTATCCCTACCCCTCTCTCTCCCACCCACTCTCTCACTCTCTCACACCCCCTCTCTCACTCTACCTCTCCCCCTCTCTCCCTCACCATCTCTCTCCCCATCTCCCTCCCTCCCTCCCTCTCCCCCTCCCTCTCATTACCCCTCTCTCTCCCATCCCATCTCCCTCTCCCTCTATCCCTCCCCCCCTCTCCTCTCCCTCTCCCTCTTGCCCCATCTCCATCCCCCTCTCCCTCCCTCTCCCTCTCCCTCTCCCTCTCCCTCTCCCTCCTACTCCATCTCCATCTCCCTCTCCCTCTCCCTCTCCCTCTCCATCTCCCCTCCCTACTACTCCCTCTCCCTCTCCTCTCCCTCTCCTCCCACCATCCCTCACCCCCCACCCACCCTTCATCTACTTTGTCCCTCCATCCCTCTCCCTCCTCCCTCTCTCTCCTACTCTCTCTCCCTCTCCCTCCTACTCCATCTCCCTCTCCTCTCCCTCTCCCACCACCCTCCCTCACCGTTTCTCAGCCCCACTCACCCTCCCTCTCCTCTATCCCTCCCTCCCTCACTCTCTCTCTCCCTCTCTCTCCAACTCCCTCTCCCTCTCCCTCTCCCTCTCCCTCTCCCTCTCCCTCTCCCTCCACCCACCCACCAACCCTCTCCCTCCTGCTCCATCTTCATCTCCTCTCCCCCCACCCTCCCTCTCCCTCTCTTCTCCCCCCACCCTCCCTCTCCCTCTCTCCCTCCCTCCTTTTCCCTCTCCTCTCCCTTTACCTCTCTTCTCCCCCCACTCTCCCTCCCTCTCCTCTCCCTCTCCCTCCTACTCCATCTCCCTCTCCTCTTTTGCCATCATCCCTCCCTCTCACTCCCTCCTGCTCCCTCTCCCTTTCCTTTCTCCCACCTCCCCTCTCCCTCTCCCTCTCCCTTTCCTCTCCCCAACCCCCCCTCTCCCTCTCCCTCTCCCACACCCTCTCCTCTCCCTCTCTCTCTCCCTCCATCTCCATCTCCCTCTCCTCTCCCTCTCCCTCTCCCTCTCTCCCTCCCTCTCCTCTCCCTTTCCCTCTCCTCTCCCTCTCCCTCTCTCATTCCCCCCTCTCTCACTCCCCTCCCCCTTCCTCTCCCTTTCCCTCTCCATCTCCCTCTCTCCCCCTCTCCCTCTCTCCCTTAATTTCCCTCATACTCCATCTCCCTCTCCTCTCCCTCCCTCTTCCCTCACCCTCCCTCTCTCATTCCCCCTTTCCTCCCTCCCCTCCTCCTTCCTCTCCATCTCCCTCTCCCTCTTCTTCTCCCACTCCCTCTCTCTCTCTCTCTCTCTCTCTCTCTCTCTCTCTCTCTCTCTCTCCCCCTTTGCCTTCCTCTCCCTCCTACTCCATCTCCATTTCCTCTCCATCCCTCTCCCTCTCCCTCTCTCCCTCCTACTCCCTCTCTTGTCCCTCTCCCTCCACCCTCCCTCTCATGTCCCTATCTCTCCACCTTCCCTCTCCCTCTCTCATTTCCCCCTCTCTCCCTCCCCTCCCCCTTCCACTCTCTCTCGCTCTCGCTCTCCCACTCCCTCTCCCTCTCTTCCCCTCTCCCTCTCCCTCTCTCCCTCTCCCTCTCTATCTCCTCTTCCCCTACCCTCCCTCCACCTTCCCCTATCCTCTTCCCCCACCCTACCTCAACCTTCCCTCTCCTCCCTCCACCTTCCCTCTCCCTCTCTCATTCCCCCCTCCCTCTCCCTCTCCCTCTCCCTCTCCCTCTCCCTCTCCCTCTCTCCCCCATTCCCTCTCCCTCTCCCTCTCCCTCTCCCTCCACCCTCTCCCTCCATCCTCCCTCTCCTCTCCCTCTCCCTCCATGTTCCATCTCCCTCTCTCCCTCCCTCCCCTCCCCCTCTCCCTCTCCTTCTTGCTCCCTCTTCCTATCTCCCTCCCTCCCTCTTCAAATAGTTCAAAAGTAAACAAGTCTAAATATGAAGCACAATTAGCACAATCTAGTTAAAACACACACGTGATCTATATGTTAGTTAAAATACATACATTATGCAAACAAAAAGTGAATACCTTTTTCTAAAGTAAAATTTAATTCTAAAGTAATAAATACTAAATATGAAGCACAATTTGACATATTTATAATATTTAGACATATCAAATTTGAAGTACATTAACATCAAACTAATTTAACATTATAATGTAAATTCAAAGTATAAGTATGCAAAAGTTCAAATACACATGTAAAGGAAATTTTGAGATGCATTTTATTTTAAAAAATGATCCATACAAAAATAGTTTAAGATTTTGTTAATGACATATCCTGCAGTTGAAAACTATCTAAACATCAGGTTTCCAACAATTTTGAAGGAATTACAAACTTTTGAGAAATGTGGGGGTTTCCAACAATCCTATTTGAATTGCTCAAACATCTCTGTGTTATACCATTTTCTTCTGATCTAGGTGTCTTTTTTATAATACTCGAGGATTTCTACACCTCCAATCTTTGTTAATGAAATGCATATGCACCTGAGTCACTTGTCCTGAGAAGAGCTTTGTTGAATTATGATGCAAATATAAATAAAGAATAATTCACGAAAAGACATGGGTATCATTAACATCATGAAAATAAATAAAGAATAATTACGAAAAGAATGAAATATGGAAAACAACAAACTAAAATGTTAACAAAAGAGAGACAAACACACAGAAATCAAATTTAAAGTTGTTGAATCTTGTGAAATCTCTTCTTCATTGAATTACTAATTACTGATTACTATTGTTTGGGTGTCTTTGGAATTTTGATTCTCTGTTTCTCTTTCTTTTCTATAATGAATCCATCAGCAATGAAACATTCTGCATACTCACCTCTGTGACCCAATCCTTTGTTTTCTCTTGCGAAATCTCTTTTGCATTGAATTACTGATTATTGTTTCTCTATCTTTTCATTTGACTATTGTATGGGTGTCTTTGGAATTTTGATTCTATCTTTTCTTTTGACTATATAAACTTGCAAGATTTTCCTAACAATGATGAATCCATCAACAATGAAAAATATGGCGTACTCACCTCTACGACCCAATCACTTGGAATAGAATCTTTCTTACCAGTGTTCTTTAGTACTTCTCTTGCCATGGATGAAGATGACACAACTAGAGTTGTCTGTCATCAGAAGCCCATATTTCTTTGCAAGTAGGGAAAGAGATTGGTGGGGTTTGTCCAATAATGGTGGTAATGATAATGACAAATTCCCCTAACTCTTCTTCTTCTTCTTCAAGAAACTGATAAGTAGCTATAGAATAAATTGATGGAACGAAATTGATTGAATCCATGACAAAATCGTAGTAAGAAATCGAATGGGTGTGTGAGCAAGAAATCTTTCAATGATAAGGATATCCCCAGCTTCTGAAGATTACTTAGTTGCTTTTGGTACAAATTCCAGATGATCTAGCTTAGGACAAAGTATAATATAAAGTTTGAATGACGTTAGGTAGGAGTGGGGTAACGGCTGTGTTTTTTTAATTCTTTGTTTTTTTTCTACTTAATTTTTTAAAATTCTATGTTTTTTTCTATTTTGTTTTCTAAATTTTTTTTTTGTTTTTTTTACTTTGTTTAATTTAAATTTTCTATTTTTTTCTACTTTGTTTTTAATAATTCTATATTTTCTTCTACTTTGTTATTTTAAATTATCCTTATTGTTGTTGTTCATACAATGAAATAATTTTGAATATAGCCCATGAAACAACATGAAAGATATTTTGATGGCTTTGCTTTGCTCTTTTTCCTTGAAAAAGATTGAATTTAATTGAAGAAAAAGACACAACAATATTACCCAACTCTCAGTTATAAATATGCATAGATATTTACATTTTTTTTATCGCCCTCCATCCATTCCTTTGCAAGTTTAATTTTGAATTGTCAAAGTTTAATTTATCATATGGAAGTTCTTAATCAAGTTGATGATAGGGAAATTCTTTATACATTGTCTATTTTCTTATCTTAATATTCTTCTAGGAATTATGAATGACTGTGCATGTCAATACTATAGTAAGTTTTATTCTTTTAGAATATTTTAGTATCTAATGTTGTTAGATGTTAAAGATGGTTGTCACATTAGAGATGGTCCTTATTTAAGAAAAGGAAAAGCATGACCACTCACCCATACTTTAGGGCCTTAATCTTAATTTAACCTTCAAACATTGGAATATCTAAATTACTAAGAAGATTTTGATATTGTGGTAGAAATATGTTGTCTAGGGTGATGTAGTGTTAGTCTAAGTTGCACATGAATCCATAGAATTATTTGGAGAGTTCTTAGTGCTATATTCCCAATGAATCATTATTTTCAAAACATGTCCTAGTTTACGACCATGTTCATTAAAAAATTACTCTAATTTCAACATTCATTTAAATCTAGATTATGTGACGATAAACAAAATAAACTATGGACCTAATTCCTATGAACTGGATACAAAATTAGAAATACATAATAATAATATCTATATTCATGAATTAATTGATTCAATATTGAAATCAAATAATAGAATACATGTACAAGCTTCTTAAATGAGTGAATCAAAATGAAAAATATACAAGAGCTTGCAAGTTAACTTGTAATTATGATAAGAATTAAATCAATCAAGTGAGTAATAGGTATATATTGATTAGAAGCAGGTGACACCTAATTTCATTGATTAAGATCTAATGAGGAAATACTGAGAGTTTAACAAATGAGATCAAGGCTTATATATATAATTAAGTTAGCTACCTTGGTGAGAAATAAATTATCCTAATGTCACAATCTTCAAAATACTGATTCTTGAAAAATAAGAAGTTTCATCTTGTGGGTTTCTAAGCAAATGGAACACCTGAGAGTTAGGAAATGATCACGGAGCATTACATAAGAAAATCATAGGAAATTTAGGCCGTAGGAGTTTTATATTAGCCAAGAGGAGCAATGGGAGGGGTTCATAAGAGAGTTGGAGATGTATTCAGCAATAAACAGGGGAAATATAGCTATAAAAAAGATAGCAAAAATCTCAGAAATCTAACCCTAGTGAAAGATCAACATAGAAACAAAAATTGAAGGGTGATAGGTTTGAAATGAGATTTGAAATAAACCCAAAACATCATTCCAATCTTTCCAACATTCAGAAATGGTAGGCCCTTCAATCCTCCTCTCCCAAAGAAAGCTTGGTCCAATCACCAGTGGGACATCTTTAGGAAAAGAGGGATGTTATTCAGAACTAAGAGGATGCAAAATTATATGGCATCAAAGAGAAAGAGATGGATTTCTCTAAGGGGTAATGAAAGTAGTAAGGTAAGACAAGAGGTTACATCTTTGGAAGCCAATGCAGGATAAAATTAGAAATATGGGAGATTTTTTTAGAGGACCAAACAAGTTGGAGCAAATGAGAGATTAGGTTTGAAAATCCTAAAAGTCAAAAGAGGGAAACTATGGAAACATAAGGGAAGCAATGCCAACAAACCATGTAGTTGCAAGGCATCCATCAAATTTGTGGAGTTTCTAGAAGTTCAGAAAAGGAAGCTTCAACAACAAGCCAGCATTGGTAAGTTTTAGAATATCTCCATTTCATTAAAGGATTTAGAAAATTAGATGAATGAAAAATGGAATGATTTAGAAGAAGTTGATATTCTAGATTTTGAAAATGGGTTTTTCATAGTGATATTCAAATCTAAAGATATCAGAGACAATATTTTTTTAAAAATGTTTTGATTTCAAAACATCTGGGTTAGATATGAAAAGCTAGATCCCAAACTTCAATAGAAAATATCATTGCAATAAATTCAATCTCATCTAGATCCAATTAGACTATTTGTCATTAGGATACAAATACACATATATCTAGGAGGTCTTTGGAAATGAATTAGGAATCTTTCTTAAATCGACCCTATGCAAGGAAACTTGAAACCCTAGGATCCGTGTTATAATGAGCACTTAGAAAGAATTCCCTAAAACCCTCAAAATATGGTATTTGAAATAAGAGGATCGCTTATGATTATATTGATAGGGTTGAGGGTCCTCCAATCTCAACAATAGAATTATTTGGGGCAACCCGAGGGGAGGAAGACCCATGCAGTATGGAGACTCAAAATAATTAAGAACTCTAAGTTTGAGGAATACTAGAGATGATTTAGAGGAAACTCCAACACTTTATTCTAAGAAATATCATTATAGTAAACCTAAAGGGGAAGACAAATACGTATATATGATAAAATCATGTTGTTTCTTTGGGCCCTATTTTAGAGATAGACTCATTAGTGCACTAGATTACAGGAAAGAAAACTCTTCGTGCTACTAGACATCAAAGGTATGAAGAAAATAAACATCAAATTTATAAGGAACGTAGGATTAAGAATAAGCCATACATTGAGGGGACTGGGTATGGGGGCATATCTGAGAGCTTGAGATTAGATCAAATCACCATGATTAAAGAGAAACACAATTTTAAAAGAATAGAATCCCAAGACTACAGATACTTAAAGAATGTAGGAAGAATGAACTTAGATGTTTCAAGGGGAGAAGGATGGTTCCCAATAGAGAAAATGGATAGATATCGGATATAGAATAAAATATCAAACATAAGTAATGAAGAAATTACAAGTTTCATACTATAATGTTTGGAAGAGATCCATACCAAAATTATAGAAGAAATATAAAATCAAGTTTTGGAGGAGGGAATGATAGATACAATGAAGAATATTAGAGAAAAGGAGAAACAAAAAGATGTTGAAAAAGAAAATATGGAGTATGATGAGATATTAGAAGAAAAACTTATAGACATTATCAACTCATCCTCTAATAATAATAAAACTATAGAGGATGCAAAGAAAATTCTTCAAGTAATATTGGTAGATCTAATCAACAAGTTTCCAGCCAAATTAACTCCAGATTGTTGGAAGAAAAAGAAGAAAGGAAAGGGGAGAAATTTCCTTTCTTAATTAAGAAGCTATTTCTTGATTTTACTATTGTAATTATGATGCTTCCAACATAGAGTGGATCTACCAGGTTGTTCTCTCTTTTCTACTTAATGCCCATTCCCCTTTATTGATCTTTTCTTTCACTGTATTTCTTGTTTGAGTATGCTTCTTGCCTACATCCTGAAAGGTTCTCATTGAAATAAGTTTTGGCTTCCTTATATGGTTCAACTCCTTTGTGAATCATAGAGTTTATTTTAAATTTTGCTACATTTACTATACGCTCCCCTTTTAATCTTACTTCAGCAGTAGACAAGGACACTAGTTATCAAGAATTTTGACTTTGTTTCTATTGAGAGAAGAAATCATTATACTATAGGCGTGGTTTTTTATGAATTCAACATCTTATATGGCAGTAGTTTTGATTGGATTTTTGTATTATATTGCATTAAGTAGATTGGAGAATGTTGATAGGCCAAGGAAGTACATACAAATAATTACTATCAAAGGAGTTTATCATATAGTATCCCAAGTTCCCTATAACTTGAATTGGATTCCCCTAAAGTAGATGAAATGTAATGATTTCTCTATATTATGATAGCAAATGATAAAAATCTAATGAAACATTGAAGAGAAGCAGCAACCCACACAATGAAAGAATAACAACATAAAAGGTTTATCAAAGTCCTCTAGTGTACTTTATTGACCTAAGTTGGTATGGTTCTCCAGGGGACTTCGTGGACTGAAATTCCAATTGCAGAATAGTTCTATTTCTTTTCTATTTTACCAATTAGATTGTTCATTAAACTTTTCCTATTGAAAATATAAATGATAATTAATTAGTGAGATCATTTAGAATATACATCTCTTTTTGATTGGTTAAGTTTCAGAAAAGGAAAAAATGAAACCTAGGGTTTCTTATGTAAGCAACAATAATATGAGAGTCACCATTAAATTTATAATAAATCAAATATTGATCACTTTACCACAAAATTGCACTCATTAACTATTTTACATGATGAGTTAATAACAATGAGTTCCAATGCTACTATTGACATCAAGATTGAATAATTTAACAATTGATCATTGAAACTTACATGTCGTGGAATGACTGTAAATTTACTAACCTTAAATTAGAAAGTATGACTAATCATTTGGATAAAAATGTTTAGGCATGAATATCCACTTTTTAATTTTTTTGCTGGAGCATGACTCTACATTAAAACTGGTTGTAAATGGACTGTATTGAGACATGCCCTTCTTTGTATCTTGCAAAAAATCAAACATAATCATCACTGGCTAACATAATTTTGAAAATTTTCAAAGGAAATATTTTCCTATCATCCACATTGTAATAGCAATAGTTTGTGTGTTAGTAAATACAAAAAAAAAATATCTGACACTACTTTGAAACATGGGACTATTAAACCTTTGCTCTCGGTGACATATCTTTGTTCATAAAGATGGTCCTATATATTGTTGATCACTGTTACTATTTGATCATAATTAGATATCATTTTTTGTACCAACAAAATCACTATTCTATCTGTAACTTTAGCTACCTTAAGACTTATATTGCATTTCTATTATTCTCTTTCTTAGATCTCTTCTGAAAGTAGTGAACTCTGAGTGAATCCCTCTATTTATAAATTAGTTTCTTATTTACTATCCAATGAGTTTTTAAAATATTCTCTATGAGTCTTATGTCCTTGATGATCTCATTGATGTCCATAAATAATTGTTCTTCGTTATGGCTATCATGGATTCTTGTGGTGCATTCTATCTCTTTACTTGATAAATTATCACAATACAAACATCACTGCTACTTGAAGAGTTTGAAACCTTCACCCATATTAGAATTTATCTTCATCATGTTATTTGATAAATCAATATCAGTTCTTTTCATTCATTGAGATCACTTCTTTTGTCTTATTTTGTGTATTACTGATTTTCATATTCATAATAATACTGCTATTAGGTATTGTATTTCATTTTGTTTTGGTTCTTAATAGCATGTTTTGTATTGCTCCTTATAGGTTAGTCATGCATTTTATCAGAGTTTTGATCTCCTCCTTCAATGAATTTAATAGTGACCATTATTATCAAATGTTATGGAGGCTTCTCATATCACAAATGCATTGTATTTACTATCATTCATGCCAATGTGTTAATGTTCTTTTTTTGTGATTACACATCTTGATGGAATGATTTCAATAATTCACTAATTTGGTGACTGATTGTCACTATTAAAGCTTTTGGACAATTCTCTAAAACTTTTTATATAGTGTTTGTCTTTGTGCTTTTCAAAGTCATTGATCACTATTTTTCTCTTTCACTATAACAGTGCTCTCTATTTTCTATATTGATATGTAGGAGATATTTTCCACAAAAAGTCAAATTGTGATATTTCTATCAGGATTCAACCATGGAGTTTTTTTATTCAAAATCATTGACCCATATTTCATAGGGTACACTTGTTGAAGGTTTGCAAATGAGGTTACAAGAAAATTAGGTTTAACCTTGGAGGAAAATTCATGGTTAAGCATGCTTGAGCTAGAGTAGTACTAGGATGGGTGACCTCCCGATGCTTCACCTCTATGAGCATCACCTAGATACAATGAGTGCTAAGTGTTCTATTCATTCTCATGAGAGATGGGTTCTTGTGAACCACTACTTATGAAATATGGGTCAATGATTTTGACTAAAAAAATCTACACAGATGAAGTGATTTAAGGACAGAGTTAGATTTCAAGGTCCAAAATCAAAGGGATATTTAGAAAGGACTAAAAATGTTGAATGTTTCAAGATAAAATAATAGTAATATGTCATTTGTCAAAATCGGTTTTCATGAATCACAAGGTGGAATGACAATGTTAGAGATAGTGACTGTAATATCAAAGTCACAGTGAAAACAAACATAATGCAAGAAGTGATAGTATGATCCAAGAAGGAGGATTTTCTTGTACATTATGAACAAGGATTATACAAGAGAAGCCTGTACTATTAGGTCAATGACAACCCTAGACATAGAATAGAAAACACTCATGAAAAATTAAATTCCTCATTGTTGTGAGAAAGTGGGAAATGAGTAGAAATAAAGAATACAGATGCCAAATGTCATGAAGAACGGAGATAAACTTTCTTGTATCTTGAAGAATGGAGATAAACATGAGTATCTTGTTTTAAAATTTTTTTATCTTGGATTACAAAACCCAACCCGTAATGTAATTTTTGGGGACATTTTTGAGTCTTTTCTCTCCACTTTTCTACACATATCCCTGAGATTTACATTGATAGGGAGAATTTTGTCATTCATCTGTAGATTACTTGGATTACATTAGCGGCACACGTATTATTGTTGTTTCAGATTGCAAATAGATGAAAATAATCATAATTTTTTACTCCTACAAACATCATTATTACCTGCATCCTCTGTGTTTGCATTGAGTTTCAGCTCCCTCCTGTGCATATGTTGTAGAGATTACTTAGTTGCAGAGATTTCACTTCCAGATGATTTCTCTCTTTTTTTCTACTTAATTTTTTAACATTCTATGTTTTTTCTACTTTTTTTTAATTCTTTTTTTTTTCTACTTTGTTTAATTTAAATTTTCTATTTTTTCTATTTTTTTTTAAATTCTCTATTTTTCTCTACTTTATTTTTTAAAATTCTATATTTTCTTCTATTTTTTTAAAAAATTATCTTTATTGTTGTTGCTCATACAATGGAATAGTTTTGAATAGTCCATAAAATGACATGAAAGATATTTTGATGGCTTTTCTTTTCTCTTTTATCTTGAAAAAGATTGAATTTAATTGAAGAAAAAGAGACAACAATATTACCCACCTCTCAATTATAAATATGCACAAATATTTATATTTCTTTTGTCGCCCTCCATCCATTCCTTTTCAAGTTTAATTTTGAATTGTCAAAGTTTAATTTATCATATGGAAGTTCTTAATCAAGTTGATGATAGGGAAATTCTTTATACATTGTCTATTCTCTTATCTTAATATTCTTCTAGGAATTATGAATGAGTGTGCATGTCAATACTATAGTAAGTTTTATTCTTTTAGAATATTTTAGTATCTAATGTTGTTAGATGTTAAAGATAATTTTCACATTAGACATGGTCCTTATTTAAGAAAAGGAAAAGCATGACCACTCACCCATACTTTAGGGCCTTAATCTTAATTTAACCTTCAAACATTGGAATATCTAAAATTACTAAGAAGATTTTGATATTGTGGTAGAAATATGTTGTCTTGGGTGATCTAGTGTTAGTCTAAGCTGCACATGAATCAACTGGATTATTTGAAGAGTTCTTAGTGCTATATTCCCAATGAATCATTATTTTCAAAACATGTCCTAGATTATGACCATGTTCATTAAAAAATTACTCTAATTTCAACATTCATTTAAATTTAGATTATGTGACGATAAACAAAATAACCTATGGACCTAATTCCTATGAATTGGGTACAAAATTAGAAATACATAATAATGTTATTTATATTCATGAATTGATTGATTGAAATTTGAAATCAAATAATAGAATACATGTACAAGGGCTTCTTAAATGAGTGAATCAAAATGAAAATTATACAAGAGATTGCAAGTTAACTTGTAATTATGATAATAATTAAATCAATCAAGTGAGTAATAGGTATATATTGATTAAAAGGAGGTGACACCTAATTTCATTGATTAAGAACTAATGAGTAAATACTGAGAGTTGAACAAATGATATCAAGGCTTATATATGTAATTAGGTTAGCTACCTTGGTGAGAAATAAATTATCCTAATGTCACAATCTTCAAAATACCAATTCTTGAAAAATAAGAAGTTTCATCTTGTGGGTTTCTAAGCAAATGGAACACCCGAGAGGTAGGAAATGATCACAGAGCATTACAAAAGAAAATCATACAAAATTTAGGACTTAGGAGTTTTATATTAGCCAAGAGGAGCGATTGGAGGGGTTCATAAGGGAGTTGGAGATGTATTCAACAACAAACGATGGAATAGGTATAGAAATGCTAGAAGAAATTATAGAACTCTAACCCTAGTGAAAGATCAGGATAGAAACAAAAATTGAGGGGTGAATAGGTTTGAAATGAGAATTGAAATAAACCCAAACATCATTCCAATCTTTCCAACATTCAAAAATGGTAGGCCCTTCAATCCTCCTCTCCCAAAGAAATCTTGGTCGAATCACTAGTGGGACATCTTAGGAAAAGAGGGATGTTATTCAAAACTAAGAGGAGGCAAAATGATATGGCGTCAAAGAGAAAGAGGTGGATTTCTCTAAGGGGTAATGAAAGTAGTAAGGTAAGACAAGAATTTGCATCTTTTGAAGCCAATGTAGGATAAAATTAGAAAAATGGGAGATTTTTTTAGAGGACTAAATAAGTTGGAGAAAATAAGAGATTAGGTTTGAAAATCCTAAAAGTCAAAACAAGACAAATATGGAAACATAAGGGGATAAAGAGGGAGAAGTTAGCAAGGCTAGGGCCAACACAAAAGATAAGGGAGTAGAAAGTAAGAAGAAGGAAGCAATGCCAACAAACCACACAGTTGGCAAAGCATCCATCAAATTTGTGGAGGAGTTTCTAGAAGTTCAGAAAAGGAAGCTTCAACAACAAGCCATAATTGGTAAGTTTTAGAATATCTCCATTTCATTAAAAAGTTTAGTAAATTGGATGAATGAAAATTAGAATGATTTAGAAGAAGTTAATATTCTAGATTTTGAAAGTGGGTTTTTCATAGTGATATTAAAATCTAAAGATAGTAGAGACAATATTTTTTTTAAAATGTTTGGATTTCAAAACATATGGTTTAGATATGAAAAGCTAGATCCCAAACTTCAATAGAAAATATCATTGCAATAAATTCATTCTCGTCTAGATCCAATTAGACTATCTGTTGTTAGGATACAAATACACATATATCTAGGAGGTCTTTGGAAATGAATTAGGAATCTTTCTTAAATCAGCCCTATGCGAGGAAACTTGAAGCCCTAGGATCTGTGTTATAATGGGCACTGAGAAAGAATTCCCTAAAACCCTCAAAATATGGTATCTGAATTCAGAAGATCGCTTATGATTATATTGATAGGGTTGAGGGTCCTCCAATCTCAACAATAGAATTCTTTGGGGCAACCCAAGGGGAGGAAGACCCATGCAGTATGGAGACTCATAAAATAATTCAGAAATCTAAGTTTGTGGAATACTAAAGATGATTTAAAGGAAACCCTGACACTTTATTCTCAGAAATATCATTACAGTAAACCTGAAGGGGAAGACAAATACTTATATGATAAAATCATGTTGTTTCTTTGGGCCCTATTTTAGAGATAGACTCATTATTGCAATAGATTACTGTTACTCAAAATAAAAACAAGCAACATAATAGGCACTAGTAGAGAAGATTGCATGTTTTAGTTGTCTATCTAACACTACCTTATAGGTTTTGTTGATTTGCATTCACTTATTACATTCATTTTCAAATATCATAAATGTACTCTAAGTATTGATCAGCTATTACAAATTCAAACTTTATCAATGATCATTACATTGTGCATTCATAAAGAATGTAGTACAAATGTCCTTTTGATTCACATTTCATGTTTCAATAAATAGAGTACATTGCAAATTAAAGTAGAAAACTGAAGTGTGGAATAGGGGTCCCATGCATTGCCTTGTGTTAGCATTTGAGTCTATTGTTTGTTCTGTCAGGTCTTCATCTGCATCTAGGTCATTCCTGAGTCTCCATCAGCATTCAGGTCCTTAGGGAAAGCATCATCTGAAAGAGAGAAGAAACAATGGTTAGATCCTGTCGAATCTAAGCAATGCAAGAGAAGCAAATTACATACATCAGCAATCTATTTTATCTGCATATCAATCTAAAATGATAAATGTAACAAGAAAACATAAATCAGCACTCACTATAAGGTAGTGTTAAAGGGACGTGTTTTTTTAAAACATGAAACCTTTTGCTATTAATAACTATTATGGTGTATGTTTTCTTTTAATTAACTTGTCATTTCAAGATGCAGAACAAACTACAAGAAGTTCCAGGTTGCTGATTTTCAAAGAATCAACTGCTTCATGATGCAAAATAGATGTTGGTTACATGATTTTCAAAGTACTTTTTTCAACCTCTTAATGATTTAATGCTGAATATTTTACAAGTGCTTCAAGATGTCATCATAATTTGAATGATTACAATATGTTATGACTGGGTGTCACGAACCCATGTTTGAACCTCAGTCATTAACATTCTATCATTTTTGAATGTCACGAGCCCGTGCTTGAACTTCATTAACAAATAATAAACATTTATCTTGTTGTACATCATATGATAAATTGCCAAGTTCAGTATCAAAGGAAAAATGTACAGTAATCAGCATGGAACAGTATTTATCCAAATCAGCATGGTATAGTGCTTTATCAAATAAAAATGATAGTAAGGTCTTGATAAACTATAAGTTTCATTCACAATGGATGTCGTGAAGGATGCTAAAGGTTTTTTCAACTCATCATTTGTGAAAAATGAATGGACTACAAGTGCGTCTTCAAATAAAAGTTTGAGATCAACATAAAGTTCATTTTCAGCATTAAATCAGCATATGTTTCCAATGGTAAAGTTGATCTTTCAAAATTCAAGATTTTTGCTGGTAACCATGAGTCACGTTGCTAAAACATAAAGTGCACTTTCAAAAACAATGGTGCATCATTCGACAAGCAGCGTATATGAGCATTAAATCAGCATGAGGTCAGCATGTTAAAAAAAAAAAGGTATGAAAGATTCAAAGAGCTTAAACCCACAGAAATATGGATCATTTTTGCCAAATCATGAGTATCAATTTCAAATCAATAATATTTATGTGCTAGAAATAAACAAAAGATTGCTAGTTCAAACAATAAATGGAGGCCACGTTTTTATTATGCAAAGAGTGAAAGTTAAAATAGAGACTTCAAAATAAAGTCTACTTTTTAGACAGTGAGAATCAAGATCAGCAAATGTTTCTTCAAAATTTGTATGTACATGTTCAGAGGTATACATTTTTGCAAAAAAGGAACAGTGAACTTCAACATATTATGCAGGAAGAAGAGGGACAACAATAAAGCATTACAAACAGCTGATAAAGGCACATGTTTCCAGCAAAATCATGCCACGTTTTGTAAAAATGTTAACAGTGCATCTTCCTGTTGATTAAAGGCACACGTTTCCAGCAAATATAGACACATATCATGCAAAAAGAGGGACGTTTTACAAAGAAATGTGACAGAGAGTTTCAAAAGGAACTCACATTTTGACTTGCATTATTAAACACAAAGTTCACTCTAGTAATGAATGCACATAGACAATAGAGAAGGAGCCATATTTCATGCAGAAAGGAGCCACACTTTTTTTGAAAGGATGTTAAACAGAAACTTCAAGAAGGATACTTATAGTTTTGCAAAAGTTTTGGATTTGAATGGCAGTGACTCACACTGAATGGAGGCTTTTTCATTAGTGATTTGAAGACATATCTCCTACATTAGAGCATGCATTCCCTGATTTTTTGCAAAAAATTCAACAAATGCCAAGTTCTAGCCATTGAAACATGCAGACAGCTAGGGTTTCAACCCTTGTTTCATGCAAATAAACTATCAAATGCCAAGTTCGTATGTGCAATAATCAAAATGCCCAAATAAAACATAAAAATTGTGGAGTCCGCAAGAGATGACTGACAGAAGTCATTAATTATATTACAGATGCCAGTACCATTGAGTTCCTCGAAATTGAAAAAGAATGCCACCTGTTGCCTCTGGGATTTTATAAGATGCAAATGGATGAGTGATATATTATCCTCTCCATATTGTTTTCTTTTATCACTTATATTTTTATCTAAGTTGGTTTTAGATTTATTTAAATTAAGGGGTTGTATAGGTTAGGTTGATTTTTATTTAGTTTTGATATTAGTAAATATTAAAAGCTTTTTAATATTTTTTTCTTTTTAAATAAAATTTGGCATTATAATGTAATAAGGATTTATTCCTTAATTTAGAGCCAATTTTATTAGAAAGATAGTTAAAATTTTGGCATTATGTATTGTAAAAGGAATTTATTCCTTATTTTTAGCCAAATTTTAGGGAAAGATTATTTTCTTCATGAAGCTGGCATATGGGCTAATTATTTGGCATGAATTATGGCCAAAATAGAGCATTTTGTAAGGGTTTTTGGTATTCTCAGATCAGGGTTTCTGGGCTCTCTTAAGGAAGGGAGATAGATTTTTATTTTTTAGTGTGGCATGTGTGGGAAAGAGAGCCTATAGTGAACTGATTTGTTCCTAGAAGCTCAAGAGTCCATTATGTAACCATTTTGTAGAGATTTTTGAAGGAAATATACCAGATTCTTCAACTCATTTTGTGTTCAGATTATCAATTCCTTTTCATCTTCTTTAGTAAGTGTTTTCAATTCTAATTTTGAATTTGGAAGTGAATGTATCATTGTTCCTTCCTGATTGATAATCTGATCTATTAAGCCTTATTTGAGAAACGTATGTTGTTAAGTGTTGAAGTTATTTTTGGTTAATCCCTGATAATTAAATTCATTAACCTATATGTTGAACAGTGTACCAATCATCTGAATTTCATTATGAGTTAAGTCTGGAATTAATATTTTCTTTTCAGGTTTCTGATTCATTCATTGGTGTATCACCTTATTTCTAAGTTTTAAGTTCCCTTTACCCTTTTCCCATCAAGTTTTTCTGGTTAGTAAAGTGATAGCCAATATTTTATAGGAACCGGCCTAGAATCCAGAGATTCCTTTCTAATCATAGTCTACCCACAGCTAGGAGAGGTTTCCATTGTCAGCTAGAATTGTTGTCAGCCTCATTTCCTGATAGAGGTAACAATTCTAGAGCTGAAAAATTACAGGAAAGAAAACTCTTTGTGCTACTAGACATCAAAGATATGAAGAAAATAAATACCAAATTTATAAGGAACGTAGGATTAAGAATAAGCCATACATTGAGGGGACTGGGTATGGGGGTATATCCGAGAGCTTGAGATTGGATCAAATCACCATGATTAAAGAGAAACACAATTTTAAAAGAATAGAATCCCAAGACTACAGATACTTAAAGAATGTAGGAAGAAAGGATACTTTCATGAACTTAGATGTTTCAAGGGGAGAAGGATGGTTCCCAATAGAGAAAATGGATAGATATCAGATGTAGAATAAAATATCAAACATAAGTAATCAGAAATTACAAGTTTCATACTATAATGTTTGGGAGAGATCCATACCAAAATTATAGAGGAAATAGAAAATCAAGTTTTGGGGGAGGGAATGATAGATACAATGAAGAATATTAGAGAAAAGGAGAAACAAAAAGATGTTGACAAAGAAAATATGAAGGAGTATGATGATATATTAGAAGAAAAACTTATAGACATTATCAACTCATCCTCTAATAATAATAAAACTATAGAGGATGCAAACAAAATTCTTCAAGTAAGATTGGTAGATCTAATCAACAAGTTTCCAGCCAAATTAACTCCAGATTTTTGGAAGAAAAATAAGAAAGGAAAGGGGAGAAAATCCCTTTCTTAATTAAGAAGCACTAGTACATTTGAGGCCAAATTTTGATGGCCATTTTTCAGATTTTCAACGGCAATTTGTCAAAATTTCAACACATTTGTTCGTTGGCATTTTTGCGTTGGAAATGGTGACATAAGTGATAATTGTTGGTATTCTGACATCAATACCCATCGAAATTGGCCACATAAATAGGAATTTTACTATGGGACTGATCTATCAAAAAATGCTTCTTACGATGTTTCGTCAGTCAGAAAGGTGACAGATATTCAGTAGATGTCTGAGAGGAGTACCTATCAGAGGTATAGCAGTCCCATCGCACCAATCTGTCAGATTGGGGTTCTATTTGATGGTTACCTGTTGGATATTCAACGAGAGGTAATCAAGTGCTAACAATAGCAGTCGTCAGATGATCAACTCTTCTGTCGGAAAAGGATTACTACCTGTTGAAAAAATGACGCATTAGCATAGTAAAAATAATAAAGCTCAAGAGACCATCATAGTTGGTCTCCATCTTTGGTCCATATACTGACAAAAAATTTTACATTTCATTAGCTCATCAAATGAGGGGATTTGAAATAATTTAATAAAATATTTTCATGATAACGTATTATTTAAGTTGACATTGCACAAATTTATCAACTCCGCGCACTTGTATACTACAAGCACAACCATAAAGAAGCATCTCCTCCCATGGCCTACATTACTCAAGCCATAGGAGGGGATGCTTCTTTATGGTTGTGCTAGATGTATATAAGTGCGCAAAGTAGATAAATTCATTCACCATCAAACTAAAATAATATACATTATACATGAAAATATCATCCATTAAATTCTTTCAAATCATTGCATTTGATGAGCTAACAAAATATAAAATGTTTTGTCAGTATATGGACCAAGGACAGAGACCAACTATGATGGTCTCTTGAGCTCTGCTATCTTTAGTCCTAGCTATTGGGTAAGGGCTGGAAGACTTATACCTGTCGATCATTGAGAATAATCACTGCCTTGCCTTTATGTAAACTGCACAGTATCCAATATAAGAGAAGGCAAAAAATATGAATGCATAGAAGAAATGAAAGATACAATAAAATTATCTTGTTCATGTTTACCTTCTAATAATTGATCGCAGTCTTGCAAAAGTAATTTTATATGATCACTAGCACATTTTGTGCATGGATGAGAAACAGTATCCAAAGTTTCTAGATTCTAAGAAGAGGTATGAGTGGAGGCCAAAAAAGGGATATTTGTGAAGGTTTTATAGACATAGTACTTAATCATCATCTCTACACTAGTACTCAATCTAGAAACCCTCTCTGGAAATCTCCACATCTAGAAAATCTCCACAAAAATCCCTTCTGGCCTCCACTGCATATACATCTTCTCAGTATCTAAAAACTCTCCATCATTGATTCTCGTCATTTTTCACCATCTTCGTGGATTGAGACCTTAAATTATTGAGCTTCTCTTTGTTTCAAGAATAGTTTAACATTCTCTACTTAACAGGGCCAACCACGTGAAGGTGGAAGCTCATCTTGCCCCTCCTAGGAGCCTCTTATGACCCTTTATGAAATTTTAAGACCTCTAAGATGTGTATTCTTAGGGGCGTAGAGGGTCATAAGGGGTCCTGGGACACAACAGATGGTCAGAAACATAAATGTATGCATCATGGTCACAAGTTTTTGGAGACAACATAATTGAGTGGTATACCTAGATGATGCAAAGCAACCACTACTCCTCTGGAACTAGAGGAGTATTCCAGAGGAGTAGTATTTTATTTGCATCATCTAGGTATACAACTCAATTATGTTGTCTCCAAAAAAGTGTGACCATGATGCCTACATTTATGTTTCTTAGCTGTTGTGATATCTATATTTATGTTTCTCAGCTGACATACGTGTTTATGTGCATGTTTTTTATGTGTTTGGGAAGACATATTTCTAGCCTGGGCCTAGATCCTATGGCAATTAGCTTCATAACAATGAAGTAGATGATAGGTGAGAAAGTAGCTTCCCAAGAAAAATACCATAAATGAACTATGCGTACCCCAATGCCTGTGGCCTCTGTGCATACCCAAAGGATAAATTTGAAACACAAGAGTAAGGCTTAAAGATCTATCTAGTAATGCAAAATTAAGTTCTTTAAGCCTTACCCATGTTTTTTCAAATATATCCTTTGGGTACACACAAAGGGCATAGGAATTGGGGGTACACATAGTTCATTTACGAGATTTTTCTTGGAAGCTAATTTCTTAGCTCTCATCTACTTCATTTATTATCAAGCTAATTGTCGAAGGATCCAAGCCCATGCTATAAAGATGTCTTCACATTCTGTTTAAGCCATATGCCTTGTTCTTGTCAGACTTCCTTGGTATGGTAGGTGTGCTCTTTGTAGTACTCTTCTTCAATTTGTGTTTGACGATAAGCATCTTCTTCTTCTTCCTAATTGTAGCTAGAGCTTCCTTTTCATTAGGATTCAACTCCACTTCCCCCATCTCATCATCCTCATCACCCTTAGCTTCCATCCTAAGCCCTTCTTCTCTCTCCAGTTCTTCAAGCCTCTGCAAGATATCTGGATCAATAAAATCTACAACATTGTGTCCATCCATGATCTTAGGAATATCATTTTCTTTCCACTCTTCATTTGCCAAAATATACTACTTCTTCAATCTTGTAGTCTCTAGTGGTTACAAATCAATCTTATTACAAACTACAATAAGAGGCTTATTAGCAAAGAAAGGTTTTATGATGTGAAACAAAGTTTCCTGTTGTGCAATACTATAACCAAAAGACCCTAAAACATCAAGGAAAAATAAAATAAATACCTTCAAATGATCCTAGGTAATAATATTGAGCATCTCTATGGTGTTCTTGTCCTCCAAGGGGTGGTCCAAAATACCAAGTGTATCAATAGGATAAATAGCTTTAGACTATCACAGAGGCCTAATGGCTCTACCTTGTAGCCCACAACATAAAGCATAGTGCTCAAAGCAAAGTGCATGTCCATATTGTAGAAATGGAAAAGAAATAACAAGGAAACAAATAAAAAATAAAATATTACAATTAAATAATCACCAACAACGATACACATAATACCTCTGTATGCAGCCCATATTTAATATTTCAAATGAAAGAATGAAAGAAAACATGGAACTAAGCCCACAGTTCATAGGCACACATAGGGACATTTATCATAGTCATATAAATATGATTATTTTTAAATGGAATACACCAAGGAGTACCATCATAAATATTGACCATTTACAATCATGAACAGTGAATAATCAAATAGATAATTTTTTTATCAGCATGTGTAGTCTCTGTGTATATGAAAAATGAATGAAATATCAAGCTAAAATAAAACAACGAACAAAAATTCAAATTCAAGGCCTAATTTATCAAGAGCAACAAACATTAGTACGAAAGAAAAATCATTAGGACTATAGAAAAATCATTAAGACTAGAAAATCAAGTTCTTGAAAAATCATTAGGACTATAGAAAAATCATTTAGACTAGAAAATCAAGTTCTAGAAATGGACGGTTCCAATGCTTTTCCATTACAACAATTGAGAATTCATCATTTGGTACTTCTTGGTGTATTCCATTTAAGTTTTTTAGCTTCTGTGTTGTGCATGTTCTTTATGTGTTTGGCTTCTCTCCCTTGCAAGGGATACGTCGATAGGTAATTGATTTGAAAGCATAATGATTTGACAGTCTTTTTTCAGGATAAGCGTAATCATCCCGCCAACCCTAATTAGCAACATTTGTGATATATGTCAAGTACTTATAATCAGTATGCCCAAAAAATAGAGACTTAGTAGTAAAAGCATGTCTTTTGGTTTACTAGTTTAATTATAATCAATATGTCCTTTGGTTTACTAGTTTAATCTAGTTTAAGAATGGTTTGTTTCATGTTTGAATGTACCATCAAATGATGCTTGGCTATATTAAGTACAATCTCAAGACTCATGAATCTAAATGTTCATCAAAGCTTAGGCAAATCTTAATGTTCATCACGTGTACATATAAGTGTTGATCATAGAAGGTATATGCATAGGTGAAAAATTGTTAATATGATTTAGAACAATAGAGAGGGGGGGTGAATCAGTTGTTCTCAGGTCCTGATGTATAAAACAACTTCAAAAACTTTTCTTTAAATTAGATCAAGCAACCAAAAAAAACTCGGTCATCACTGATTCAATAATAGAAACATATAACTCAGCAGTCCACTACCCAGCTGTATCTAACTTGTAAAACACAGAAATGTTCAAACCAAAAAATTCACACAAGTATTGACACTAGGATTTACAGTGGAAACCCAATATGGAAAAAACCACTTTGTAACATGCTACTATTATTTTCACTCTTCTGAAGTGAGCTCGGTTAAAAGCCAACCCTGTCAAAGGTTACAATACACACTGTCAAGTGTGACCTGGTTAAAGGATTTCAATCACCCTGTTAAAAGTGAGCCTAGTCAAAGGACTTACATACAGTCCATTAGAATGCAACCTTGTTTAAAGGATTTAACATATGACTATTAGGTCAACCTCTGTTAAAAGGATTTTAACTATTACAATGGTTAGAAAGTAGCAATAGTAGTGATCTGAAAACATACAACTCACTTTGCAAATATTAGATCCAATTCTGTACATAAATGCTAGTTTACTAACTTTAAAACTTTTCCATCTCCATCTCTGATCTACTCGGAACTTTCCTTCAAGCAATCACCACACTTTTTCTTTCAGCCTTTTCGCTTATACAGTCAATAAAACTTTACTGTTCTTCCAACATCTACTTCACCCATTCCTTCACATACCTAATGCTTTGGTTCCCTTAATACTTTCCTCTATTAGGTTAACTTTTCTTTTGCCACTTAATCTCCTTCGTAGATCTTAGGGTTAGGTCAGATTCATTGAATCCACCCGCATCATGTTCTTCATTTCCTCTTCTAGAATCATCTCAAATCTCATAAAGATTTACAATAAAACATTTTACAAAGCATTAAATGCTTTCATACAATCAATAAATAAATTCAACACGGTTTACATAATCCAAGAATTCAAACAATGTCATCCCTAAAATGAATTCTCTTCAAATATAAAATTGTTGATGCTCAGTCAATACTATGATCATTCACTGGGTCTCCATGTAAAATGTTTGGTCACTACTAAAACTATTTCCTCAGAAATTTACTGATACTCGATTGACACTAGATTTTGCTCAGCATCCACTAACTCAGTCGACACTAACATAACTCGTCTTAAACATGATTTCTTCATTTTTGCTCAATTAAGCCTACTAGTTTAGTCTTCAACTTTACTAAGATAAACAATACATTGTCTCATCATTGTGCAACATAATCAAGTACACTTTGTAGTATCAAGATAACTCAACCTCTCCCTAGGTGCTATTGTTACCATCCTTTCTATCCCTTCTCTTTCTCAATAATTCAATAGATATAGTACTTTCCTAATTAGCAACAGTCTTACCAGTTAAGGTTTGACATCAATGACAATACAACAATTGTTTCAATTGTAGTTTCCAACAATCTCCCTCTTTGGAATTGATGGCAACATCATATGATATCATCTGAATAACACATGGATTACCAACCAATCCAAAACTTATCTGTCCATCAGAGAAAATTTATAATATCCTTAGCTTCATTCTGATTCAGAATCTATAAATCTCACTTCTATCACCATCAAAAGTATCTGGATCTCCTTCTATCTTAATCTTTCATTTCATTTCATCATCACCTTTCTTTCAATGTCATGTGTTATAATATCATTTCAGTTCAATCTCCCTATTTGACAAAAATGCCAAAGTAGCAACTAAAACATACATCCAAGAGATGTAGATATATCTATTCAGCACAATGTTTCTCCCTCTATCATCTTGCTTATGACTGATTTGTTATCTTTGCTTCTTCTTCACAGCTCTAGGACAGTCCTAAAGTGTGACAATTTTTTGCATCAATTTGTCAAATGTTCTACTATAGCATATTTGATGCAGTGCTCCTAGCTTCTCTAGGTAGCCTCAATTAGGGGAAGGACCCCTAATTGACTTCTAAAGTACTCATGAGCTTCTTTAGGTAAAGCTTTAGTGAATATGTCTGCCAATTGTTCTTTTGTATTCACATATTCCATTCGGACTTCCTTGTCTTGTACCAATTCCCTCAAATAGTGATACTTGATTGCTATGTGCTTGGTCTTAGTGTGCATCACTGGATTCTTAGAAATATTGATAGCACTTGTGTTGTCACAGAAAATAGAAACAAGTTTAGTGATTTCTTCTTTCATTCCTATCATCAATTGTTTTATCCATATCAAATTTGAATAGTTTACTACAACAACAACATACTCAGCTTCAACAGTAGATTGGGAAATGCAGTTTTGTTTCTTTCTTGTCTAGGAGACTAATTTATGTCCAAGAAAGAAAGCTCCACCACTAGTGCTCTTTTTGTCATCTACATTTCCTACCCAATCAGCATCAGTATATACTCTAAGTTCAAAATTTTCATCCATCTTGTAATATAACTCATAATCAGCAGTTCCTTTCAAGTGTCTCATAATTATTTTCACCGCCATCATGTGTGTTTCCTTAGGATTGGTAGAGAATCTTTCCACAATCCCAACAACTAATGAAATATTTGGTCTACTATGTACAACATACTACAATTATCCAATCATGGATCTGTACAAAGTCTGGTTAACTTCTGCAGCATCATCATTATTAGATAACTTTTGTCCAGTAACCATAGGAGTGCCAACCAGTCTAGCATCTTCCATTCCAAAGGTTTTCAGTATTTCATTAACATACTTAGACTGTGTAATGAAAATACCTTTCCTCATCTAATATACTTGTAAACCAACAAAGAATTTGATCTCACCAAACATACTCATCTCAAATTCAGTTTGCATTTCATGTGAAAAACTTTTACACAATGCATCTTGTCCACCAAAAATAATGTCATAAACAAAAATTTTAGCCAACAAAATACCTTTCCTTTCTTCATCTTTCATATAAAGATTGCTTGTGTCATTTGTCCTGGAGAATCCAATCTATATCAGATAGTTATGCAACCGCTCATACCATGCTCTGGGAGCTTGTTTCAATCCATATAAAGCTTTGTTGAGTTTGCATACCATGTGTCTTCTGTTTGGATCAATAAAACCTTCTGGCTATTCTATGTAAACTTCTTCTTCTAGTATACCATTCAAAAATGTAGACTTGACATCCATTTGATATACCTTGAAATCTTTATAAGCAACATATGCAAGCAGAGTTCTTACTCCTTCCAATCTAGCTATAGGGGCAAATGTCTCCCCATAATCAATTCCTTCTTCTTGTGCGTAGCCTTTGCATACTAGCCTTGCTTTGTTCCTAGTGATTTCACCTTTTTCATTCAGCTTGTTTCAAAATACCCACTTTGTTCTTATAACATTCTTATCTACAGGTCTCGGCACTAGAGTCCAGGTTTCATTCTTTTCAATCTGGTCAATTTCTTCATTCATTGCTTGTATCCAGTCTTCATTTTCTAATGCCTCTTTAGTTGTCTTAGGTTCAAACTCACATAGTAAGCATGTTGGATCCTTGGTCTTTCTTCTGGTCTGAATTCTATTGTCTTTATCTCCAATTATTTGTTCAGGCTTGTGATGTCTTCTTACATATTTTTCCAAAATAGGTTCAGCATTTTTCTCTTCTATTTCATCAGGTTCCCCAACAAGATTGTCAGATTCATCTTTTGAATGCTCGGCAGCCTCTTCCTTTTGCTTGACATTGCTTACCTGAGACTCAGTATCAGGTGCAGGTCTGTTACCTGCCTCTTCTATTTCCTCAATGTACATAAAAGATCTATAATTTTTTGGTTCTCTTTTGCTATCAGCCTCATTTCTTTCTACATACTCATCAATTTTTACATTCACACTTTCCACAATTTTGTTAGTGTTAGAGTTCAAACACTTATAAGCTTTACTTTTTGTGGAGTAGCCTAGGAATATGCCTTCATCACTTTTAGCATCAAACTTTCCATTCCTATTATCTTTCAATTTGTAACACTTGCTTCCAAAAATTCTAAAGTATTTAACACTCGGTGCATGCCCATACCATAATTCATAAGGCGTCAGATTTGTACCTTTCTTGATTTGTACCTGTTAAGAGTGTAAATGGCTGTACTTATAGCTTCTTTCCAATATTTATGTGCCACATTCTTTTCAATCAATAGTGTCCTAGCATAGTCCAAAATAGATCTATTTCTTTTTTCTACTATACCATTTTGTGGAGGAGTCCTAGGTGCAGACATTTGTCTTTTGGTTCCTCTATCATTACAAAATAGATTAAATTCATTTGATGTAAATTCTCTACCTCGATCAGATCTAAGACATTTTAGGTTCCTACCTGTATCTTCTCAACCTTAGCCAAATACCACTTAAAAGATTGAAAAGCATCAAATTTTAAAAGAAAAAACATTACATGCATCATCCCGGTATGATCATCAACAAACAAGATAAAATATCTAGCACCATAGTAACTTTGTACACCCATAGGTCCACAAAGGTCAGTATGAACCAAATCTAAAATGTGTTCAGAAGTAAAGGTTTTTCTCTTGAAACTTGACTTAGTCATTTTTCCTAACTAGCATTCTTTGCACATCACATTCTCAGGTTTCTTCAATCTAGGTAGGCCTCTTACTTTCTTCTTCTTACTTATCTCTACCAGATTGTCAAAGTTAACATGACATAGCCTCTTATGCCATAACCAAATGTCATCAAGTTGTGCAATCATACATATTTCTTTAGATAGGTCAAGATAGAACAAATTACCTCTAGTTTGCTTGCCACTTCCAATTAGTTCACCAGTTGCATCAAATATTTTAGCTTTCTTGTGATGAAATTCCACTCGGTAACCAATTCTGTTAAGCTGAGCAACACTTAACAAATTATAATTTAATCCTTCAACCCAATAAGCATTTTCATAAGAGATTTTATCAGTCAGTTTAATCAATCCTTTTCCTCTAATAGGACATGGTGCATCATTACCAAATGTTACACTGTTACATTTATAATGATGTAGGGTCTCAAACTTACTCTTGTCACCAGTCATGTGATGTGAACAACCACTGTCAATAATCCATTTATCATTCTTGTTCACATAGGAGATCATTGCAGTTTTCTCATCCTCATCGGATTCATCTTTCATTGCAACATAGACTACCTCAATTTCAAAATCATCACTATCAGTGTCAGTCTCTTCTTGAGCAATGTAACAGGATTTCTTACCTTTTCCTTTGTAGTCTTTGTACCTTCAGTAGCTTTTGTCATCTTTTGTATCTTTATGTCTATTTTTTCTTTCTTCATCTTTATCCTTCCTGTCAAGACATCTAGCAGCTATATGACCAACCTTGTTACATGCAAAACATATAATAGGGAGTTTACCTTTGTATTTTCCTTTTCCTCTTCTCATTCTTCTAGCCATAAGAGCTTCTAGATCTTCAAGTTCTTCATCAGAAGTGTCACTCTCATCTTCACTTTCACTTTTACTTTTACTTTCACTTTCACTGATGCATATTTCTTTTTCTTTCTTAGGCTTGTTCATAACTAACTGTGACTTAAAAGTAGTTTCAACATTTCCAAGATTACCAACAATAAAATTATCATAATTAGACAGTTCAAAAGTAGTCATCTTGCCAATCAAACCTTCCAAAGTAAGCACATTCCTAGAGTTACATCTAGATTCCTGAATAGCTGAGATCTTAATAGCATATATAGGACGTAGATTTCTTAACACTTTTCCAATTATGGTCTCATCATCAATAGTTCCATTTGCTCCTCTAATAGCATTCACAACTTCTTTAATTCTACTACAATACTGTGAAATGTTTTCATCTTCATTCATTCTCATTTCATCAAACTTACCTCTAAGACTCTCAGCTTTAGCTTTCAGTACATTTTGATCACCACCATAGATCCTTGCAAGAGTGTCCCACATATCTTTAGCAGTTGGGTAGTCCTTAATGTCCTCAAATTCCATATATCTTAGGGCAGATGCAATTTCTAGCATTGCTTGATTATGTTCTTGCTTAGCTGTCATTTCCTCGACAGTCAAAGGTACAACAGGTGTAAAATAGTCATGCTCAATGTAGTACTTTGCAGAATCACCAATACCATCTAGATGTAGCTTCATCAAGCTTTGCCATGCAGGGAAATTTTTCTTGTTCAACTTTGGTACCTCCTTCTTATACATCTTGATCATTTGCTTCAAGTCCCTTTAAACTTGTTTTCTGTAAACACTAATAAGAAACATAGCTCTGATACCAATTGTTAATATGATTTAGAACAACAAAGAGGGGGGGTGAATCAGTTGTTCTCAGGTCCTGATGTATAAAACAACTTCAAAAACTTTTCTTTAAATCAAATCAAGCAACCAAAACAAACTCAGTCATCACTGATTCAATAATAGAAACATATAACTCAACAGTCCACTACCCAATTGTATCTAACTTGTAAAACATAGAAATGTTCAAACCAAAACATTCACACAAGTATTGACACCAGGATACCAATCAAAGATGAAGAAATCACATACCTTCTCTCGCACTCAGCTTTCACGAAGGAAGATTTGATAGAAAAATCTTACTTGTACCACACGAAGGACATGCCATTGGTTCAGTTTAGCATGTTATTATCATATCAGATACAGTATGTTTAAGAATTTTTGGTAAGGATAGGAATAGTGGAGATTCTAGAAATATCCCTCTAACCAATTAGGAGTGGTTGGGGAAGTTGAGAGGAAAGTTTTCAAACATTAATATTCACTTATTTAATGCTTTGGAGACTACTAGTTTGACTGTCTATGTGTTATCAGTGCCTGAGATTCATTAAAGGATACAAAACCCTTCATTTTGGGTTATTGTGTGTGGATTCATCCACTTTAGCTAGGAAGATCAAGATGGGGCAGGAAGACATTGTGGTAGAAGAAGTATTTAAAGATATTTACATGTCCCCTATCCGTGAAATCAAGACTATAGGTAATGAAGACCATGTTGAGGATGAGGGGGTCTTAATTAGGGAGGGGCATAAGATGAATTTTTCTTGAGAGATGGGGAAGGAATTTTGGAAAATAGAACAATCAAGAAAAATAAATTTAAGTCCAAAAAGAAACCAAACTAGAACAAGAAGCAACAAAATTTTTTTAGGAGTTTGGAACAACATTTCATAATCCATGAATGGTATGGGTAAGGTGACCTTCATTCTTGGTCATGACTTCAATGAAAGGGAGCAAAGGAGAAATGGGACTATGAGCAGGCTCCAATTTGATTTTTAGATCTTTGTCACCAAAAATAGATTGTGGGAAGTTAAAACCAAGAATGGGGTGTTTACATGGATGAATAGGAGACATGGATTCTCACACATCACAGAGAGATTGTACCATTTTTTCTAGAAATAGAATGGGGATCCCTCCCCTTGATCTTTGAGGTGGAAATAATTCCCATGACCGGGTTGAATCACTTTCCAGATGCTTTAGTTTTGTAGAAGGATTTAGTAGAATTTTAATCATCACTATGGTCATCACAAGATGGAGTGATATATAGTAGAGAGCTATATAGGGATGGTTGATAACTCACTGATTGCATGATAACCCAGTTTTGAAGGGTCACTGGTTGAGGGGACAGTCAAGGTCTGGATGCTGATAGTGTTCCTTGAGGCAAGGGGGATTGTGAAAGACTTGTTATCATTGTATTGTGTATTTTCAATATGTTTGGATGCAGGATAGACTAGGAGAATGAAGGATCACTCATTGATTGCATGAGAACCAGGTTTTGAAGGGTCACTAGTTGAGGGGATAGTCAAGGTCTAGATGTTGATAGTGTTCCTTGAGGGAAGGGGGATTGTGAAAGAATTTTTATCATTGTATTGTGTATTTCCAATATGTTTGGATGTAGGGCAGACCAGGAGAATGAAGGACACTCACTGATTGTATGATAACCTAGTTTTGAAGGGTCGCTGGTTGAGGGGACAATCAAGGTCTGGATGTTGATAGTGTTCCTTAAGGTAAGGGGGATTTTGAAAGACTTGTTATCATTGTATTGTGTATTTCTAATATGTTTGGATGCAGGGCAGACCAAGAGAATGAAGGACCACTCACTGATTACATGATAACCCAATTTTGAAGGCTCACTAGTTGAGGGTATAGTCAAGGTCTAGATGTTGATAGTGTTCCTTGAGGGAAGGGGGATTGTGAAAGACTTGTTATCATTGTATTGTGTATTTCCAATATGTTTGGATGCAAGGCAAACTAGGAGAATGAAGGATCACTCACTGATTGCATGATAACCTAGTTTTGAAGGGTCACTGGTTGAGGGGACAGTCAAGGTCTAGATGACTGGGCCATTTGAGGACCCTATTTATATGTATTAATTTCTATTCAAAATGGATGGATGGATTTCTTGTGAATTATCAGCTGCTATGTATCCTACAACTACATCCGTAAATCTACATATACTTCTCTAGGGTTGTAAGCCACTTAGGGATCAAAATAGAGAAAATAAATCAAAATCATTCTTTGTCCTATTTCTTTTTAACAAAGTCTCAACTATCAATTCTTTTTCTACCAAGTTGTGCATCTCTTTGTGAGCATTTTGTTGGAAATTTGGCTAATGTGGATGCATAGATGTTGTCATTATGACAACATATGATCTCTACTAAGAGCGCAAAATCTGGAATGCAAGTATGAAAAGTTGAAGGAAGAAATTGTCTAAGTTTGGATACAGTGATCTTGACAGAGCACCCGATGAAGATTTAGTTGGCGACGTCCACTGGAGCAATATTTTTGTTTGTGTAGTTAACTAAAGCTTTGATAGAGTATGAGGATGCCCCATCTTAGTGCACATAAAGTTTGGAGTAGTACAGACAAAGTTATTCAAAGTTTATCGAAGATAGTTTTTGCAGACAGAGTAGTTCTGGAGACAATTTTAGCAAAAGAGTTAAGGGATTATTTTTGCTTGTCAAAATAATGACTTAACATTATTAAGGGATGACATCCTAGATGTTTACTCTTGGATAATGATTTTTGATGCTAACCATGTAAAGTTATTAGCTTTAATAACTCATATATTAGGCATACTTGAAATGTAATGAAATATAGAAGTGATATGTAAAAAGAAAGAAAAGATAACTTGTGATAGTTGTATATTGTGATAGCAGCAAAGGCTATTGATGAAAAGTTGTAAGTAGTACCATATTACAGTCAGAAACATTTTTGTATTACCTATTTGGGCAGTGAGCTCAGCTGGTGATCAGGTTTTGTAATCTAACTCCTAACAGGGTTAAGGCTTCTAACAAGGCCTAAAGTCCTTTAACCAGGATAGATCTACTATATATTGTAAATTGACTCCTAACAGGGTCCAATATCCCTAACAGGATACTTTTGATTAGTGATATTTGTGGGTACCATCTCCACTAGGGTTTTCCCTTGGCCAAGGTTTCCTCGAGAACATATGATGTGTTATGAGTTCTTTCGATTTACTGCTATGTTTGTTAATCAGCTTGATAATCTTTGTATGCACTAAAGTAATCTGTTATATCCATAAGTGGGCAAAAGAAAAAGTTTGTGAAATACTGATTCACCCCCCCTCTCAGTATTTCCTATTTCTAACAATTGGTATCAGAGCGCAGTTACTTGGAGAAGGAACATTCAAGGAAAGCTTAGCAGCTTGAGTAAGATCTCTATGGATATGGATCAACTTCAGAAGAATCTTGAAGAAGCTCTTGAACAGATTGATATTCTTACTGATGAAAGAAACTCCTTAAGAAGAAAATATGAAGATGCAAAGAATGCTATTGACAAATTGAAAGGTAAGATTGAAGATCTAAAATCTAAAAAGAAATTTGATATGCTTGTTGAAGATTGTGATGAATTAGAAAAAGAAAATGAGATCCTTAAGCATGAGTTGAAGATAGTAAATCTGAAGCTTAGTATGAAAGATGGAAATTTGAGATCTGATAATGAAAAATTGAAAATTGAGAATGAAGATCTGAGGTCAAGACTTGAAAAGGAAACATCCAAATCTGAAAAAGTAAAAATGCAGTATGTGGAACTTGAGAAGTATAATAAAATTGTGAAAGGTGAACTAACTCAATCTAAACAACAACTTGAAAGGCTATATTCAAAAGGTGATAAGATTGAAAAACAAATTTCTTTTGAAGAACCATTCTTTGATAGGACTAGATTTGGATATAGTATGTTTAGAACAAACCATGAAAGTAAGAAGCCAGATCTGAAGACATCTAAAAGTGTGGAGGAAATAAAGCTAGATGAGAACACATTGGAAGAACCATCTAAAGAAGAACCACCTAGAGAGAAAGATGAATCAAAGCAAGAAGAATCAAAATAGGAAGAATCATCTAAAGGTATGCAAAGAGAATTCAAAGGTAGATGTTTTGCTTGTAATACTATTGGGCACATGAAGAGAGATTGCATAGGTAAGCAATTTAAATCTTTTAATGGACATTGTTATAATTGTCATAGTTTTGGACATAAAGCTAACAAATGTAGAACACATAAAGTAATTTTGAATAATTATGATAGAATGATTGGGAATACTAACAATGTAGATAAGAAATCTATTGAAGAAATGAATCAAAGAAAAGTGGTAGTATGTTTTAGATGCAACAAAGTAGGACACATTGCTAGAAATTGCAGGTCGCAGATTAACTAGCAAGGAAAAAAATTTGGAAACAATGGAATCATTTGTCAGATATGCAACAAGTTTGGACACTCAACAAGATTTTGCAGAATGAACAATGGAGGTTATCATCATAACCCTAACCCTAGGAACAATGCAAGAAGGAATGAAAATGCAGGAAACAAAGAGAAAGGTTGCTATAGCAATAAAGATGAAGTAGAATTTGACAAAGGCACAGATCAAGGAGGTATAGTCATCACTAAAAGTAGTCAGGAAGGTAATGTAACCGATGGTAAGGATGAATCTTTACCTGACCCTTCTTTATGTACTTAAATTATGTAAGTTTTTGTAGTTTAGGACTTAGGATTACTGTAGATTAGGAATTTGAATGAGTTAAGTTTTGCGTAGTTAGATGTAGGTTTATTATGTTGTACTAATGCTATGGTTAAGTGCACAAAAGAAAATATTGTGTTTTGTGAGGTCGCAGAAAGTTTTATGGTTGCAGGTTTGCAGAATCAGCTTTTTGAGGTTTTAGCGACAAAATGAATGAATGCGATGTCAGATCGAGTTAATGTGAAGTGTTATAAGGTCAAAATCAAATTTATTATGATTACAAAGTGATTGAAGAGAGATTTGAAAGAAGAAAAGTGAGTTAAGGATGATTTGAAGAATTTTGGAAGCAGTTTGTAGGGACGATCATACCGAAACCCTAGATTTGCAAAGTTGAGGTATTTCTTGATCTTTAATCAGTTGATAAGATGAAAATTTCTATGGTTCATAATGTTAAGGATAAGAATAGACCAAAGATTAAGAAAGAACTAGTAGAACCAACTGAAATTGATGATAGTCTAGCATTATCATCCGTACTAGATAGAGTATTGCACATTGAGAATGTTAAAGGATATTTAGGTTGTAAGTTTGAAAATTTGGGAGATGCAGACTTTAGTGATGATTACAGGAAATTGTACAATCAAGACATGTTAGTTAAACCAGCTTATGGGCACTTAGAGAATAATGAAATTATCAAATATTCCATGAAGTATGAATTCAATGATGAGGAATGTACCAAAATCACTTTAAGTAGAATCCACAATGGGAAATTTTGGATGGAGGATAGAGTTATTGATATAACTGCTGACCTAATTCATGAAGTTACTGGATTATCTAAAGTTGGAGAGATTCCACTAAATGAAAAGAACATGAGAAAGATTGTTTTAGATAACACTGGATCGAGTTATAATGCTAGAGGAATTGTGATAAGTAAGATTAAGCAAGATGATGTTAGGTACCTTTGCAAGATCCTAACAACTAAATTTTGTGGTAGTTCAAGGGAAGATGACATGGCTGCAAGAATGATTCATGTAGCTTATCTTATGTGTGTTGAGAAGAAACCGTAGACCTATGTGAAATCTTGAAAATTCAGTTATTTGAGAACTTAGAAAAGATTAAGAAGGCTAAGTACACTCAGTTTAGGTTTTCATCTCTGATAACCTATATGTTTTTCCATATTTTGAGAAGATTTCCTTACATAGTAGATTGGAGTGACAATGTGAACACAATGGAAAGAATAAACTCAGTTTACATGAAGCACCTTTTTGATAAAGTTAATGACAGTGTGAAGCTTGTATTGAAGACTTTTCAGAATATTGTTAAGAACAAATCAAGGATCCCTCAATCCTTAGTTGAAAAGCATAAAGATGACATTTTTTTTATGGTTGACACTGATTTCACCTACATTGAAGCAGTTGAGCCTAGAATGGAATTCATATACCCTCTTGGCTATGAAATATCTGAAGCAGAAATAGTAGGATATGTGAATAGATTGTTAAAGTGTGAGTTGGATGGTCATGCAAATAGGTTTGGAACCTATGAAGAGAATTTCAACTCTGCAATAAGTTTGAGAGAAAAGAAGAAATCTAGTAAGAGAATTGAATCTACTATGAAGAAAATATTGAAAGAATTAGGTATGTCAAGTCATGAGTTTGACATAGCTAAGAAGACTGCAGAAGCCTTGAGGCAAAGTGAAAATCTTGTAATTCCACCTGAGACATCAAGTGCAGATCCTGTTGATCCGATTGCAATAAAGGTAAAAGTTGAAGTACCTGAAAAAGATGAAAGAGATAAATCTTTTCCTCCTATTCCTAGCAAAAGAGTAAAAGTGAGTGCAACAGGACCCAGCAAGAGATAGAAAGTGGTTGTACCACCTATACCCAGAAATGTAGTAGTAATTAAAGATGATGATGTAGTTTCAGTCAAGAAGAAAATTTGGAAACCAAGAATTGAAAGAGTTAATGAAGATATATTGAAGCATGGAGACATCACTAAGTTGAATAAATTCTATGATCTATATGGATCATTTGACAGATTGAACTTTGAAAATGCAATGGTTACACACATGATTGTGGTAGATAAGAAACTTAGCACCATTCATGACAAGATCCCAGAAGATTTGTATAATAGACTTGTGATTAGAAAACAAAGAGCACAAGAAGAGGATGTAAAGATGAGAGAATATGTAATCAGACAGTTTTGTGAAGTTAAGGATGAAGATCATTTGAAGAGATTCTTGAAGTCTCTTGGAACTTTATTGAGAACTAAGAGAAGAACAATCCTTATAATGGGAGGCAAAAAGGAGGAAGTACAGAAAGAGACAGAGCAAGCAGTAATGCAAGTTCTTGCAGATATAGTTGTAGAAAAGCATGTTGAATCAGACCCTCAATAGAAGAAATCAGAGGAACCGCATGTAGAGGAAGTTGGTATTGAAGAAGTTCCATCTTCTTCACATATCAATATTGGCAAAGAATCAATGGATATTGAAGGCACCAAAGTGACTTTAGAATCAGACGATGCAGTATTTCATGATCCAGGAAACATTGTTGACAATTTGGCTTTGGGAGAGAAAGAAATGGTCACAGAATCAAAGAAGAATACAGAGGCAGAGAAAGCATCAACAGTATCAGAATCAGTTCCAGCAGAGCAGACAGTCAAAGGCAAACAAATTTTGACAGAGGCCACTACCTCTAGTGCACCTTCTAAACCAGTTGAAAACATTAGTGCACCTGACAGTAAGAAGAGGCATATTGGCTCAATGTTTGAAGACCTTGGAAAAGAAGTTGAAGATGATGATTAGCTTGAGTTCATTACATCTCTGAACAAAATTATTGGAAAGAATAAGAAGGTGAAAGACCTTAAAGGCAAAGTTAGAGTTTTGAAAGAGAAACTTGAGAGTGTGATCAGCACTAAGGTATCTGAACCAGATCCACTTGAGAAAGCTCAATCAGTAATAAATTCTTTGGACTCTGAATTTTCTAACTTGAAGGATATTGCTAAAATAAAAGTTCAGGAAGACTTTGAAGTAGAAATGCAACAAACTTTGAGTGTAAATATTTGAAATGATATTGGTAGTTTACATGTATGCATAAAGAATTTGAGGAGACATTTTGAGACAGGAAATAATTTGTATATACAGTGCACCAAATCATAAATTTTAACAGTTGAAGAGGATAAGAAGATCAAAGAGAAGTTAGATGCTATTACAGCTGAGACAAACACCTTGACAAGCCCTAATGTCAAGATAAGTTCTGTTGAGAAGAACATAAGGAAATTGAACGATGAAATCAGAATGATAGCAGAGGAGAAGAACAGAAAGATGATCAGGGTTAACATCTTGAGAGAGCATGTCTCAATCAAGATATCAATTGTTGAAGATCAAATTGAGCAGTGTCTTTCAGCAAAGACATCATTTTAGAAGTTTAGCTTCAATTCCCTACAAGCTTGTCAGATAGCAGCATACAGATTGAGTACTCTACTCAATGTTGTTGAATCCATCAGGATGATATGGGAGAAAGATTTTGAATCTTGGAATTTAGAGTTTGGTGATTGTGTTGCAAGCCTACTGGCTTTGCAATAACTGATAATAAGGTATAAAGTTTTTTTTGAAATTTTTGTACACCCTATCTTTGTCATTGTTGTCAAAGGGGGAGAGATAGTAGCAAAAAATTGTATATATGTTGAGGAAGGATACTCATAGGGGGAGCTATTCTATGGAGTATGATATTGTATACATATTGTATAACTTTTGGCCACAAAATTTTGTATAAGTGTTTTTGAAGTTTTGTTTGCACACTTAGCCAATTTTCCCATATGTTTCCACCAATGACAAAGGGGGAGATTGTTGGAAATTTGGCTAATGTGGATGCATAGATGTTGTCATTATGGAAACATATGATCTCTACTAAGAGCACAGAATCTGGAATGCAAGTATGCAAAGTTGAAGGAAGAAATTGTTTAAGTTTGGATATAGTGATCCTGACAGAGCACCCGATGAAGATTTAGTTGGCGACATCCACTGGAGTAATATTTTTGTTTGTGCAGTTAATTGAAGCTTCTATAGAGTATGAGGATACCCCATCTCAGTGTGCATAAAGTTTGGAGCAGTACGGACAAAGTTATTCAAAGTTTACCGAAGATAGTTTTTGCAGACAGAGCAGTTCTGGAGACAGTTTTAGCAAAAGAGTTAAGGGATTATTTTTGCTTGTCAAAATAATGACTTAACATTATTAAGGGATGAAATACTAGATTTTTACTCTTGGATAATGATTTTGGATGCCAACCATGTAAATTTATTAGCTTTAATAACTCATATATTAGGCATACTTGAAATGTAATGAAATATAGAAGTGATATGTAAAAAGAAAGAAAAGATAACTTGCGATAGTTGTATATTGTGATAGCAGAAAAGGATATTGATGAAAAGTTGTAAGTAGTACCATATTACAGTCAGAAAAATTTTTGTATTACCTATTTGGGCAGTGAGCTCAGCTGGTGATCAGGTTTTGTAATCTAACTCCTAACAGGGTTAAGGCTTCTAACAAGGCCTAAAGTCCTTTAACCAGGACAGATCTACTATATATTGTAAATTGACTCCTAACAAGGTCCAATATCCCTAATAGGATACTTTTGATTAGTGATCTTTGTGGGTACCATCCCCACTAGGGTTTTCCCTTGGCCAGGGTTTCCTCGAGAACATATGATGTGTTATGAGTTCTTTCTATTTACTGCTATGTTTGTTAATCAGCTTGATAATCTTTGTATGCACTAAAGTAATCTGTTATATCCATAAGTGGGAAAAAGAAAAAGTTTTTGAAATACTATTCACCCCCCCCTCTCAGTATTTCCTATTTCTAACACATTTTTCACTCACTGATTGCATGATAACCCAGTTTTGAAGGGTCACTAGTTGAGGGGACAATCAAGGTCTAGATGACTAGGCCATTTGAGGACACTATTTCTTTCTATTAATTTCTATTCAAATTGGATGCATGGATTTCTTGTGAATTATCGGCTTCTATGTATCCTACAACTGCATCTGTAAATATGCATATACTTCTCTAGGATTGTAAGCCACTTAGGGATCAAAATAGAGAAAATAAATCAAAATCATTCTTTGTCCTATTTCCTTTTAACAAAGTCTCAACTATCAATGATACAATACATTTGATGCCCTAAGTTATCAATACAAATGGTGCCTAGCTAGAAGCTCACAGGCTGTCCATTTGATAACCACAGTCAACATTTCAAAAAAATGGATATCCTTGAGCACAAGCACCAACAACATCAAATAATGGAGTTAAAGCACAGGCTAGGGCATGACACCAGTACAATAGCATCTTAGCATTATACAATGGCATCATTAAACATGCCAGTAATATCAACAAACGTGAATCCAAACATTTCAAAATAGTGAATCGATATCCTTGAGCACAAGCACCAATAACATCAAATAATAGAGATAAAGCACTGGCTAGGGCACGCCACCAGTAGAATGCAGTCATTTTAGAGAGCATTCATGATCTAATAAAATGAAATGCATTTGAAATTTGCAGTCGAATATGATGCCAGAGGTCCGAAAGATGAATAAATCACATACCTTCTCTCGCACTCAACTTTCGCTCATTTTCTCCTACTCAATCGAAATAAAAATGATTTGTCACTTCACTTATTTTTTTAATCTATATCCTAAAACTGTCGAAATTCCGATGGTCAATTTAAAACCCATCAAAATACTAACACCATTGGGGCCTATTTTTTTTAAAAACAACAAATTCATTAAAAAAAATTACTCGTCAGAAGTTTCTATCAAAATTTGGCCCCAAATGTAGTAGTGAAGTAAAGAAGGGGAGGAGTCATACAAAAACAAAATCACAACTTATTTTCATGTAGGGAAGGGGAAGTTCTTTCCCAATGAGAAATAAAAATTATTTTATTGAGTGTTAGGGGCATGAATGCTCCTAACAAGTAGCATTTAATCAAATGTTGTGATTTTTCATTCAAATAAGATGTAATCATTCCTCAAGAGACAAAGTTAAATGCAGACCAAATAGAAAAATCAAAAGATCAATAGACAAGTGGGAATCAAAATCAATAAAATCCACAAGTTCGTCGAGGGAATTGGAAATCCTATGGAACCCAAGCACATTTCTCTTTCAAAATTTGGATGGTAGATTCAATTTGGCTAGGAGGATTAGTGCACGTGTATATAAATCTGAAGTTCTCTTTAATTAATGGTTATGGTCTGATAATGACAAAGAAGAAAGTGGAAGTATGGGAAGAGATAAGTAGTCCTTTTAGATCCCAGATAGAAAATAATTTCATCATGGGTGGATACTTCAATGCCATCCTCCATCTATCATAAAAAAAAGGGGTATACAAAAATAATTCCAGCCATAGATTGACTTCAAAAACTAGGTCACAAAGGAAAATCTCATGGAGGTTGACTTGGAGAATGGAATGTTCACATGGAACAAAAGAAGACTTAGCTTTAGTATATATAGATGAAAATTGCATAGATTCTTATATAGAGGTGACTTAACTTCTCTCCCTTTTTATTTGAAGGCGTCCATTTCTCTCGTATTAGGATCATACCATTTGTAATGCCCAAAAAAATGAACAAAACACAACAATAAAATTTTTTCTAACGTACAACAATAAGTCTAGGTTTACTAAACATTGCAGACTAAGTTTAGGAATTAATAATAAAACATAAAATAGAGAGACATAATGACCATGTTTGACTTGGTCAACCTCCCTCTTGTTCATAGTTCTCTTAAGTGAAATGTATTGCTAGAATGAAATCCTATAAGGAAATGTTGACTAAGGTTGACTTAACAATTCCCCCCAGAAGATATCAGAAAAACTAGGTTCTAATGAGGTGTCCAAAATGGCCTACCTCAAAATTCATGCCAGGGTGTGAGATCTCTAAGCGAGACTTGACTGACTAAAAATGTATTATCAAAGGATTACGTTTACCATGACATGATAAAATAACAATGTTAAATATTCCCATTTTACTATAGTCTCAACCATTAAATTTAATCATTTATGAAATGATTAAATAAAAAGGGAAACTATATATTATTATGAGAAGATGAGATAATAATGTCATAAGGGTATCTAAAATTTAATCCCTGGTCTAAACCTCCTAATCCTAGGTTTATTAGGTAATTAAGGATCTAATAAGGAATAATACACAATCCAAGTCAATAATTCAATAATTAAATATAATCCTTCAAATAATTGAAATAAAGAATTTAAATTAATTAATTAAAGCTTAATAGTTATCAACTCATTAGGAGAGGATCAAATCTCTTCCTAAGGTCAAACTTGGCAAATATATATATTCATGTGTGTGTGTGTGTGTAATATCATCTATGTGGTATATTTTTTGTTATACAAAGGTTTTTTTTTCTAAAAAAAAATAGAGACATATATATATGTATATATATATATATATATATATATATATATATATATATATATATATATATATATATATATATATATATATATATATATATATATATATATATATATATATGTCTATATATATATATATATATATGTCTATATATATATATGTCTATATATATATATATATATATATATATATATATATATATGTCTATATATATATATATATGTCTATATATATATATATATATATTTACTGGATTGCGAAGAACCTAGGGAAACCAAAAATGACAACAGTGTATTTTTTTTTTTAAATAACAATGCCGAAGCCTGCATTTCAAATGGCAGAGGAGAGGGAAAGAAGCCCCCCCCCCCCTCATACCATTGGAGACGCAACCCCCGACAGGTACACGCCCAATGGCAGGGGTGCAAACCCCCTTGTCATTGGGTTGCAGTCCCTTGGGACTGCGCTCCCAAGGGTATGGGGGCGATGGGGGAGTGTCGAGCTCCGCTCCCCGCTCCCCTCCCCATATTGCATATATATTTTTTAATTTTAAAATTTAATATATTTTAACTTAAACCTCTCTTTTTCTTTGCATTATTATTTATGTTTAAAGATTCATTTTATTTGAAAAAAAATTGTATTAAATAAATCTTTCTTTTAAATTTTATATCAATTTAATATATTTTCAATATTAAATTAATAAGCAATTTAGAAATGAATAAAAAATATTATAATTAATATTAATATTGTATATATAAATATATAATGATAATATTAAATACTATAGGCTTAATTAGTAGAAATAACTCTATTGTTTAGGATAATTAAAATTTGTAAAATAAATATAATCATTTATATAAATATATAACTTGTAGAGTTAAAATTATTTATATAAATTAAATATATTTATAAAAGGGATATAAAACATAGTTTTAATAGGATCAATAGAATTAACTTAGTTAAAGTAATAATTAGAATAGGATTAATTTCAAACAATTGTTTAGGTAATTAGCATAACAAAAGGATTTGGATTTTTGCCTTTAAAGTTATCTAATTTTCCTAGAATGCAATAATACTCTTATTTAAATAGTTGCCATGGAAATACAAATATCTAACTTTCTCCTACAAATGTTTATTTAAACTTGTATTTAGTTTAGAGTAAAATTTAACTTTAATTCCTTAAAGTCTTAAGGTTAAATCTATCTTAAGGTCTTAGTTGCAATAGGGGAAGAATTTAAATTTTCCTTAAGAAGTTATTAAATTTCTAACCCTTACCACTATTTATAAATTGATCTATTTTTAATAAAAGAACTAAGGTAAATCAAACTTTCTTTACTTGACCTATTTTGAGGTCTTAATAATGAGACTAACATAACTACTCATTTTACTTTTAAAGAAGTTTGATCTTCATTTAACTAAGGAAATAAACATAATAACTTGATTTAAAAGTAAATTTTGGAATAACTTAAAACCATTGAGCAGATAAATAAGGAAACTTAGAGTCAAGTTAAACTCATGGTAACAAAGTGATGTTTCAACTAGAATATTGAAATAAACCTCCTCTTATAACAAATAGAGAAAATTGAAGGTCGAGAGGTCTTGGCTCAATCGAAAGGCCCTTGAAGACTATGATACTGATGGCAAACAATCATAGGAACTCTTTATGGAGGATATCAAAGATGATGAGGGGGACTCTGAGAAAACTGGCAAACACCTCAAGTATCAGGAATCCTTGTCCAAAAGAAAAACCAAGAAAATCAAGATGGAGGATTCAATTACTGATATGGACATGGAGGAAGAGGAGAGTAGGGAGGACAGTGTAAAGAGGATAGGTAAAAACAAAATGGAGCCTATAGGGAAGCATACCAGAGCCAAGGATAGGAGAAAGAAGAGGGATAAGAGGGTTGTCATCTCCTCTAATGATGGCTCTACCTCACAGGAGAATAGGCAAGATAAACAAGAAAAGCAGGTCGAGAAGGACCCTATCATGGAGGAAAGTGTTGGAGTAGAGAAAAATGGTCTAGTTGATGATAATATTATGTAGGATGTAGCCCAGGATGATGCTAATATTGAGAAGGATGGTCAGGCCGATAACAGGGATAGGGTGGAGAGCTCCAAGGAGGAGACAGTGGGTGCAAATAAGGATTTTGAAAATATGGGGTATCTTGCATTCCTCATTAATCTCAGCACCATGAAAAATGACATCACTACTATGAAATCCCATATCCATCAGCTTCAAAAGGAGATTGGGATTCTTGGAAAAATGAATTTGGGGGAGAAGACCATGGGTCAATGTATTGATGAGTTGAAGGAGACTATTGGTAGGGCTGAGGGGCTTTCTGCCTTTAATAACAAAATCATTGCTATGGAGGAGAAAATTGAAGATGGAGAGGTGGTTACAAAGAGAATCGACATAATGGAAAAAAGAGTTGAGAAGTTGTAGAAGACGGTGGGTAATATTATGGAGCAAATTTTTTCCATTCTTAAGGCTTTGGCTAAGCATGTCAAGATTCTGGTGGACAAAATGGAATAGGGGAAAGGGGAGCAGGCGCTCATTGAGGTCAAGAAGGATCATGGACCTAGCAAGAGAACTAGATCAAGTTTCAAAAAGTTGGAGGACAATAAGAACAAAGATATCGAGGAACTCAAAGTTTCCTCTACTAATATGCAGATGCTGGTTGAACAGGCGGTTGATCTTATGAAGTGTATTTAGCCAGCTGGGTGTTGTCCTGTTGTCTTTTTGTTGTCCTTTTTTTCTCTATCTTTCTATTAAGGACTTGATCATTTTTTGTTGTCTTTTTTTGGTGTTGATGCACTATTTCTGTTGGAACTTTAATGCTTATTTTGTAATCTTGATGTAAAAGGTTTCGGGTCCTTTCAAAACCTATTTTTATGTAATCAAAACAAATAGAGAAAATTACATAGTTTCTAAGGAACTAAGTTCCTTTACATCCTTGAAAACTTTACAAGGCCCAAAGGCCACAAAGAGCATAAGATAACAAAATAGGGAAACTATAAAATGAACTCCCATGGCCTCCTTAATTCCAAGCTAGATCCTGCAAATACACCTATTTTAACCATGGAATCTCACCTCCCATCCTAGATAATTACATGGTTGCCCGTGACCTAGGGGAACAAAGAGCAAAAAGGGTAAAGACAACATTTAAACCCAAAACAACTTATGGTAAGCTAGAACACTCAAAATACCCAAAGCCAAGGATATAACATAGTCTTCCAAAAAAACTATTTACCAAAGGGTGAAAGTGGACCATGCCCATTAGGAGAAACCAAGTTATAATGAAGGAGATGAAGGCCACACATGGGTTAACATCAAAATCCTTACCAAAACCATCCTTAAAATAGAAGCAAGGCTTCATGCCTAGAACACTCCTTATAGCCCCTAGTTACCCATAGGCAAAAATTGGTATCATGGAGAATAAGGAATCCATGTTTATCCTTCCCACACAAGGGGAAACTCTTCACTAAAATGGGGATCCATTAGTTACTTTCACCCTACAAGGTTACTCTTCCTCCCAAGGGTTAGTGTGCCTTGTAACTCCATTAACAAAGAAAACAACAATAAAATTTTCAACATAAGAAAAAACACTAAAAGTGGTAAAACATAAACACATTTACTCAACAACTTCATGAAATTAAAACAAGCATTTCTTACTACAAAGCATAAAATTCCAAAAGTAAGTAGAGCACAAACCTATTCCAAAGCTAAAGGTAATGATTTTTTAGAAGAGCTTTCTCCTTTTATCATTTTTCCAAGTCCTTCCAAACTAGCAAGTCTCTAAGAAAGAGAGTGGGTGATAAACCTAAGAAGACTCCTCAAACTCTCTTATAGGTTCCCTAACTCCACCTCTTAACTCTTATCATAAATGAAAAGGTAACTTCTCCATTACTCCTCCAAATATCTTCATCTCCTCATAAATGAGATTTGAATACTAAATGGAGTTGAGAAGATGGTTCTCCAAATATTCCAAACTCTTAAACTTGAATGAAGGCTTAGGATGCTTTAGAAGGTTCATTTATAAGCATAGGGCCTTCTATTTGCTGGAAAAATGGTCAACACTCCCCTCATGATTTGTGACATGGCTTAACCACCTCCTGTGTCTTTTATAAGTCTAGTGTTTATATTAGGCATTAATAGTTTGATCTTTTGGTGCAACGACAACCACTACTTGTAATAAGTGGTATTAGAGCTTGGTCACAGGTTCAAATCCCCTCAGGTAACGCTGAGGGGTAGATTGTTGGAAACATGGTCAAAGCTCCCCTTGGGATTTGTGACATGGCTTAACCACCTCCTATGTCTTCTATAAGTCTAGTGTTTGTATCGGGCATTAATAGGTCGATCGTTTGGTACAATGAAAACCACTAATTGTAACACTATTGACCAAAAATTAACCCCTAACCCCAATTATACCTAGTAGGGTAGTAAATTTTGACCATAATTTCCCTCTAGAAGCTTCCTAGACCCTCCAAAACTTCACTTTAAGTTTACATATGGATTTACTCTTTCTTGATTCATCTAGAAGTTTCCTACACCCTAGGTAAGCATGGGAACTCTACAAGGTTAACCCTCTAGTTGGTGTCATACTTATCCTAGAAAAGAGGTTAATCATGCCAACACCTCATGCACCCATGTGTCAAGTGATAAAACATAAATTCTAACCCATTCACACATAGCATGACTAACATAAAATAATTAACTAAATTAAATACAACAATTAATAATTACTTTCACAATTAATAAAATCACGAGACAATGAGGTTCAAGTCTCTTCACTAGACCGAACATTGGCTTTACAATTAATAACATGGTTTCACTCTTTGTTCCCCATATTTAATACCATGGTTAATTTCATGCACACTCATTTGCAAACATCAGTAGATCCAATAACATAACAAGATAAATAACATAAACTACATATATCATCTAACACTCACAATTCCATAGTTCTTTCTCTTAATTATAAAATTTGCATTTGATCCCAATGTTCATAATATGTAACATAGCATCTCATTTTTCACCATACATATATAATATTTAAATGAACTACATCATAAAATCAACAGCCTAACATAGGTAAATCAGGATCAACTATAAGCATCAAATAAGTGTTCAAATCAAAATAATCCAAATGCAAAATGTACATAACATAGGATTCCCCGATCCCTGAAATAATAACATATATCCAAGTATATCATAATCCAAAATGTCAACTAAAAAGTGTAACTAAGATCAATGATAACTATGATGGTTGGGCTAGACCTCACACCATTTTCCCAAATATTAAGAGAAGATAAACCAATGTTTGATCCCTTCAAATTTGAAAACACGTGGATGAAATATGAAAAATTATTAGGGTTGATAGATGAATGGTGGAAATAATCTCAGTTTGAAGGATCCAAATTATATTGCTTTATATCTAAACCGAATAAATCAAAAGAAAATTGCAAGAATGGAACAAGAACCACTTTAAAAACATTTTTTAAATAAAGAGATCAATTGAACAAAGCATGAAGGAACAAAATGAATAAGTCACTCTTCAAGAAATGAACAAGAAAAGATTCTATTAGGAAAATGAGTTATTAAAGGAATATGAGGATATTTTGGCTAAAGAAGAAATCTTTTGGAGGCATAAATCTAGAGAGCTTTGGCTTGAAGAAGGGGATAAGAATCCAAATTTTTTTCACAATTGTAAAATATAAAGGAGAATTGTTAATAGAACTCATGTAAGATCAATGATGGAAATGGTAGCATTATAGAAGATCAAAATTATTTTTTTTTAAAAAGATAGTGAGCTTCTATTCAAATTTACTAAATATTTTTTAGGGATCAAATTTGTTAGTGCAACAAGAAATCCTAAGTGATGTCCCTCAGATTGTGACAACTAAGGATAACAAAGTGTTGATGGCTAAATACTCAGAGGAAGAAATACATACATCCTTATTTTAGCTTCATCTAGACAAAGCACCAAGTCCTAATGGATTTCCAACTGGCTTCTTCCAAGAATGTTGGCCAATTTTAGGATCTGAGATGACTGAAGCGTTAGAGGCAATAAGAATTTATGGAAGTTTTTTGAGAGAAATAAACAACACCTTTTTATCCCTCATTCCAAATAAAGAAAATTCAACATTCTTAGATGAGTTTAGACCAATTTATGTCTGTAACACCATTTACAAGCTCTTGACAAAAGCTTTAGCCAACGTATTAAAATATTTACTCCCAAAATTAATAGTAGAAGAACAAACAAGCTTTGTTCTAGGAAGATCTACTTTTGACAAGGTAATTATTTCCCAAGAACTAGAGATTCTTGGCTAAATGTTTGGAAAGGTTTGGATTCTACAAAGTGTGGATAGATCTGATATTATACTGCATATCCATGCCATGGTTTTGTAAATTTTAACAAAGAAATATTTGGGCAAGGAATACTCCCTCTACACTATCAATATCTCAAAGTACCATGTTGAATTTTCTTATTTGGATCAAATTTCTTCACATAAATAACATAGTCAAAGATCATGATAGATCAAATTTCATCTTAATTATTTTCAAAATAATTTTTTAATACATACTTCATCATTGGAATTAATCAAGATGATAATATTATTTTAAGGAATAAATTACCCTAATAAGATATTTTATTTAGCAACTAGGGTAATTTATATTTTTATCGTGAGAATGATTTAAGGATTTTTCCATAGAAGTACTTTCATATTATGTTGTAAAAAGGAAATTTTACCCCAACATAAATTTTTCAACATAGAGTGAAAACCATGTGTTTATACCCTTTCACTCTAACTTATGTTTTCAAGGAATAACATAGACTAATTGGATAGGGGAGGGAAAGCTTGGGTAGTTAGGATAGAAAAGAGGGATGGGTTGAGAGGTTGAGTGTTCAAGTCCCTCTCCCCACCCTTTTTTCTCATTAATGATTTTGTAAATAATATCTATATGCAAAAAAAAAACATATTGCAAATCAAAAATACTTTTGGGTAAGATATACTCCCTGTGTGAAAATTACTTTGATTTTCTTACCCACGCATGAAAAGAGAACAAAATTAATTCCATCCCAAAACCTCTCAAGGAATAATATTAGACTAACTAGTTAGGGAGGGAAAGGGTAGGTAGATAGGAAAAGAGGGTAGGCTTGAGAGGTTGAGTGTTCAATTCCTTCTCACCACCCTTTTGTTCAAAAAGGAATATTTTACTTTAAATTGCCCCTTTCGCCTAAACATTATTATTTTTCTTTTATAATTATTTTTTATTTAAAAAAATATAAATGCATTTAACACATTGAAATAAAATGATTAATTTTCCTCATATAGTTGAACAAGGAAATAAATATAAAAATGAAACAATAATAAACACTTCCCTGGAAAATTTATGCAAATTTGTTGCTGGCTCCAATTGCAGGGGACGTGCATTCATACCTAGATGTAGCGAGAATCCAATGTTCTCTAGAGAGAAGACCACTTGAAACGTAATGTTAATATAATACCAAAAATCTTTAAAATCAACACTATTAACCATGGTGAAATATTTATTGAGTGCTCAATTTGGGGCAAAATTTAAATAAGATGAGAAATTACTTTTAAGTATGAATAAATCTTGTAAGGACATTTCACATGAATATATTTTCCCCATAAAAAGTTCAAATAAATGAACTATAAGGAAAATTAATAATGTTTTAACCTCCAAATGTCAAAACAATAAAATTATTCCCTTAATACTTACCTATTATTTGAAATGTATTACCTCTTTAAATCTTCTCCAGAAAATCATTTGAATCCTTGGGCCCCACTTTTATTTTATTGTCATAACTTGTTATTATCAAAATAGTATAAAGTTGTCACTATCGATCACTAATAGGATTAGGGTTGCATTGTGGAACATATAATGGTCATTGTTGATTTGATGATGATCCCCCTGATGTCTTTCCTCACTCGTGTATATCCCATCCATTTGCAACTCTAATGGGAGAAAACAAATTGCAAGGAATAATTGATGGTGCTCCATGTAATGAATTCTCCATGAACAAATATAACTTGAGACCCAATTGTTAGATTGAAATGTTTGTGTGGCTCCACTATCAACAAAACAACTTGAGACTCGATTGTTAGATTGAAATGTTTGTGTGGCTCTACTATCAACAAAACAACTTGACATCCCCCAAAGAGGATTTGGCCCTAATGGTGAATTGCTCATGGAGGTAGTTCCCTGCTGCCATTGTGGAAGGGCTTCTTCTTGCTCCAACTCTTGACACAATTGCTACATCAAACATCTAGCACCACCAAGTTCAAGCTTTATTCTCTTGCTAGCAATATCGCTCTTATTCAAAGCACCTAAGACTGCTTCTTGTGACCTTATGTCATAATAGGATATCATCACAAATCCATGGTGTCTGCAAGTAAACTAAAGTGTATGTATGGCTCCATATTACTCAAAAAGGTCCCACAGTTCATTGTCCTCCATGTTGCTGTTAATATTTATGTCATCTCAATGCTAGTATGAACGATCACCTCAAACACATGTTAAGATCAATATATGGAAATTGTGCATGGTTATTTCCATTTATTTTAAAACTGTGATGGAGAAACCTACTCATGTTGTCCATTTATATATTTTTTATGTCTTTTTAGACCTGTGATTTACAAGACAACTCATATTATGGTATACTTATCAGGGTGTCTCTAGAGATTCCATATCACTAAAGTCCATTGGCAATATAATTTCATTTGCCATTACAGAATTTGTTGGCCGTCATTTACAAATCTAGGTTGTTTATGAGCTCATAGTCACTCCAAAATAAATAAAAATATTGTAAAAATGCCCCCCAAGTTGAGGTATATGATTTGGGAAATCATTTTATGATTAAAATGTCCATTTACCACACATCTACAGCCCCAAAAAATGGCTTGAATAGTTTTCATGGTAATACAATTTTCCCAATCATTTTTAGAAATGTTTGGGTGTTTTTGTGCATGGTGGCATCCTAGAAACACTTTGAAGTGCCACAAAATTCCCCTCTGGTTATGGGAAAATGCTTGGGAGTCATCTTAGATGTAGAAACACTCATTTGCTTCTTAAAAATGGCCTCAAATCTGGGCCCTTAATATAAAAACGTTATTCATTTTTTGAACAGCAATAACTTTATTTACAATGCAGACAAGAACAGAAGAATACATATAAAATAATTTTTTTAAAAGGCATATTAAGGCATGATTTTAAAAAATGAAAGGAAACACAAAATATTAAAAACTGTAAAATATACTTACCTGCTTGGTGCTTAATAAAGAATGAGAACTTTACCTCTGTCAAAATTTTTGTTTTGATCAAGTAACAATAGGATTATTTTGAATGAGTTATTTCTGGTTCAAAAATTCCCAATCCTGTAACCATTTTCCCTGTGTACCCTTTGATCCTTTAAGAATTTAGCACACCTCATTTCCTCTAAAGAATACTTTAAATCACTTCATGTATTATACAGAGATTGCATCATATTACATATTACATAATATTGGTGAGAAATCTGAATGCAATGAATCTGGCTATTCCGTTCATTGTATAATTTATTTTCTACAGATGCAACATTCTTCTCAAAAAAAACCTTGGTAAATTTTCATTATTCCCTTTTAATATATCTTTTTGAACCACATTATGCAAATTATTTTTTACAAGTTGTTCATAATTTTCCCTATGCTCCCAATGTAATCGATTATCACAAGAGATCTGCTGAAGTAAGATTCTCCTTTAAAACTTATATCATGTATGATTTTGTCATTCTCCATATATGGTTGATTGAAGTTATCTTGAAATACATCTTCACCAATCCTTTCTGTTAAATTTTTGTTTTTCTCATACACTATTTCCAATTTGTTTTCATGGTCCGAAGCAATCTCATTTATTTCATCAAATATCACCTCTACATTCTTATCATGATGTTTTTAGAAGAAGTTTGAATGATTATTTTGAACATAATTTTGGTACTCAACACCCAACAAATCTGAAATTTGTTTTGTACTGAGGAAACTTTCTTCGGAGTCATGAATTTCACAAGTCTCATCTTGCATTTATCCTTCTTCACTATTTTCCTCATTCAGTCTTGCAACATTTACAACTTCTAATATATTTATCAGAAATTTGACCTGAGGATCATTGTGAATTCCTAACTGTCTCATCTTCTCTAAAAATGAAGGCCTAATATATGAAGGTATCTCTTTACAAATGTGAAATAACCTTAGAAAGACTTGTGTTGTTTCATTTTCATATATTTCCATATTGTGAAACTCGTCCAAAGAAGACAAACAAGAGTCCTCTTTCATATTACAATCATAGTTTTCTCTACATTCATAACATAAGTTATCCTTATTATCTGCATAATAATACATATCTAAGAACCATTGCTCAAATTCAGTCCATGATGAGATGCTTTGTGAAGGCAATGAAATAAATGTTTCTCTTGCATAACCCTCCAATGAATTGGCAAACAATCTCATGGTATCACCTTTTGTGTCAATTTCATAATCATCAATGAATGTGTAAAAAGCATCCAAATTATCAGAAGCTGATTTATTAAAATTTCCATAGAATTTAGGAACCTTGTATGCAAATTTTGAAAACCATTCATTTGTACTGCATTTAAATTCTATAAGATCCAAAAGCATGAAATCAATAGGGATAAATATACTTCTGATCCATTTCTTAAGCATGGTGATAAAATTTCATCTCCCTTCTAGATCTCCTCCCTCAGTAGAGTCACTAACTAAACTTTTGAATAAATGGAGTCGCCACCTTCTTATTAGAAGGAAAAATATAAACTACTCTTGAGCCCTTATTTCCGATGGAGTCACTTCTTGAAAACTTTAAATAGAGTTGCTACCCTTCTCTTCTCTAATAGAATCTAACCAATGCTTCAACTAGAAATCCCAAATGATGTTTTTGCAAATAACTCCCCAGTAGAGTCGCCAATTTCTTATTGCCCAAAAATGATGGATTGGATTTGGCCAGCTAATAGGTACAAATTGATACCTCTACAATTCTGGCTTAATCAAGCTAAGGTTGGTAGGCCTAAATTAACTTTAAACAATCAAATTCGCTACGTTGCACAGCTGCGTACACAAAAAAAAGTTCATCCAAAGGTGGTGAATGATCCTTGGAGGAAAACAACAAATCTTATGATAATCTCTACTTTATAAGGCTTGACTAAAATGGATTATACTAAGGACTGAAAAGTAATTCTTTTGAAATAATAATTATATAATCTACAAACCACAAAGTATGAACCAAATGATGATTTCTAGATAATAATTAGATTGGTGCCTTGTAAATACTTGGGCTATGGAGTCAGAAAACTTTCAATCCTACGTACGATCAGAGATGATTTAAAAAAACTCGCTTTAATAAGACAAGACCATCATTTCAAAGGCTTCCACTTAAAGCATAATTCAAATCAGATTATACAACTAGTTCTATCAAATTTACCTCTATTCAAGAGACCAATAGAAATAGAAGAAAGACTTACACAAACCTTTCTACTGATATTCAAACTTTATAGTGATTTTTAATTATAACACTTAGGGAATTTAACACTCTATTAAATAGAATATCTGAAAGACTAATTGAAAAGAAAACAAATAACTTATAACCACAAATAAAAGAAATACCTAACTTATCTTTATATATGTTGGAAAACTGGTACATAAAAGTTCATAGTTGAAGAACTGTGAGTTGAATCCTTCTCAAGAGTTTCAAAAAGAATTTCCAATCTAATGGTAGTGTCCCTTACCTCAGTCTTGGTATCCGCATTAATATGTTTTTGAACGGATGCAAACAAGCTTCAGACTAAGGTGTCGGTTCAAAACAACAACCTAATCACTCACTGAAACAAAAATATAATTACAATGTAAAATATTAACCATTTTTAAGGTTAATATATTTAATTTATAAGATCTTTAGTAATTCTTCTATTTAGAATATCTCTCTTCTGCACATAAGATAAATTAATTAGATATCTAACCTTAATCTTCATTAAGGTTTTCTAGAAAAGCAATATTATTATTAATCCATGTTTAGTTTCCAAAATAATCCTTTATAGCATACTCTATCATTTGAAAAATACACTTATAAAACTTAATCAAAATACTAGATATGTTAAATGAGGTTTTCCTACTAATGATTTTCAAAATTTAACATAAGGCCCCCCAAAAATATTATATTCAATAATATATAAAAGAATAACATTACCATGATGCCATGTAAAAAGTATATATATATATATATATATATATATATATATATATATATATATATATATATATATATATATATATATATATATATATATATATATATATATATATATATATATATATATATATATATATATATATATATATATCCTTCCTTTTAAGGGAAAATTTAACTTCATAAAAATATTCAACTCAATCCCCAAGCTATTGTTATAGGATAAAAAATTTATTATTTTGTAAATCATACCAATATAAATATATTTCTTCTTTTGAAAAATATAGTTTTCCAAAAAGTAATATGAAATAAATTACCATTTTCAAAACAATACAAGAATGTGTTCACCGTAAAATGATATCTCAAGATTAATTTACATAAGGTAAACACATTTATAAACAATATTGCATCCTTATAAGATTGTAAAAATTTAATTTCATATGCAATCAAATATTAAAAACATTAATTCATTCATAATATAAATTTCTTTTAATTTAAATTAAATGATTTCACCATTAGAATCAAAATATTTTATATCATACCCCTTACAAATAAAAGTAATTCTTCCTTAATAATTTATTAAAATAAAACTCCAAGGAAGAAATTATTTTAATTTATCAACCCTATATTCCAATTCCTCTCATAAAATATTTCAAAATATTAACAAAGAAATATTTGGGCAAGGAATACTCCCTCTACACTATCAATATCTCGAAGTACCATGTTGAATTTTTTTTTTTATTTGGATCAAATTTCTGAACATAAATAACATAGTCAAACATCATGATAGATCAAATTTCATCTTATTTATTTTTAAAACAATTTTTTAATACATACTTCATCATTGGAATTAACCAAGATGATAAAATTATTTTAAGGAATAAATTACCCTAATAAGATATTTTATTTAGCAACTAGGGTAATTTATATTTTTATCGTGAGAATGATTTAATGCTTTTTCCATAGAAGTACTTTCATATTATGTTGTAAAAAGGAAATTTTACCCCAACATAAATTTTTCCACATAGAATGAAAACCATGTGTTTATACCCTTTCACTCTAACTTATGTTTTCAAGGAATAACATAGACTAATTGGATGGAGTGGGGTGTGGTGCAGAAGGGCGAAGAGTTTGGGTAGTTAGGATAGAAAAGAGGGATGGGTTGAGAGGTTGAGTGTTCAACTCCCTCTCCCCTCCCTTTTTTCTCATTAATGATTTTGTAAATAATATCTATATGCAAAAAATAATCACATTGCAAATCAAAAATACTTTTGGGTAAGATATACTCCTGTGTGAAAATTGCTTTGATTTTCTTACCTCTCACCACCCTTTTGTTCAGAAATGAATATTTTACTTTAAAACACCTCTTTTGCCTAAACATTATTATTATTTTTTTATAGTTATTTTTTATTTCAAAAAATATAAATGCATTTAACACATTGAAATAAAATGATTAATTTTGCTCATATAGTTTGACAAGGAAATGAATATAAAAATGAAACCATAATAAACACTTCCCAAAAAATTTATTCAAATTTGTGCCAGTAATTTTGGGCTCCACCGATGGCTCTAGTTGGGGACGTGCATTCATACCTGGATGTAGCGAGAATCTGGCATTCTCTAGAGAGCAAACCACTTGAAACGTAATGTTAATATAATACCAAAAATCATTAAAATCAACACTATTAACCATGGTGAAATATTTATCGAGTGCTCAATTTGGGGCAAAATTTAAAGAAGATGAGAAATTACTTTTAAGTATGAATAAAACATTTCACATGAATTTGTTTTCCCCTTAAAAGATTCAAATAAATGAACTATAAGGAAAATTAATAATGTTTTAACCTCCAAATGTCAAAACAATAAAATTCTTACCTCAATACTTACCTGTTATTTGAAATGTATTACCTCTTTAAATCTTCTCCAGAAAATCAATTGAATCCTTGGGCCCCACTTTTATTTTATTGGCATAACTTGTTATCATCAGAATAGTATAAAGTTGTCATTGTCGATCACTGATAGGATTAGGGTTTCATTGTGGAAAATAAAATGATCATTGATGATTCGATGATGATCCCCCTGATGTATTTCCTCACTCATGTATATCCCTTCCATTTGCAATTCTAATGGGAAAAAACAAACTGTGGGGAATACTTGATGGTGCTCCATGTAATGAATTCTCCATGAACAAATATAGTGAGACGCGATTGTTAGATTGTAATGTTTGTCTGCACTAGTACAAAAACAACAATATATGACTAAATAAACTACTAAATTTTTTAGATAAATGACTAATTTTGATCATGTGACCATTAAGAGTTTATTGCCGGTCATTTATCTCATGACCGAATTTATGACTAAACTATTTTAGTCATTGATTTGGTCATTTTTTAGTCAATTATTTAGTCATTTATTTGGTTGTTTATTTGGTCATTGATTTAGTCATTTATTTAGTTGTTTATTTGGTCATTGATTTGATCATTGATTTAGTCATTTATTTAGTCATTTATTAGTCATATATTTAGTCATATTAGAGCATAATAGAATCGAACCACCATCCTCCTACTTGTAAAGTAGTTGTTTTTCCATTGAGCTAGTACCCTTTAAAAAATAATCATACCATGTATACTAGTACTTTCCATTAAACACGATTTCAAGTTTTTCCATATATAGTTCAAGGGTAGAAAAGCCTAAGGGGAGGATGACTAGTGATACTTTAAACTCAATGGTGAAGTTATTCAATGTGCAATATAAGGATGAAGTGAATGATGTCATTGGAAAATCTATTACATATGGCTCATTCCCCTTATTATAATGACAAACATCTATCTTTAGGGGAAACCAACCACATTAAATAGAGACCAAGTATGTACTAATGATCATACCTTCTACATTTTCACTCCTGATTAACCCATCAAAAGCTTTACTTCTTCAAAAGTCCAGACTCCTGATAACCTACCAATCTATTGCACTTCTATCCAATACATCAATCATAAAATGCTAAATTTGGCTCACATGTCTTTTTTGTCGACTACTGGGTTAGGTTTAACCATGTTTAACATACTAAAGAGATAGTGATGAGTGCCCATCATTTGCAAGTACAACATTTTACCATATTTTAGTTTTACCCTTATCAATTGTGGCTCTATCTAGTGTCATATCCCAAAGTGCATCCACTATCAATAACCTGGAAAATGGGTTACAAGTACATAACATGCTTGGTTTCTTTTATGGCTTGCATTCATAGCTAAGTTACATAGGTATATTTACTCTTAAATATTTTGCATTGGTCATCATGCTAAATCAAGTGGCATATGATTTAATAAAGATGAAAAACAAAGGACAAGTATTCTGAATGAGAATGGAAAATTTTTAGGGGAAATGTTAAACGTGAAAGTGGGGGGCATACAACATTAAAACTATAATTCTCAGCACTAATCCTAATAAACAAGAAATAAAGGGAATACACACCTTAGTTCCTCAAGCTGCAAGATTAAAGCATTGGACTGTCAACTTTCTTTTGTTTCTAAGATGTACGACCCATAAGTCGAAGTGGCAAGTTAGCAATAATTCAAGGTGTGCCCTTGAAGCAAATTTCTAGTAAAGCCTCTGCAAGAACCAACCAAATTAGATAAAATGGATGATGTCTTTTATTAATCTAAATTACATCTAAGTTAACATATATATATATATATATATATATATATATATATATATATATATATATATATATATATATATATATATATATAAAGCCCGATATTTTTTGAAATCATTAAATTCAAACTAGGAGTTGAAATATCCTTCAACTTCATGTTTTCTAAAATTCTACAAGTGTGTGACAAGGTTGTCCCATTTCAGATGCTCTATTGAACAAATGCCACTTTGTGTTCAATAAAATCACTTTGAGATTTCCCAAAGGAAATGAAATGATGTCTTTGTTTAATCCTAGTTCAATACTACAAAGTGATCCACTAGTCAAATCTGAAGCTTTAGACCAAGGATGATTAACACAATTACGATTTACTCTAGCAAGCCAATTTTCCCCTTCATGTAGTTTGAAGAGATCTTGAACAAACACGCCTAAAATATCATTAATTGAAATGCTCATATATATAATTTATTTGAGAAATATTTAATGAAAAATTAATATACTGTGAAAGATCTAAATTTATAGGATGCATCTAAAAGTCTTAGCATTGATTCCATTACATGTAACTATTGCACAACTTTGCAATGCATTCACCTGCAGGTAGAGAAATTCAAAATTTTTAAGACTACCAAATGTGGTTTTTCAGATGGTGTATAGATCATCTTGGTGTATAAATTTATATATGAAACTAAATTTTCATTTGTAGCATCACATGGAAACTTACAGTGTGTCTTACCAATAGTTGAGAAAGTACACCATCTTTGAACATATCTTGAAACAGTTTATACATTTTAGTTTTATGAGTCTATTATAACAATATTTTAAGAACTGGTAAGTCGTCCTAACTTTTTTTGTGGGAAACCTCAAAATAAACCTAGATAGGTTTGGTGGTATCTGCAACTATCCTTACAAAAGCCAAAATGTATAAATTGTTTCATATTGCTGAACGCAGAAAATGATCAATTGGGAGATTAAGTGAAATAACAGAATGTGAAGGAGTGACAATACTTTTATTAGCACCATTATCATTCATTGTGAATGCTTTAGGTGCAATCTGCATCATCTCCCACATGCAAGTTATATAGAAAAATATATTTTATTTGCAAAGAGGAAATCTCCAATCAAACCTTTCCTGGTTGGGCGAAGAATTTTCATCCATTACATCATTAGATATAAGAATGGTCACCTTTTTATAAAAATTATCAATAAGGTTCTACAGAGAAATATTCAATTTCATAGCTTTCCTACAAATATAACTTTACAATTTCAAGGATTCTTTTAATCTTAGTGCTCTGGTTCACAACTTTTTATAGTCATAAGCTCTAAAAGAAAAATATAAAATAGGAAATTGATGCATGCAAATGAGGATGCAAAACTTCAAAGTCTCAGCAAGACTGGTTGTAAACAAATATCCCAAAGGGTCATAAAGGATAGCACATGACATCTATAGGTTAGCTCCTACAAGTGCAAAAAATATGGGGAATTAAGCTCATTGTTCTTCAAGTAATGACACTCTTTGGGATATTTTGAGAGATAGTTACCGTGTGTTCTATGATTTCACATTTTAAACATGTCTAGTGTAACACTCGCATAAAAAATATGTGGCAACAATTATCATTTCATCATGCTTCAATGGAACATAAGTTGATTTTATTTTTCTTCTATTCATACAATACTGTGTTCATTTAATTGCTATATTTTGAAGGGAGACCTTTGATTTAAAGTGTTGGAATGTGCTATGCTCACTATTGTGACATTGATATTAAGACAAAAAGGTTCATTACTGAGGTTATGTAATTAAGGAGAGATACACTGTTATGTTGTAGGGGGCTGTTAATTTAAAATTGTATTTGACTAGAATGTGACAAAGTACACTATTGCCAACACAGGGTAATTTTTTTAGAACTTTAATATTCTAAACAAAGTATGTTTTTCTTTGAACTAAGGGACATGGAGGAAATCCAAGTTGAGGCATGGGATGGTCCAATGATTGGACATTCTATTCATAAATAACTTGTAAGCCTGGAATGTAATGCTGACAGTCGGTCCCAAAGATTTTTATAAATTTTAAATCCTCATTTGCAAGCTTAGTCTGAGTGGGTTTTAACTTATAGATAGTAATAAGATATTTCCAATGATTTCCCTCACTTACTAGAGAATGAATTTTCCAACCTTTGGCTTGTGTCCATCTAGTGTTTTAATATTTGCAAGTAGACCTTGGTTTAGAAGAATTAAAGTAAATGTGAAAGCCAAACAAAATAGTAGCACATATAATCCTGCTATAATTTCAAATCAATCATGTATTTTTTTAGTCTTGCTAAAGAAATACATATTGAATTGCTTGATCACAGTAGCAAATAGCAATTAACTGGCAAAAAAATATCACCCCCTTATCTTTGGAGCATCTTCTAAAAGAAAAATTTAAGTTTCCTCAGCAGTATGTTTTCTATCATCCATTTCCATAGGAGAACATGAAATTAAATGTGCAATGTTTAGGATAAAGTTTTTCATAGAATAATGAAAATACTCTCAGAAGCAGAAGGGAAAAAGCATACATCTTCATCCTCATCGTCTTCTTCACCATCTGATTCATTTAAACCAGATTTACTTAGACCTTCACTCTCCTCATCATTACCTTCACCATCCTCATCATCTTCATCCTATAATGTCCAAATGTACATGAATACAAAATTAACATAACCTCAATGTCCAGATCAATATTATTTCATTAGTATTTTGCAAAAAATGTTCTGAAACAACAATAAATAAAAATTGCAATCAATTATCTACTAACACTTGAAGAAACTACATCCATTTACCATAAAAGCTTAAGATATGTAACCTGGACCATTATGGAAGAAGCATTGCATCTTCAGGTGCAATCTCTATTACAAGATTCAAGGTAAATCTCACCATTTGTAGACTCCCATGATTCACTCAAGACCTCCAAGTAGGATGAGCATAAGAATTACCTTTAGCAATCCTTACCACACAAGCGAGATTCTCAACAATAAAAACCAATTAAAATTATAGGTTCTAGCTCAGTGCATCCAATTTTCAACCTTAGGAAAGTGCACGAAGACTATTAATATTGATAATATAGTGGCTAGTTAGAGATTTATCAGTTCACATTCATTTCCTTCCATTATGTAATGATCTATGCCAATCTCTGCTAGGAATTTTCCTAACTAGTGTGGCACATAGGAGTTTCATTTATAGTTTGGGTTTATTGAAACGCTCCAAAAAAATCATACAACCACCTGCACTGAGTACTAGAACCAATTGTTTACCACCACTTCATATCAAGATAATGACTGTAACTAAGAGCATATGTTTTACAACATATAATCTACAAGTTTTTATTTAACATATACCATCCAATACACATCAGTGAATAATGAACAATGAATTAATATTCCAAATGGAAGAATGAGACTCTAATGAACACTATTTTATTAATCCTCAAATCCCAAATAACTGAGATGATAAGAATGACCAACTGATAATACCAAGCTTGGTTGCAGTTAGTGAAGAACTCTCTTAGAGCTGCGAACTGGTTGTCGGTTTATCAAGAGCATGCATGTAGACACTTGAGCACTGGTCCCGTCCACACTAGCCAATTTCGATTGGTGCATACCCTACCATCACATAGCTATCGTATAAGGCATGCTCTCTCCTCTAAAACCTATGCTGGCCAAGAATATGAGAGGTTGTGATAGTCACACGCATAGGAAGTCCAACTCTCATGAGTTAGGGACTTGACCAAAGGTGGCATGTCAAGGTGAGGATGCCACCTAGGATTTCTATACGTGCCTCTTCTAACACTTTGCAGATACTCCTTTACCAACAAATGAGACTACAAGCTCCAGTGATGTGAAGCCTCCACGCTGGAAAAATGGTGCAGCTAGAAGTCTTCCAATTTTCAAGACTAATATTTGGTGTTGTAGCTCACAGTAATGTACGGCGTCCACTAGTGAATGGGAACATATATATGTACCACTTCAGAAGTATGGCATAAGTTCAGTCATTCCCCATAATTCCTCATACCACTTATGTTGTTATTCACAATATCAAATCTTAAACTGAACACATACATGTATTTTTCCTTGCTGAAAAGATGTTGGATAGATAAAACTTCTTCTTACCAATAAATCCCAATGTGAAACCTATGTGATTCCACTCTTAATGAGGAGTTGGGGCTATGTCCAACCTCTCACAATTTCTGAGGGTTTGCGTCCTTGGAAAAGAACCAGTCACATGAGTAATCAAATTTATATTTCTTGTTTTCTTTTAACATTTCATGGTGTTTTTTTCCGAGGTGTATCTTTTGCTTTTATAACCTCAAAATGAGTGCAAGCACACAAAACTAAGCCATGTGGGATAAAATCTCACTTAAGTCACTTTTATAAAGTAAAGTAGCTTTAAAATATAAAGTGACTTTATAATAAGACATAAAGTGACTTTATAATAACACTTTATAAAATAAAGTGATTTTGACTTTAGAAACAGAGCTCAAAGAATAAATAATCACCCACGTAACCCTATGACTGGCTGGCATCCTCCATAAAGAATCCATTGGCCTATCTGGATGAGTAGATAGACTAATCAGGTATCGAAATGGTCTAGTGCTGGGAAGGGGACATTACAGTCCTCCCTTCCTGGGATTTCTCGCCCTCAAGCAATCTCAATGCTGGGTGCTGCAAAATTGACTCACCCTCCCATGTAGCATCCTCATATGTAATTCCTTCCACCGAATCAAGTATTCACGAATAGCCCTGTTTCATAATTTACTCTCTCTGATCTCAATAACCTTAGTGGGAACCAAAACTAGTGTCCCTTCCTCATCCAGTGGGGGTAATCCATCTGCAACCACTACATGCTACTTGATTGTCTTCTTGAGGCAAGATACATGAAAAACATTATAGATCTTTCTACTTGATGGAAGCTCTAGCTCGTAAGCCACCTCACCAACTCTCCTTGAGATGTGATAAGGACCATAAAATCTAGGCCTGAGCTTCTCTTACCCACTCTTCTTTAGTGAACACTACCTGTAAGGATGTAGGCAAAGGTAAACCATATCACCTATTTCAAAAATCTGCTCTGTCTTGTGTCGATCAACATACATCTTTTTTTGATTAAATACCCTCTAAATGTTCTCCCTGAGAGATCTAAGAATATTCTTGTGATCTTGTAACCAATCTCCCACAACCAGGGCCCTATTGTCTTGTAGAGCCAAATCTATGAAAGAGAGTGGCTCACTGCCATAGAGAGCTCAAAATGGTGACATGCCAATAGTCATGTGATATGTGGAGTTATAGAAAAACTTCCCCAACTACAACCATCAGACCCACTCTCTCTGTTGTCTGGCTACATAACTCTAGAGGTAGCCCTCCACTCATTTGTTCACAATCTCTATCTGACCATCTATCTATGGGTGGTAACTGGTAGTAGGTGTCAACTCAATACCTACCAACCTGAACAACTCCTGCCAGAAGGTGTTGAGGAACTTGTTGTCCATGTCGGGTGACCCCACAATAGTGGGTTACACTTTTTTAGACATGTTGATTTTTGCTGAAATAACACATTTTTAATAAAATATGATATTTAAGCCTTGAGAGGTTCCATTTGAAGGAATTAATTACAAATGGTTATCTCAAAACCTTTTAGATAAAAAAAAACCATGTTTATAACATTTATACTCCTCATTCATACCTACAATGGAGTCTCCTTCACACCTAGTAAAATGCTAACAAAAAATCAGTTCGACATTATCTTTTGGCAGATCAAATAAATGCATTTGAAAAACCTATCAATGTAGCAAGGTACTACTAAGAAAAATATTTCCAATGATTATAATGTTAATATATATTAATTTTATTATGACTTTGTATTTTTAGTTTTACTAAACATAGATATCTCATTGTATATCTACCTCTATGTTTGACGCTTATATAAAAATAGTAAATGAGAGAAAAAAAAATTCTAAAAAATATCTATGCCCTAGGTATTGAAGTTCTCTTTCTATAAAAAAAAATAAAAATGAAATTGGACAAATACATGACAAGTTATAAGCTATGTAGTCAATGTATGCCAAAATTACGGTTTAATCAACTTCAAACGTTAATAAAATATGCAATAATCATGATAATGTCATAAAACCAATTCCATGCCCTCCATATAGATATTACAAAACTAAATTCAAAAGAAGCACAATGATATCTATTTTATAAAAAAAGTTATGCTCTATGAAAATAATGTTACTCTTTGAAAATGACATTTTCAGAAACATACTAGTTTTCATGCGAGAAAGAAAAAACCATTCAAATCAATTGAAAATAAAAATAAAAAATATATTTAAAATCTAGATAGAAAATCTTAAAAGACTCTAATTTACTTCATCTTCTTATTTCAAATAGTTTAATGACAATATGCATCTAAATCTGAATTTTTTTTTCCAAAATGTAGATTTCAGTGTCCGTTTAGGAAAAAAAGTGTAACCCACTATTGTGGGTTCACCCTGTCACTCATAATGGTCTTAGGGAGACCATGTAATCTAAAAAACTCTCAAAAAACAACTCTGCTACCAGTGAGGTTGAACAGTCTGTGACAATAGCAAAGAAGTGAGCGAACTTGGCAAGTCTATTGACCACCACATAGATACCGTCCCTACCCTGCACTCTTGAAAAACCAGTGATGAAATCCATCGAGATACCCTCCCACTTGTGAGGCATAATGGGAAGGGGCTACAATAAACCTGTTGGATGCTCATTCTCTAACTTGTTCTACTAATAAGTCTAGCATTCTCTGACATGCTGGAGTACGTCATCCTTAGGCCCTTCCATGAGAACCTCTCTCTGACCTGCTTGTAAGTTTTGAATAATCCTGGATGTCCTATTGTGGGTGCATCATGAACAACCCTTAGTATCTTAGCCTTAAGCTTAGAACCTAACACTAGGTAGATCATGTCCTTACAAGAATAATGTCATCAACCACCCTGTACTTTCTATCCAGAGACTATCATCCAAAACCTAACAAGCTTGAGTATTCTTAGAATACTCAACCAACAAAAGGGATTTTCAATCAACAGAAATCTCTAACAATACACAACAAACTATTACTGAGAGTCTCCTGGAGAGTGCGTGAACCATGATGTTATTCTTCCCCTTGACATACTTGATGTCGAAATCATATGCATGAATCTTACTGACCCACTTTTGTTGCCTCTCATTCAACTCCTTCTCCTCTCAGAAGTAGCGTAAGCTATTATGGTTTGTTTTGACTGTGAACTTACCACCCACTAGATACTATCTAAATTTAGCCAAGGCATGCATAATGGCAAGCATCTCCTTGTCATAAGTGGAATAAAGCCTCTCACTATCCTTGATTTTCCTACTCTTGAATGCTATGGGGTGCTTGTCCTGCATCAATACTGCACCAATCCCATTTCTCGAAGCATCACACTCTTAAAAAAAGGAGTGAGAGAAGTCCAGAAGAGCTAAAATGGGACAAGTACTCATGACAATCTTGAGCCTGTCAAAGACTGTTGCAGCCTCATCTATCCACCTGAAAGCTCCTTTCCGAGTAAGGTCGGTGAGGGGAGCCGCTGTTTGAGAAAATCCCTTAAAAAACCTCCTGTAGTAAGAACATAGCCCAAGGAACCCTCTCAAGTCTGATACATTCCACGGTGGTGACCAATCCTGAATTTCTTGGATCTTCTCTTGGTGCACAATAACTCCATCTACCCCTATCACATGCCCTAGATAGAGAATTAGTCAACCCGAATTCACACTTGGATTCTTTTTCAAATAGAGACTGACTCTCCATGATGCTTAGAACCTCATCAAAGTGTTGTAAATGCTCTGCCCATGTCCTGCTGAGGACTAGAATGTCATCAATGAATACTAGGATGCTCTTGCGCAACTGCATTTTAAATATGTGATTCATGCAAGACTCAAAAGTGGTAGGTGTGATAGTGAGCCAAAATGGGATCAATAGAAACTCGTAGTGTCCGAAGTGGCACTTGAAAGCTATCTTATGGACATCCTCATCATAGCTAGGTATCTGATGGTACCCTAATCAAAGATCAAATCTTCAAGAAATAGACTGCCCCATGCAACTCATTTAGAAGCTCATCAATCTTGAGGATGGGGTACTTGTTTTTGATGGTTCTCTTTTTCAGAGCATGGTAATCAATACACATTCAAAGAGTGTCATCCTTCTTATTCACCAAAACTACTAAAGAAGCAAAAGGGCTGGAACTTGGTCTGATGTACCCCATGTCTAAAAGCTCCTTAATCATCTTCTCAATCTCCTCCTTTTAGTGCCTAGGATGACAATAAGGAGTGGTGATTATGGGCTTGGCCCCCTCCTCCAACTCAATGATGTGTTCAAAGCTCTTGTCTAGAGCTATACCTAGAGGGATGTCCTCAAAAACCCGCTTGTGCTTATCAAGCACATCTTGTACGTTAGTGTGAATTTTCTACCCTAAATCTGGTGAGGGACTGGATGATATGAAGCACTGGGTTGCCCACTCCATGTTGTGTCTAATGATGGCCTCCATCCTCTAAGCTCAAACCACTCATGATACACTATCTATCATGGACTTAAGCATAACCAACTGATCACCCTCCATAAACTCTAACTGTTTCAGCTGATGATCGATGGTATATCTCTCTAGGGTCTGTAGCTACTACATGCCTAGGATGGTGTCAAGACTATCCAAGTCAATGATGTAGAAATATGCCTCTAGGAGATACTCTCCAAAGTGAATCTGGAGTCTTGAAATCCTCCCTGTGCAACTCAACAAACCTCCCTCGACCACCTTTACCTCAAACTCTGAGATGTTATCTATCAGGAGTCCTCTCCTGGAAACCAAATTAGTGCTGATAAAATTATGCATTGCACTTGTGTCTAGAAGACAAATGATTTGTTGTCCGCTAACTACTCCCTTGAGGTGAAAAGAGTGACATGCAAGAATACCTGAGAGGGATGCTAAAGTAATAGGGGGCTGCCCATGGTGAACCTCCATTTTCTTCCCCTCAGCTGAATGCTCATCCTGAGCCTCCTCATCGCTACCCTCATCATCATTGCCCTCTTGCTACTCACAATCATCATCGGATACCACCTCAATGTAGTGTACCTTTCCTTTTCCCAAGGCACCTATGATCTGGAGCCCAAGGCTCTCTACATGTGAAGCACAACTTCTTTATTCTCAACTCATTTGGAGTCACAAAGTCAAGTCTAGGCAGCGTGCTCTTATTCTAATTTTTATTTTTCTAAAATGAAGAAGATCCCTTAAAGGTTTTCTTCGGTGGCTGCAAGATGGAAGAAGGTGAATCCAAATCATGTACTAACTTAATAGCATCATCCAGTGTGCTCAGCTTGAGGACTCTAACCATCCCTCTAAATCTGTCCTGAAGTCCCTCAATAAAAAACATTACCTTCCTCTTCTCTGCCATATTTGGAACCATGATGGATATCATCTAAAACTCATCAATGTAGTGGTCCAATGACCCACTCTATCTCAGCTAGGCTAACTCTCTGTAGTAGACCTCAATGTCATTCTTTTCAAGGTGAGTGATCAATTTAGTGTTGAAGATCTCATATGATGCAATCATGATTCTCGGTGACAAGGCCATGATGCCACCAATCATATGCTACCCCCTCTAAATGCATGGTTGTGAACTTAATCACCTTTGTCTCTGACATGGGTTTCAAGGTCAGGAAGGTATCTAGCTTGTGAATCCAAGCTCTCATGGATGTCTTACCGCTGCCATAAAAAGTAGGAAGGTTCAATTTATTCATCGCATACTTAAGGTCTCTGTTCTATCCCCCGGGTCTCCTATCCTATTGTTCTCTACCAAATTCCCTCTTTTGTGCCATGTACTGGACAAAGGTCAAGTCAGCCTTGACTCTATTAGGTAACATTTTCCACTCATCGTGCAAGGCTAAAACATTATCTGGACGGCTTGTAGCTACCTCAGGTAGGGCTACCTCATCCTCTGCATTATTCTCTATAAAGGTTTGCATAAGAGGCCTTTCTGTAGTACAAGTGCCTACTCTTGCAGCTCTGGGTGACCCTCCTACACTATTGCCACCACTTTGATGGCTCAGGGGCCTCCTTAATGTCACTATCAACTGTTGGATAACCCCTGCAAGCTGATTTAATACATCAATGACATGATCCTGTCCCTCTCGAATAGCCCTCATTATTTCCCTGACTTCTCAATCCTCATCTACCATGCTTGTATCCCGAGTGTCCTGTTCAAAAAAAATCTCCTCATTTGCCTCTTTATGACCGTCCTCTATATCTACTTGTATTGATGGTTTAGATTGTCCTTGTTCAGCCCTGTTATGTCTGAAATTATATTCCCTGTGTATGTTATGCATGCCTAGACATCATTACCTGAGCTGTAAGAAATGCCCACTAGGCTAGCAAGACCGCTAGCTTTGATACCACTGCAATGACCTATACCAATCTCTCTTGGGAATTTTCCTGACTAGTGTGGTGCATAGGAGTTTCATTTATAGTTTGGGTTTGTTGAAACACTCCGAACAAATCATACAACCACCCACACTAAGTACTAGAACTGATTGTTTACCACCACTTCATATCAAGATAATGACTATAACTAAGACCATATGTTTTACAACATATAATCTTCAAGTTTTTATTTAACATATACCATCCAATACATAGCAGTGAATAATGAATAGTGAATTAATATTCCAAATGGAAGAATGAGACTCTAATGAACACTATTTTTATTAATCCACAAATCCCAAATAACTGAGATTCTAAGAACGACCAACTGAAAATACCAAGCTTGGTTGCGACTGGTGAAGAACATTGCATTTGGTGAAGAACTCTCCTAGAACTGTGAACTGGTTGTCAGTTTATCAAGAGTGTGTCTATAGACACTTGAGTACTAGTCCCGTACACACTAGCCAATCCCGATTAGTGCATACCCTACTATCACACAACTTCCACATAAGGAATGCTCTTTCCTCTAACACTCGTGGTGGCCAAGAATATGGGAGGTTGTGACTGTCAAACGCACAAGGTGTCCAACTCTCATGAGTTAGGGACTCAACCAAAGGTGGCATGTCAAGGTGAGGATGACACCTGGGATTTCTATACATGTCTCTTCTAACACTCTGCAGATACTCCTTTACCAAGAAACGTGACTACAAGCTCCAATGATGTGAAGCCTCCACGTTGGCAGAATGGTACGGCTAGAAGTCTTCCAAGTTTTTGAGACTAATATCTAGTGCTACAGTTCACAATAATGTATGGTGTTTGTCAGTGAATGGGAACATATATATACCACTTTGGAAGTATGGCATAAGTGTAGTCATTCCTAACAATTCCTCATACCACTTATGTTGTTATTTTCAATATCAGATTTAAAACTAAACACATACATGTATTTTCCCTTGCTGAAAAGATGTTGGATAGTTAAAACTTCTTACCAATAAATCCCAATGTGAAACCTATATGATTCCACCCTTAATGAGGATCTGGGGCTTTGTCCAACCTCTCACAATTTTTGAGGGTTTGCATCCTTGGAAAGGAACCAGTCACGTGAGTAACCAAATTTATATTTCTTGTTTTCTTTTAACATTTCATGGTGATTTTTCCCGAGGTGTATCTTTTTGCTTTTATAACCTCGAAATGAGTGTCAACACACAAAACTAAGCCATGTGGAATAAAATCTCACTTAAGACACTTTTATAAAGTAAAGTAACTTTAAAATATAAAGTGACTTTATAATAAAACATACAATGACTTTATAATGACACTTTATAAAATAAAGTGATTTTGACTTTAGAAACAGAGCTCAGAGAATAAATAATCACCCACGTAACCCTGTGACTGGTTGGCATCCTCTGTAAAGAAGCCATTAGCCTATTTGGATGGGTAGATAGACTAATCAGGCATTGAAATGGTCTAGTGTTGGGAAGGGGACAATACACATTAACAGGTCCCTCGTATTAGCCTAGCCGCTAGTACTGCTAAGATGATGACTAGTTGGAAATTTTAACACTCTACCAACTTCATCTTGTCCTGCTAGGCTTTGGTCTAGATGTATTTTCAGATTCTTATTATCATAACAACTCATGTTCAAAACTCAACATGCATGCCCCTCTTTTCTAATGAGGATGTGTGTGAGTGTGGAAGAGTCACTATGCATGTTTCAGTGAATTGATGTGAAAAGATAATTAGATGTCTAGGTAAAGGATAATGTATTGTGGGAAGACAGTCTAAAGTCATAATGACTTATACATCTAGTTAGCATAATCCCAAGAAAACTACTTCTTGACCATGGGAGGTCAGAGAACACAGTTGAGATCAAAATTAGTAAACGTCCTATGACCATCTTCACTATTCTAAAGATTCATCTATATCATCTTTCCCTTGTGGAGGGAAATTCAGCTATAGCATTCTTCAATCTCTAGTTCTTGACCTATTTTTGCTACTCCCTTCAGTTTCTTTGTACTTGGTCCTTTGTACAGGATTGCTTTCCATTTAGTCATCTATGGGCACTAATAGAAATTCCATTTATTTCTGCAGTTTTCTTCTATGTTCAATAACAAGTCAAGCAGCTAATAAATTTAATGATCTATCTTTACACCAACAAGTTCCCAATATAAAAAATAATTCCAAGACATTGTTTTATAGGATTAGGAAAGTATAATTATCAAAATTGGTTTCATTAGTAGAAATTTAAATCATAAACAAAATCTTCTAATTAATAGATAATAGAAATGATGTCCTCAATAAAAGTTATGCAACAAAACTTGCTTGATTTCTAGTGGGGCTGGAAATTTAGGGGCTAATTCATCTCTCTTTAGGATCATTTCCAACAGCTTCATCATCATCTGTGAATATTTCTTCATGCTCCCAATCATCACCTAAAAACCAAATGATTATCTTCAGAGAAAAGTAAGTCATATCAGATTGAAGTTATAGTTTGAGGAATCACCTCAAGATTTTTTAGCAAAGCAACAACTGATCATTATCTTCTTTAGAGAAATTGTGCATGTGTAGTTATTGAACTACATTCAAAACCTTGCAATGCAGGACACTCCACATACCACTCTAGTGTCTCTTTACATTCTTCAAAATCTGTGACATTGCTTGCAATGTAAAATAAATCATCCCATACGTCAGTAAAAAGTTCAATTTACTTAATTTTCTTCAATGTAATGAACTCCAATATGAATTCAAATATTCCATGTTCAACATAGTTGTCCAAAAAAAATTTCTCCACATGTATAAATGTGTCTATGTGTGTCACCACAGACAAGTGAATGCACGCATACAAAAAACTATAACATCCATCTTAGTGCTAGTATCATTGTATACTCCACTTTACAATTAAGAAAGGTGATCCAATTCTCATATTGTTTTGAAATCTAGAAGTCTACCAGTTTAATTCCATAGTTTTGATCAACAAATTATAACAGATTTGATTAGAAATAGTCATTTTAAAGACACATCCATGCATTTGCACGAACACACAGACACATACATACATACACACAACATACACAACTATGCACATACATACAAACACACAGACAAACATACAAATAGAGAGACATACACCCATACATACATATGAAGAATAATTAGAGTTACTAGAGCCAACTTTAGTTCACTCTCAACATCTGACTTTACATTCCATCATTAAGAATCCCATCTCAACCGTCTAGGCACTAAAGTTGGCTACAGTAACTAACACTGATCTTCAAATAGGATGTTGCTGAAATGAGAATCTCAATAACAATAATAGCTGTAAGTGGATGTTGACAATGACATTCCCTGTGAGAGTAGTAAAGAATAGTGTTTGGAGTTGTAGAAATAAAATTAGGTGCAAAATTTGAAGTGGGGAAGGTAAAGGATAGGCAAAGGGGAAAAAAGACTCAAAAAGACTTTTCTTTATGCATATTTATGAAGTAATTGTAAAATGTTTGTGCTAATTGAAGATTATGACAAGAAATTAAATATTAATCAAATAAAAGGAAATTCAAAGATAACTTATAAATAAAACTACAATACCTATAAGGAGCCTCATAAAAAAATTGTGATTACTAGTCCTGCTCCCATGTCTTCTATGGAAGACCCTAATTTTCTATTAATGAGCATTAGAGAGTTTCATACTGGTGGTGCAACTACCTTTGTAGACAACACCAACCATGATAGTTCTATTAAATCTATAAATACCACTATAGACCATGGTGTCTTGGACCAAACTCTTCATATGGTTCATGCACCCAATACTATCACATATTGCAAGTCAGGCCCAAAAACTAGAACTCAAGATGCTTCGGGGTTTAATATGCCAGTTGTGGCTCATCCTACAACCTCTAGGGTTTTACTAGAAAACACCAACATTACTAAGTTTTCCATAATTGAGCCTTCTAAAGTGCGAAACTTCTAAGGTGCTCAAGACCCATATGCAACATTTTGATCTTGTTTCTTTTTAGGAGTTCATTTTATGTTATCCTTTGGGAAGGATGTTCAAAAGATGCAAGGTATATAGTCTAACTAAGCCTGATTTGCATGTTCAATTCTTTTTGGTCAATCCTTGCTAATCTACATACTTAGATTTCTAAAACTTGGAACACTAGCCTTCAAATTATGTTGGAAATCTTTCCCAATATAATTTTCATGAAGATCAATCTTTAATACCGTAAAAAGGTCTGTGATTCTGGGAAAAATATGTCCTACTGGTTTGGGTGCATCTTGTTTGCCCCTCTGGGGTAAACTTAGTATTGCACAGACATAGAATAAGAAATATAGTAAACACAGAATATATCAGAAAATAATAAATATTTTCATTAATCATTCTAGATTGGCAAGTACATTTACATCATAATGATAATACCATAATATTTATCCTGTGTCCATCCTTTGAGAGGGTATATAAACTATGCGAAGGGCCACAACTGAAATGTTGTCACACAATGGTTTACCTCTTAGTCACTAATGACCGAGGCTAACATAACACTTAATTAACATATTAACTGATACATACAAATATCCAGACAACATCATCCCCCCCCAAAAAAACAAGTCATCTCTGACGAATTACAACAAAAGGGAGATGAAATATACTACATAGAATAAGAAAATCACTGAAGAGAAGGGGCGAAGGGCATCCCTAAAAAATCTGAAGCGCTGCCCTCCCCATCAATGTTGCTTCCTAGTTCTTTTTCCATCACATTACATTCCTCCCGTACTTGTATCAAACTTGTCTCCAAAACATACTTTTTAGTTGTAGCCTTCGCTAACTCCTATTCAAACAATACCATCTCCTGAGCCAATCTAACCTCGATAGCCACCCATGTTGCCTTCTCTGCTTCCAACTCTTGGGTATGTTAAGCCAAGTGTCACTCGACTACCTCCAACCAGGTGGTCAGCTCCTCCCAAGCTCTTTGTGAATCCTCCAAGATAGCCTCACGTCCAGCCAACACTGACTCTGAGTGCCTCAAAGCATAGTACCCCTCTCAAAATGCTTGCTCCAGTACTCTCTCCACCTTTGGCGTGTAGACACTCCATGCCTACAATGGCTCCAGGTCTCATCAACTGGTCACACTCCCAAAGGCTAATAACTAAACTAAATAATTTCCTTGTGTTGTTCCAATGTCCCAACTCATAATTATCATGTACCTCAAAAATATGATGGGGGCCTAGGGGGCAATGCCCCCAGCAAGGTCGAGGAGTAGCACCCCATGGGGTCCTTCAAACCCACACAAAAGTCTATGGGGCATGCCATTTTTGTTATTTTCTTTCGATCCCATACTCTTTTTTGCTAGCCGCTTATGTTTTCCAAACTGCCTCCTTATGTCCTTCCCTTTGGTACCACACGTTATTCACTATGAACTATTTTTATTTGTCATTGTTTTTTTTTTAACCTTCGCTGCCACTGCTTGCCATCCATATGGAGCTTCTCTTCCTTCTAGCAGTACCAACCGTGCCTTCCTGCCAGATGGACTATGTTTTCATGCATGTACTTGAATAAATGAAACCGTACGACATTTTTTTGTGTACCAAAATTCAGTCTTAATCCTGTGTGCCATACGGTTACTCGACACCTTATACATGCATGGGTCATATGACCTTTTCCTTGTCTTATCTTCCAGGCACCATATGGTTCTCTTAAATGTGCCTCTCTATTGCATTCATGTTGCTACCACCGTACGACCTTTTATATCTGGTAGTTTCTACTCTCCGTACGACTCTACGGTATCATGTGGTCATAGGCATTTTTTCTTTTCTTTTTCCTAGACTGTATGGTCTAACCCATGTTCTCTCCTTTTGTGTCATATGATGTTTTACATTTTTCACTTCCTTCTGCATGGTTGTCTTTCTCCTATACCTTACGATGCATCAACTTGTGCTTGTCCTTTTCCACCATACAATGACTTGGCCATAGGGCCTTTATGCACCGTACGGTGACTTTTGTTTTATTGTCACTTTCTCACCGTACAGCTGATAATGTCCTCTTTTTATTTTTTCTTTTTTTTCTCTTTTTAATTTTTTAATTATTTTTTTTCCCATTACCATCTGGATGCTTCTCTGATCGCCCTTATGGACAGCTCTCGGGTCACCTGCTTGACCTCTCGAGTCCCTTTCCGTCCTCTCAAGTGTTTTTTCCCTCCTCTTTGGGTAATGTTTCAATTTGAACCCATTAATGGACTCATGCATCTCCAATCCCTCGAGAGTCCACAACTTGACAGCCTCATCATAGCTGACTTCCTAAAATTTTCCTGGCTTAATCTCATTCTTTATAGTGTGTAGCCATTCCCTCAAGCTTTCCCTATTGCTGATTCTATTTTCAATGGCGACCCAAAGGCTTGGAACCATAAATTCTACAGGGGCCATGGTCTCTTGCCTGTACATAAGAAGAAGGAGAATAAGGATTTTGAAGGATGCAGTCATCCACCTAGGATTCCAATCATCACGGACACAACTAATCTTAGGTTCCTCCTCCTTGTATTCACTGTACTTGGGGGAAAATGTTTCTAGCTCTTCCTCAATACTTAGTATATTGCATGCTGGTCGAAAGAGTTCATAATTCTCTATTTGCTAATGGAAGAGACCATTCAGTGAATATGTATCATCCTCAAGTATTCCCCCAATCTTAGCACACCTTCACTAGTCGGTTCCATTCCATCCCTTCCTTCATCCCTTCGATCATTTTCTTCTTCGGAGTCAGATTCTAAGCCTAGAGAAGAGGCTATCTCTTCGCTCACCATCTAGGTATGAAGGTCGATGGTGAACTTCCTCCCCCCATTCTCCATTGAGAGGGTGCTTTTCTTCCAATTGTGGTTTACCTTCACCGTGACCAACCACCCTTGACCCAGAATGGCATCGTAACCATTCTTTTTCAAAGGTATCACCACAAAGTCTAGTACAAATAAATGCAACCCAATGGTGACCTATTGTGCCATCAACGTTCTGAGGGGTTTGATACCCTGCTGATCGGCACCCAATAAGTTGAAGGTTGGGGGCTAAGGGGTTGGCTTGCACCCAATTTCTTCCATGTCTCCTCTGAAAGGACGTTCACTCCTGACCCTCCGTCCACTATAGTGTTTGTTAGGATGGAGCCAAGGATGCCCATCTCGACAACTGTTGGGTACCTACCACTATTTACAACAAGTATCATCAGGTCAAATGCAAACCCTTTGGGGATGTCCGTACGTGTGGTACTTGGCTGCATGGCCAAGTTCCCCAACAGTGTCATTCCCAAGTGAGGTATGGTGTAAAGGAGGTCTTGGAGTTTCACCGGTACCTCCAATTGTAACATTTTTCTTAGAATGTTTTGTTCTTCCTCTCTCCAGCTCGAGGTTGTAGCCATCTCTGATGATTCTTTTGGTGCCTTCATCACCTTTTCTATTTCTTCCTTACCCTCCCACGCCCCTTGTTTTTCTTGTGATCGTGTGATGGCTACTTACCCCCTCGTCACTTCTTGTTTCATTGATGTTGAGCAAGTTGACCCCAAATTTTGGGCAGTTGGCAACCCAGTGGTTGCCAGGACCACACCAATGGCATCACTTCTGTGGGGTGTCACCCTTGTCACATTCCCTTGCAAAGTGGCCCCATTGATTGCAAGCTCATTACTGGATCATCAGCTGACCCTTGGAGTCAAGTTGTATTCGACTCGTTGTGTTGTTTTTGTTGTTATTGCTCCTTCCACCACTATGTCGGTTGCCTCTGTACTCACCTGAGGATGCAATATTGTTATTCTCTACCCCTGATGTAGATGGTTGCTCTTGGTTAAATAGCACTTGTTGATTCCTCACCTTCATGTTGTATGGGCATTCCTTGGTCGAATGGCCCATGATCTGGCAAATGTCACAAAATTTCTTTTTGGGACACGACCCCGTTTCATGGTCTTGAAATCCTTCATCATTCTCTCCATGTCCTTTTGGAGTGCCCTAACTTTTTTCTTCAACTCGCTATCACTGCCACTATCATCATCTAAAGTGTCATCTTCGTCAGAAGAGGACTTGCTTCTTTTCTTCTTGGAGGTCTTCTGTTCGCTCTCCAAGTCCATCGCCTGGTTATAGGTGTCTACGTATGAGGTGGGGGGCACTATTTTGATTTTTCTCTGTAGGTTAGATTTCAGGCCCTCCACAAACCATCTTTTTTTTTTCAGGCCATCCGCTTGCTGGCTATCCATTTTTTCAACTAACTACTTCAATCAGTGACTGTAAGCCCGCACAGTCTCCTTCTTGTCTTGTTTGGTACCATATATCTTGGAAACAATTTCATTGTCATCCCTCAGGAGTCAAAACTCCATATGGAATTCTATCTTGAGTTCATCCCAAGTGACCACCTTTGTTTTGTCCACATCGGAGTACCAATCGATGGCTACCCCTCTAAGTGTGGCCTGAAACTGTTTTACCCATTTTGCATGGTCGACAACTCCATTCACTGACCAGATTCTCTCGCACGTATGACAATACTTTACTGGATCTTCCTTTCCATCTCCATGGAATTTTGGCAGCTTTTCTTTGTTAGTCACCATGTTTACTTTTCTAGGTGTTGACTGTGTTTGTAACACCAGCTGTGTTACAAGCTAGGATGGTACTGTTAGCATCAGTACCCCAAAAATGTTTTCTATCATACTACTTGATGTCCCCAAACTGGTATAACTATCCAAGCCTGGTGGGCTGTTGTGATTTGTGTGCCCCTCTGTCACTTTGATACTCTCGGTAGCAGCGGTATCCTGAGCCTCCCTCTATGTGGCTTCCTCTTCTTCCTTCCTTTGGGCTTCTCTTGCTTTCGTCTGTGGGGTTAAGTTTAAGGACCCAAGAAAGCTCCTTGTTTCCTTCAGGCAGTCCTCGTCACATCTTCCAACCTTCCTGTTAGATTCCTCTAGATGCTCACCTTCACTTACTCCCTTCGGTAGTCCTTCAACGCATCTTCTAAATCTCCCTTTGCTCAGCTTTCTGTTGTGCGAGTACGACAATTCTAATGGCTTGTTCTTCTTCGAGTTCCTTCCTTAAATTTCTATTTTTATTTAGTTGATTAGGCATAAATTGTATTCACTCATTGATAAAGTTCTGTGGTTCCATCCTCATTCATCCTCAAGTGGTATTCCCATTCACCCACTGATTCCATCACTTTCCAGATTCATTTGGCAACGACGCCAAATGTTTGCCCCTCTGGGGAAACTTAGTATTGCCCAGACATAGTACAAGAAATATAGTAAACACAGTATATCAGAGAATAATAAATACTTTCATTACTCATTCCAGACTGGCAAGTACATTTACATCATAATGATAATACCATAATATATACCCCATGTCCATCCTTCGAGAGGGTATATAAACTACCCGAAGGGCCACGACTGAAACGTCATGATGCAAAGGTTTACCTCTCGGTCACTAACGATCGAAGCTAACATAACACTTAATTAACATATTAACCGGTACATTCAAATATCCCAACAACAAAGCTACCCGATCCCACTTCAGTTTTGTGTCAACCCCATCTTCGGGGTATTTGTAATGCATTAGGAAAACTTTTGGCTTTAGATTAAGAAACTAATGGACTGATACAACTTTATTTCTGCAAGGATTCAGTCATTGCTAGATATTTCAAAAGATTTGCCTAATGAGATTTGGCTCCAAGTTGAACATTGTATTTAAAAAAAAATGCTTAATATGAAAATATAGCTTTCAAATAGAGAAGATTCCACAAAATATGACATATTATTGTGGATTGCTGTTGGGAAAACCAAAAATCCCAAAAACGCTACTCAATGGAAGGGTGCACATTATCTCACTTATCAATCAAAAGGGTTGTGCTGGTTTCTTCAAAGGAGTTAGATAAATATTCACCTTCAACTTCACCTCTTGATGATGCATCTTCAATGAAATCTATTTTACAAAAAGAAATAGTAGATGCCTCCCCTCCTTCACCTCCCAATTATGTAGATGTTGTTCATTCATGCTCAGCAGCTATAGAACACCTAGTGGTTTGTCCTTTGTCTGCTAAGTTGGGTGTACATGAGTCTAGTGATACATATGTTAGACTATAGCATTGGAACTCTTTTGAGGAAAAAAATTTGGCAAACCAAAAAAATAAGATTTTTTTAAAAATTGACATTTCAACCAAAAAAAAATAAATTAAAATATGAAAAGGAGTAGGAAAAGGGACAATAACTTCTTATGTTTGAAATTTAAAAGCATTTCCATATAAATTTATAAGAGACATAGAGCATATAAATTAAGACTTTAGCCTGAGAATTGTAGAATGTAGATTTTTGTTGTTTACATTCATATTGCTGATTACATTACATTGCACAAAACATACTTTATAGTGCATAAAAATAACTAGATGCTGATAGTTTACAAGTTTTCAATTACAACCTAGTCTGCATAAAGCTATGCTCCATGAGGATGTGTCCCCTATGTTTTTTGGCTCATTCCCGTACCAGGCCATCCCTTGAGCTATTCCCAATTGGGCAAAATCAGAGACCATCCCTGAAACTTCAAATTTTTTTAGTCAAAACTGAGGGACAAGAATTAGGATCAGGGATGGCCTTGTCATCCCCTGTCCAACCCCAGGACTGATTCCCATTTTCCTTCTAAAGTCAGAACTTGGATGGCATTTGAGGCAAAATAAAACATTTTTTTTAAATTTTTGTTTGATCATGGGTAAACCCTATTTTGATTATTAAAACACTAAAGTCTAACTCTTCTTCTCATTCCTAGTTTTATTAAAGTTGCTAAGAGGAAGAAGAAAACATAGAGCAACAACAACAATGAATAAAAGATTGCATTTTGGGCATTTTTTCTATATGTACACCATATTGTTACAATGAAAGTACTTGGCATTTGTCATTTGATAATTTTCCATGTATTGAGCTTCTAAAATGTCTATGGTGAATGGTTTATCAATGTTATTGTTACCCTAATTTTCATATGCATGCAAATTTGGCCAAGTCCTATTCCTCGGTCTCTATTTTTGTCTTGTGAAGCACCTCAAAAGATTTCATGCTGTTATGCCTTGTCCTCTAGCCTCTGCAATTTATCTTGGCCTTTGGTCTGCAACTTTAAAATTTTGAAAAGTAGCCGTTACCCTAAAATGGCCCAAAAAAGCCCTAAGCCCTGTTATATTTCCTTGTTACTTTATTGGCAACTTAAGTGATCAAAAAAGGCACGTGCATATTAGGTTTCTTCTTGTTCGCCAGTTTTCTATTTCCTTCTGATGGTGTTTTAAGTCATTCGGTGATTCCGCGAAAATGCCCTCAGTCGGGCATTCGCTTAATCAAACCCTGGGTTCACATGTAATTCGGTGAACTAGCGAAGCCCCTTTGTTTGCATATTCACCTGGCTCAACCATGGTTTATCAAAGTATCTCATGAATAAGAAGCCTTTGGTTGCTAAATCTCCAAGTCAAGGTGGGGTTAGTTCTGCAGGTAGTAGTGAGATTCTACATCGGACGGTTGTCTTATAATCTGATGGAATCTTTGGGGGCTATCATATCATGCACCTGTCGTTAGATTTGAATCCAGTCTTGGGTGGGTCCAAAGTTCTTAGAGTAGGCAATCAGATGGCTGGCATGTGTTCTCATGAAATGTGTCAGAGTTATAAGATCTTACAATGACCATCCGATCAAAGGTATGTCAGCTGGGTGATTTGGTGATTTGGCGACTGAGACAATTTAGTGCTCCTTATGTCTTGTGGTCCTGATAAAGTTTTATGTGTCTGCTTGTTCGTGGGATAGTTTAGCAGTGCTCCAAGTGACTTGGTGATTTAGCGAATGCTTTGTTCGCTGAATCTCTAAATAAATTAGCGAGGGTGGAAAGTATTCTGCGAATAAGGGATGGATTTCAGTCGCATGTTTGCGGAATGGCTAAGGTTATTTAGTCATGCCCAGGGTTAGAAGTATTCAGTGAATCAGTGATTAAAAATCCATTTTCATGTTCGCTGAATCACTCGACCAGACTGGAGTTAGCCAAGGTATTAAATGATTTTGTAACAAAGGGAAATTGAAACCCAAGGTAAAGGCTGAGTTAGTTTTGCAGTCAAGTGCCGAGCCCAGGTTAAAAAAAAGGAAAGATCTGACGGTCGCATTTTAAAGTAAGATTGATTTTTGAATACCGACCGTCGATAGGGTTTTTAAGTGCCACCTATGATCATTTTATCATTTTTTAAATTCAAATATCTCAAAATATCAGATTTCAACAGTTATGGCGAGACCGAGTTGCAGGTAGGTAGATGGATCATGGCGGCTGGATTTTTTACAGGTATAAACATGAAATGGACATGCAAACATAAATATCTGATCAGCTAGGATATTTTCATGTGCATTTATGGCCAAATTGGATAGAATTAGGGTTGTGATTATTATATGAAAATTTATGTAACCCTAATAAGATTTTTGCTCCTACCTGCTTGCAAAAAGAGGAGATATATATAATATTTTTGGAGCTTTTGAAGCTAAGAGTTCACATTTTGTAAAGAGAAAAAATATCTTTTCTTAGAAGGCCATCTGAGACATTTTTTTGTCCTTTGGTTTTTTACATTCTGTAACCTTCCATTGATAATTCAGATATTGAAGGTGTTTTTGTGACATTCTTCATGTCCCTATGCCTTCTTGTGTGAGTTATTTATTAATGAATTCAGTATTTACATGCTTCTCAATGATATCTTAGGATTCTTAATCCCTCTTTCTTTCTATAATTTTGTGTATCATTGTGGATGATTTGATGAGAGTGCTTTTGTGGGTATACTTCAACCCCTTAAATATCTTGTCTCATTCTTATACCTAGTTGTAGAGGTGAATGTTTGTTTGTAGGTCATAGATTGTTTGTCTAATTTCAAGGGGTGTTATTGTTTGTGAAAGAATATCTCTTTCCTTGAATAGCTCTTTTTATCTACAAACCCTTCTATGAAGTACTTATGAAAACCTATTCAGTGAGTTGTGATCACCTAGGCCTAAGTCTATTCATTGATTTCATCTTTTATACTGTAATTCATACCATATTTTTGGTGTATCACCTAGTAGGATAGTTTGCTTTTAGTCATTTCCCTTTGAAGCATTCCTTCTATCCCTTCCCCTCAAAAAATTTACTTTTCCTGTTAAGAAGAAAATTAGGGTGATTATCCAAGAGGAACTAGCCTAGAACCTAGAGGTCTCATCTTAGTTAGCATAGGTCCCACAACCTGGAGATGATTCCCATGTTATACTAGGTTACCAAGACTACGAGAGCTTGAGACAAAGGCACAAACTTAGTGTATAACAATTCTAGCACGCCCAGTGGGACAACAAAGATCAGATTGAAGTTCAAAGGTGTTCCTGTTGGTTCATCTACCAAAGGATTAAGGAAGTTCAATACACAAGGACTATCAGTATGGACTCAAGCTCAAGTACACCCCACATTGGTGCCAGTGTATAACAATTCTAGCACGCCCGATGGGACAATAAGGATTCAAGGAAATTCATGTTTTGTTATGTTATCTTTGATATATAGATTGCATACTATAGACTTTTAGAAGTTGTTCTATCAAGTATATTTGGCGGCTCCATTGGTGGAAGGATTCAAGACAACCTCGTTCAAGGTTTATGAGAAAGATTGAGACTAGGAGCTCTAAGCCCACTAAATTTTTAGAGTTTCCCTCAAGAAGAAGTCACAAAGGCTAGTCAACTCAAAGAACATCCCTTGCAAGGAGAGGTTAATCTACACCTCTTGATACTTCAAAAAGGAGACCTTTTCCCTTTCATTTTAGAAGAAGAGGCAGATCTCTAACCAGAGATCTAGAGGAGGATTCAAATCCAGTAGTAAATATAGCTCATATAGTTGTTAATCTTCATATTCCAACTCCTACAATGGCTAGACAGTTTGCCTTTGCACCATTCAACCAAGGGAGTCCATTAGCCTTTGTTGTACATCATGATGTGCCCTTGGTAGCACTCAAGAGTATACCTAATTTCATAGGTGAAGGGCAGACAACTACTTTTGAGCACAGAAGGGATGTGAACACCATCTGCAACATACACAACATAACCCAAGAAGATGTGGCCACAAAATTATTAGCAACCTCTTTAAAAGGTAAGGCTCTTGAGTGGTTTAGAACTCTAACTGTTGGTTCTATTACTTCATGGGATGAGTTAGGGGATGCATTAAGTAAACATTTTGAGGATAAATCAGATAAATTGTCTCTAGTTGAGCAATTAACAACTATTAAGAGAGACCCTCAAGAGCAAATGACAGATTACAATAGTAGATTCCTCAAAACATGGAATAGAATTCTAGTCTTTGTGAGACCATTAGCTGACCATGCCTTCCTATACTATTTGCAAAGTCTAAATGCTCAAATTTTTGTCATGATCCAATCCATGGGTGGTACTTTTGTTCCCCAAGCTTTTGACATAGCTGTCAGAGCTAAAAATTGTTTAATTCAAGCAGGCATGATACAAAGAAGGCCTCCTATGCCTATTTTTCCTATCCTTCAACCCATTGCACCTACCCAAGTACCCCCATTTACCCCTATTCCCACCATATTAGCACCTCAGGCTAGTACTAGTGGTCAGGAGCCAACAGCTAGTTTCTCTCAAGAGTTACAAGAAATAAAGAGTAGTCAACAAACTAGTATACAAGAAATGACAAATTTGTTGCAGACCTTGACTAAAGAGGTCACAAATCTAAAGAAACAAGGTCAAGGAATCAGACCACCATTTCAGCCACAAGGCCAAGGTCCTAATCAGCAATATCAGAATCAAGGACAACCTTATCAACAAAATAGGCCACCATACCAAGGAGGCTATCAAGGACAAAGACAAAGCTTCAATCAGAGACCATTCCAACCATATAATCCTACACCTCTCAATTTTGCAAATCCAGTGAGGGATATGGTTCCTAGTCAAAATAAAGTGGCTATGGATAATGAATGGTGTTTTCCTTGTAATCAGCCTCATAATCAGGCTACATGTTCAAATGGATGGATGAACCAAGCTCTAATGGTTCAGAATGCCTCCCAAGCTCAATCAGAGGCTTCATCCAGTGGGTCAATGCCTCAACAAGAATCACAAGAGAATGAGACTACTCTCTTTAATTGGGAACAACCAGACTTGAATGGAGTCAATGATGAAGTTGCTTTTGTTTCCTATACAAGAGCAAAGAGAAGAGCTCAAGACATGGAGAGAGTATATTCCAATGCCAAAGCCACTACATCTATAGAGCCACTGCAACAAGCTAATCCCATCACACCTAAGGAGGCTCCTATCATTACAAGCAAAGAGGGCTAGATTTTCAAAGAGACAGAGCCTGTCATACCAAAGACACAACAAAGAGTACACACTATGATGCCATTTAATATTGTAGACAACATGAAGAAGGTGAATGTCACCATGTCCATGTGGGACTCTTTGGCTCTTCGAGGACAACTTGAAATTTTAAAGAAGGCCATGATAGAAGTGACAACTCCTCAACCTACAAAAGAAGCTGCAAAGCTAGTGTTGGTTAACGATGATCAAGAAAAGGAGGCTCCAAGTAGCAACTCCAAAGGCAATTCCATTCAAGGTAGGAAATCAAGGCCACCTCCCTTTTATGTATCTTTAATCATTGGAAAATCTTTAGTGCATAATTGTATGGTAGATAGTGGAGCTACTAGCACGGTGATGCCTAAGAAAGTAGCTGACCAATTAGGACTAAAATATGAGCCCTTTCAAAAGAAGGTTACATAACTTGATGGATCCTCAGTCAATACTATAGGTGTAGCTAAAGATACCAGTCTGATCCTTCATGCTAGTCCTAATTTTTCAATCCTCCTTGATATATATATCATAGATCTCCCTGCATTATTTGCTATATGTCTTTCAAGGGAGTTTATAGCCAAAAATAGGAGGCTATCTATCTTATGATTGGTCTCACATGTTATTTCATACAAGGTATGGGACCAAGGTCACCATTAAATCAGAACCATTAGCAGCACATCATATAGAACCATATGTGTCCAATGCCATCAATGTAAACTACCCCATATTTGAAGACAGTGACTTCCAAACCATTAGTGAAGCAAGCACAAAGATAGAAAGTATCCCTGATATTCTTGTAGATGAAAGAGCTTCAGAGGCCCAAGAAAATCTAATTTGGGATTTTGGTTTGGGAAGTTATTTAATACAAGAAAGTGGAGCCATAGAACCAAGCCTTCTCAAAGGAGACACTGATTCAGAAGATCAGAATAATCAGGTTTGGGAACTATTTTTTGATGGAGATATAAGTAGACATGGTTCTGGTGGTGGTGCTATGCTAGTGTCCCCAAAAGGAGAAAGGTATTATACTACCTTTAGATTCAGTTTCTCCTACACTAGCAATGCTTTAGAGTATGGAAGTCTAGTCAATGGACTAGAGTGGGCTAGAGAAAGAGGGCTTAAGGCCTCAGAAGTTTACAGTGATAGTGAGTTAGTTGTCAGCCAAGTAAGAGGGATAAGCGCAACCAAAAATGACACTTTGAAAGCATACAAGCATAGAGTTTGGGATGCAATTGAAGATTTTTGTGCTTTCAATATTGTTGCCATCCCTAGAAAGTTAAATCAAAATGCAGATAGGTTAGCTATTGTTGGACCTTAGTATGATATTCCCAATAGCATTTCAAAAGAGATAGATCAACAACATATCAAAGTGATTGTAAGACCCTCTATTCCTGATAACAATGTCAATTGGCAAGTGTTTGACAATGATGAACAAATTCTGCAGTTCTTGTTTGAAGAGGATGTCTTTTCAAGGCATAATCAAGATAGGCCATCACAAAATTATGGTGATCAAGTGATACAACTGAAGTCCAATAAGATGCCTAGAGGTCTTGTTACATTAGAGACTATCTTCAACAAGGATGATGAAGTTAAGAAGAACAAAGCTAGCCTGGTAGTCCAACTAGAACATTGTGTTGAACTAGAGTTGGAACCAGGTAAGAGTCTACAATTTGGAAAGATAAACACTAAATTGGAAAAGCAAGCTTACACTCAGTTATTCAAAGAATTTAGTGATGTATTGAAATATGAAGACCTCAAAGGTTTTGACCCTGCTCTTGCTTAGCACACTATTGAATTAGAGCCTAATGACAAACCAGTGAGGCAAAAGCAAAGGCCTGTTAACCCCAAGCTTGAGCCACTCATGCATAAAGAAGTACTCAAATTGATAGAAGGTGGTATCATCTACCCCATCAAGCATACTATTTGGGTTTCCAACCTTGTTCCTATCAGGAAGAAGAATGGGGAGCTGAGGTTATGTGTTGACTTTAGGGATCTTAACAAGGCCTCTCTAAAAGACCACCATCTGTTACCCTCTATGGAAAAAATCTTACAATGTGTCTTTGGATCTGAGAGATTCTCATTATTGGATGGCTATTTAGGATACAATTAGATCCTAGTTAATGAAGAGGATCAATATAAGACTACATTTACAACCAAGTGGGGAACCATGGCTTATCAAAAGATGCCCTTTGGTTTGTCAAATGCAAGTGCTACATTTCAAAAAGAAATGGATATGGCCTTTAAAAGCCTTAAGTACAAGTTTGTGTTGGTCTACTTAGATGACATAACTATCTATTCAAAACATGTAGTAGATCATATCAAACATTTGAGGAAGATCTTTGAAAGGTGTAGAGAGTTTGGGATATCTCTTAATCCCAAGAAATGTGTGTTTGCAGTTCATGAAGGAAAATTATGGGGATATGTAGTATCCAAAGAAAGAATTACAGTGGATCCTGAGAGAATTGTAGCTATCCTAGAGCTACCCCTACCACATCATAAGAAAGGTCTCCAATGTTTCATTGGAAAGATTAATTTTGTTAGGAGGTTCTTGCCTAACATTGCAGATTTACTTAAGCCTTTGACAACCATGCTAAAGAAGAGTTCAACTTTCAGCTGGACTAAAGAAGGAAAAGATAATTTCTAGGCTATCAAGGAGGCCTTAACAGAAGCTCCTACCCTGTTAAACCCAAATTTTAGTAAGAATTTTATCCTTTATGCTTATGGAGGTCATGATGCTATATCTGCAATGTTGACCCAAGAAAATTCAAATGGATTGGAGTAGCCTATTGCTTTCTTTAGCAAAGGTTTACAAGAGTATGAATAGAGATACTCTTTTGTAGAGAAACATGTGCTTGTTGTGGTGAAGATCCTTAAAAATTTTAGATATCCATTGACCCATAGCAAGGTACATTTAAAAGTTACTCATCCAAGTGTCAAAGATTTTTTGCTTTCCAAGGACCTAAATGAGAAAAGAGCTGGTTGGATCACCAAGGTGATGGAATATGACATTAATATTCAAACTACCAAGCTGGTTAGAGGAAGAGGTCTTTGTGAGCATTTGGTAGAGGATGAAGGTTCAAAGAAATTAGAAACAATAGATGCATCTCTGGTGGTGTAGTCTACAGAAGAACAAGCCAAGGTAGCAAGCTGGTTGCCTAATATGATCAATTACTTGAAAATAGGACAATGTCCTGTAGGTTTGGATTCAACAAAAAGAAGGTATTATAGATTAAAATCTATTCCTTTTGTGTTGATAAATGAAGTTCTTTTCAGAAAGGATCATAGTGGTGTCCTTTTAAGATGCATAGATTCAAAAAAGATAGCTGATGTCCTATTTGAATTCCATGATGGACCTTCTGGAGGTCACTTTTCTCCTAGGACTACTACTTTTAAAATCATGAGGGCTAGATACTATTGGGCATCTATCTTCAAGGATAGCCATGAGTATGTAAGAAAATGCATCAAGTGTGCTATGTTTGCAGGAAAAGGAAGGCTTGCAGCCTTGCCCCTACGACCAGTCAGAACAGAGCAGCCCTTCATAAAGTGGGGTATAGATTTCATTGGAATGATCAATCCTCCATCTAGTGCAAGCCATAAATGGATAATCACTATAACAGATTATTTCACCAGATGGACAAAAGCAATTTTTTTAAAAGAGGCCAATGAGAGTGTTTTCCTAAGCTTTTATGATGATATAGTTCATAGGTTTGGCACTCCTAACTCCATAATATCAGATAATGCATTAGCATTCACAGGCCTCAAAGTCTCAGAGTGGGTAGTCAAGAATGGCATCTATCTGAATACCAGTTCCAATTACTACCCCTAAGGAAATGGTTTGGCAGAATCCACCAATAAGAACTTGATTAGGATAATCAAGAAGACTCTTCAAGAAAATCAAAGGGATTGGCATACTAAGCTCAGGTCTGCCTTGTGGTTGGACAGAATTACCCCAAAGAAGATTATTGGTAATTCTCCTTACATGCTAGTATATGGTAGAGAGGCCAAGTTGTCTATCTCAGTTGAATTTCCAGCTCTAGACTTGGCCACTTAGTATGCCCTATTTGAAGAAGGAGATCCCTTGTAGATCAGATATGCTCAGTTGATGGAGTTGGAAGAACTCAGAGACAAATCAATGCAAGATATGGAATTCCATCAGATTCAGACAAAAAAGAGCTTTGATAGGAGAGCTAAAGCCATGAATTTCAAGGTTGCAGACATAGTCTTCAAGTGGTATGAGTTCAAATCAAGACCTGGCAAGCACACAAAATTTGATTCATTCTGGAGTGGACCATTTGTAATAACAGAGTGCAAGGGATCCAATGCTTTTCAGCTATCAAATATGGAAGGAGTCCCCCTGCCTATCTCAGTGAATGGTTTCCATTTGAAGCCTTGCTTTGAGGTTAATCCCTCTCTGTAATTCTTGTAAATATGTGTTTTTGTTTTCTTTCCTTTCTTTCTAGGTTAATTCCTTGTTTTCCAAGAAGTTCATGCACACAAGTTTTGTCCCTCTATCAAGTTTTGTGCTCGGAATGCTCCCCATGCCCAATGGACCATTTTTAGGCCACTGGTTTTCCATGTCTAGCAAGTTGACATCCAGCAGAAATCACCAAAATGTTAGCCTAATTTTCATATGCATGCAAATTTGACCAAGTCCTATTCCTGGGTCTCTATTTTTGTCCTGTCTAGCACCTCAAAAGATTTCATGGTGTTATGCCTTGTCCTCTGGCCTCTATAATTTATCTTGGCCTCTGGTTTGCAAGTTTAAAATTTTGAAAAGTAGCTGTTACCCTAAAATGGCCCAAAAAAGCCCTAAGCCCTGTTATATTTCCTTGTTAATTTATCAGCAACTTAAGTGATCAAAAAAGGCATGTGCATATTAGGTTTCTTCTTGTTCACCAGTTCGCTATTTCCTTCTGGTGGTGTTTTAAGTCATTCAGTGATTTCACAAAAATGCCCTCAGTCGGGCATTTGCTTAATCAAACCCTAGGTTCACATGTAATTCGGTGAACTAGCAAAGCCCCTTTGTTTGCATCTTCACCTGGCTCAACCATGGTTTATCAAAGTATCTCATGAATAAGAAGCCTTTGGTTGCTAAATCACCAAGTCGAGGTGGGGTTAGTTCTGCAGGTAGCGGTGAGATTCTGCATCAGATGGTTGTCTTATAATTTGATGGAATCTTCGGGGGCTATCAGATCATGCGCCTGCCGTTAGATTCAAATCCAGTCTTGGGTGGGTCCAAAGTTCTTAGAGTAGGCAATTAGATGGCTGGCATGTGTTCTCATGAAATGTGTCAGAGGTATAAGATCTTATGATGACCGTCTGATCAAAGGTATGTCAGCTAGGTGATTTAGCAATTTGGCGACTAAGAATTTAGTGCTCCTTATGTCTGGTGGTCCCGATAAAGTTTTATGTGTTCGCTTGTTTGTGGGATAGTTTAGTAGTGCTCCAAGTGACTTGGTGATTCAGCAAACGATTTGTTCATTGAATCTCTAAATAAATTGGTGAGGGTGGAAAGTATTCTATGAATAAGGGATGGTTTTCAGTCGCTTGTTCGCGGAATGGCTAAGGTTATTTAGTCGTGCCCAGGGTTAGAAGTATTCAGTGAATTAGTGATTAAAAAGCCATTTTTATGTTCACTAAATTGCTCGACCAGACTGGAGTTATCTAAGGTATTAAATGATTCTGCGACAAAGAGAAATTGAAACCCAAGGTAAAGGCTGAGTTAGTTTTGTAGTCAAGTGCCGAGCCCGGGTCAAAAAAAAGGAAAGATCTGACGGTCGCATTTTAAAGTAAGATTGATTTTTGAATACCGACCGTCGATAGGGTTTTTTAGTGCCACCTATGACTATTTTATCATTTTTTAAATTCAAATATCTCAAAATATCATATTTCAATAGTTATGGTGAGACCGAGTTACAAGTAGGTAGATGGATCATGGCGGCTGGATTTTTTACAGGTATAAACATGAAATGGACACGCAAACATAAATATCTGATCAACTGGGATATTTTCATGTGCATTTATGGCCGAATTAGATAGAATTAGGGTTGTGATTATTATATGAAAATTTATTAGATTTATTACCATAATTAGATTTTTGCTCTTGCCTGAGTGCAAAAAGAGGAGATATATATAATGTTTTTGGAGCTTTTGAAGCTAAGAGTTCACATTTTGTAAAGAGAAAAAATATCTTTTCTTAGAAGGCCATCTGAGACATTTTTTTGTCCTCTGGTTTTCTACATTCTGTAACCTTCCATTGATAATTTAGATATTGAAGGTGTTTTTGTGACATTCTTCATGTCCCTATGCCTTCTTGTGTGAGTTATTTCTTAATGAATTCAGTATTTACATGCTTCTCAGTGATATCTTAGGATTCTTGATCCCTCTTTCTTTTTGCAATTTTGTGTATCATTGTGGATGATTTGATGAGAGTGCTTTTGTGGGTATACTTCAACCCCTTAAATATCTTGTCTCATTCCTATACCTAGTTGCAGAGGTGAATGTTTGTTTGTAGGTCATAGATTGTTTGTCTAATTTCAAGGGGTGTTATTGTTTGTGAAAGAATATCTCTTTCCTTGAATAGCTCTTTTTATCTATAGACCCTTCTATGAAGTACTTATGCAAACCTATTCAGTGAGTTGTGATCACCTAGGCCTAAGTCTATTGATTGATTTCATCTTTTATACTGTAATTCATACCATATTTTCGGTGTATCACCTAGTAGGATAGTTTTCTTTCAGTCATTTCCCTTTCATGCATTCCTTCTATCCCTTTCCCTCAAAAGATTTACTTTTCCTATTAAAAAGAAAATTAGGGTGATTATCCAAGAGGAACCAGCATAGAACCTGGAGGTCTCATCTCAATTAGCATAGGTCCCACAACCTGGAGATGATTCCCATGTTATACTAGGTTACCAAGACTATGAGAGCTTGAGACAAAGGCGCAAACTTAGTGTATAATAGTTACGATATGGACATTTAAATTATGTCTCTATATATTAAAATTCCCCAATTTTTTTAATTTCCATCCCCTGAGGTCCCATCCCCTAAATCTTGGCTTTGACCCGTACCCATATCGAAAACACGTCTTTGTCCCCTAAAACATTCCCACCTTAAAGTTTTCAAAGAACCAAGCTAGGGCAGTAAAAATAAATGAACTAAAAATAACACAATTGTATAGTTGGCTAGATATAAACTAGTTGATGGCTTGAATAGCTGTAAAGAGTAAAAGACAAATAATTAAAAAGAAGATGGAAAGATCAAATAGCAATAGAGGGTGTATAGATAGAAAAATAGTTGTAAAGAGTAGATTTAAATAAATAAAATTAGGTAAATAACTAGGGAAACTGAATGACATTGTAGGACTCCTTACCTCCATATACAAGCTACTCTTAAGTAATGAAAACACAAAGAAACCTCTCCTAATCATATGAATACAAGCATGGATTTCTTTATTTCATTGTTAACTTGAGCACCCTATTTCAAATAGAACATTATCATAAAATCTTGTAGGCCTTAATTTTTTGTATTTTTTTAATGAAATTAACATGGTAACTTTCCAAAGTTAAGCACCTCCAATAATACTCCCAAGACCATTCTTGTGGCTTACCATAATGACAACTCATTTCTTAGTTTCTTGAACCGTTAAATTGCATCTACAAGTCCATAGTACTTCCAATATTAGTAATCTATCTACAGAAAGGATCATATCAGCTAAATTCAACCTCCATTGTGTATATGAATATAGCATCCAATACATTTAAGGTCTCAAGTGATGGACTAGTTAAAAATTCATGACCCGATGACCAACAACAATGAACAGTGTGTTGATCTCTGCTTCACTATGGTGAGGCGGTGAGATACACTAGTGAAATAGGAAGAAGAAGAAGATGATTAAGAATCACTTTTATAAGTAGAAGATATTTCCTACTTATCAATTGATGAGCTAAAAGGGATTTATAATGAATGGTTCATAAGGCACGACACTTGTTGAAGATTTTGTAAATGGGGTAGCAAGATAATTGGACTTAACATTGGCAGAAGTTCCATGGTTAAGTGTGCTTGAGTAGGAGAAATACTGGGATAGTTGAAGTCTTGATGCTTCGCCCATGTGAGCTTCACCTAGATGCGATAAGTACTAAGTTTTCCATTCATTCTCATGAGAGATGGGTTCATGTGAACCACTACTCATGAAACATGGGTCAATGAGTTTGACTTGAAAGCTGCACAGTTGAATCTTGATAGCAGTGTCACAATCAATTTTATGTTTATTATAATATTAATAAATAAAGAAAATAATGCGGGCCTTGACACTGAAAATTACATTAATAATTAATTATTTTGATAGTAGTTCAAAATACAAAACACTGAATTAAATTCCCTGAAAAATAAAGAAGACACATTTCATAATACTTTGATTTATTGGTGCATTTTTCAGGGTTTTGGATGCAACTTTTAAGTATTTTTCTCCATCACTGAGTACTAATGACAAGTATGCAACAGAGACTAGGACTAACTTGCCTAACCATTGAGGTAAAATTTTCTTGTACTTTGTGAGTTCAGTAACTAGGCTTTGACTTTTATGATGTGCATCATTACATAATTGCTTTCCATGATGTGTAGTGTGCCTATGCTTGGATAGAAACACTTGTATTATAATTTTTTCACAAACTAATTATAGTTTAAATTTTCATAGTGCATAGGATTGAAAGTAAGCATCTCTTACTTCCACCTAACCAAGAGTTAGATTAGAATTATAATTAAAAAGAATCAAGTTTTTATGCAGGCATTTCATTGATCAATTTCCTTCCATTCTTTCTTCATCCTTCATGTTGTTTCCTTCCAAAACTTGGTTCAGCTGGATTAATAGCAGCATGTTTAGTTTAAAGTCTTTTTCATATCAGCAGGGGCAGCTATCTTTAAATAGGGTTATCCATCAATATTTGGTAGGGTTCTTGATTTCATCATGTCATTCATGTTTTCCTACAATCCTCTTTGATTTTCAAGCATTATCTATACTTTCACCTAGGTTTCCATGTTTAGTAGCAACACTTTCAACACAAAAATATTTAGAAGAGGTCCATTCACTATCATGGATAGATGAATTTATTGATTCTCGGAGTATGCAATCACTATTACCGAGTAGTCATATTGCTACAAAGATTGATTGTTTTAAAACAATGGTGGTCTGCAATGGAAAATTAGTGAGAATATTATGAACAATACTATTATTGACAAGAGAAAGAAAGTGAATTTCTTTATGTCAATACAATGATTAAAAATATGGAATGTAGTTTCCAAGAGTAGAGGAGAAGATAGTATGAAATGTGGTGCAGAGCACCAAAAGGACCCGAAGGTACACAAGGTTCACTAGTAAGATCTAAGTTGGAAAACATGAAGGGAAGAAGATATATGGGACCTATAAGGTCATTCAAGGATGTAATATGGCTATTTAAGCCATTTGGTTGTAAATTAAAACTCTATATGAATGTAATTGCCCATGTTGGCAAAGTAAGACTAAGGGTCACTAGAAGGTCTAAATGACCTAAGGGGTAGTATTTTAGGTGTGGGTTATAGTTTTAAGGATTTTGAAAGTGTTTTAACACTAATGGGGCTTTTAGTTGTTGATTTTTCAACTTGACAACATTTAAAACTTTTTGTAATACATCTATTTACTAAACAGTCGATTTTAGACCGTTAGAATCAGTTTTGGGGGAGTTTGAAAGTAGTTTCAAAGTTGGTAGGTCAAAATTTGGTCTTTAAGAGACCTATTCACATTGAAAAATGGGGAGAGAACATGGGTTGGTCAAGGAGACAAGCATACATAAAGTTTGAAGTAATAAAATGATGTTTTAATTCTACATATTTCTAATTTTCTAGAAATATAGTCACTTTCTTTGCATTGTACACCACCTTAACGCATCTTTCTTGAACTATTATCAATTGGATGTTGTAGAGGAATGAATTAAATTTATTTTTGTGGTGGAATCATCCCATTTCAAGTTGTATAGAAGGAGAAATTGATTTTTTGGTAAAAATAGTCAAAACCTTCTCCTAGGGTAACCTGAGAGGGTAGAATGTAATTTCTTGAATGTTGTATGTTGAATAAGGACTCTTCATGAGGGGGCATAATATAGGACACTTTTTAGACTACCCTTGTTGGTTTGAAGAGAACCATGCATTGAATTCATATGCTATGAATCCGGAAGACTGACTGGACTATCACAGAGGAAGGGGGGCTGACTATCACAGTCAGAAGTTTGAGTGCTTTGTCCATACTTAAAGTGTGTTTGGGCCATGGAGGCTTGAAAGGGATGAAGATATGTGTGTATACCACAAGTAGGATTCTTTGTGGGGCCAAAGAATCCCATCTTGAGGGTGAAGAAATCAAAGTTGTAGGGTTTGGTATGACTGTCCCAGAATGACATCATTTTGGTGAGTTAATTTGTTTGTGTAGAAGTATGAATGGATTGGATCAATGGATTGGAATGGATATGCACAGAGTATAGAAGAGTTTATAATGATTTTAGAGTTTCTTGTGGATGAGAAGGAATATCCATAGTGCTTAGGGGAATACTGTGATGACTATCCCAACTAGAGAATCACAACTTGCAGAGTCACTGTCTTTAGGACAGTCAATGGTATTGGTTGTGTAGACCAGAGGGGTCAAGGGTGTGGTCCATTTGAAAAAGGGAGTAAGGATTTTTTGATGAACTAATTGGATATTCTCCCTTTATTAAAACATTTATATCTTCTCTCGAGGGAAGTGAAAGGACCACAAAAGGCAGTCATACTTAAAAGACATATATTCACTTTGGACAATACATTGTAATTGGTCACTTTCATATATCTTATTGATCATGGTTTGATTATTCATAGCCCCACTCTTTTGATAGTGCTTAAATTAGTGTATTTTTGACAAAGAAATGATTGTCATTGTGCTTACAAGACTGCTCTTCAATCATTGCATTACATGACACTTTGGCTGCTCTATTTATATCTATATTGATTGAATAAATACTCCACTCCATACTTGGACTTGTTGTTATTTGAATGAACTATAGTATGTTCAATCATTTGTTATTATTTTTACCATAGACAACCCCATTTCTTTGCATATTGCTTCTCTCTTATGGATGACTGATTCACTAAGAATATCTCTTTTACTGAGCCTCAGTCACACTGCTTGTCCTCCATGGATCACTGATTATATAATGGACATCCTGACCATCTTATACTCATATTGATTATGCATTCTTTACCTCTAATGAATGCATTTTTGGACCTTGTAATAGAAGTGATTATTGTGATAGAATTCATGATTGTGCTTCATCTTTGTATGAACCTCTCCTCTGTTCCATGTTTAAGCATTTCCATTACACCAACAATATAGTAAAACAACTCGCAATACAGTCAAAGAAAGACCTAAACTAGTAACCTATCTTCTAATGGATGCTTAGGACTACTATTATCATGACTCTCTTTGAAAACACTCTTATGACTATACCCTATCTTCGATTGTTCATCTTATTCATCATGCTTTTGTTATTTTTTGTGACTTCTCCAGATTATAATTGTTTTACCATTCATAGACATGCCTTGACCACTATTTAGACATTCATGTTATTTGAGATTGGACATTACTATCACCACTCTGCAATGGCACTGGCATAGCTGGCATATTACTACATTTGAGGTATTTAACAATGATTTCTAATCTTGATCCTTAATCATTGTTTGGTACTTTAATGACTATTATTTGGTGCTTTTTCTACTACCTTTACTTTGTTTTGTGACTATAATTTGACAGTCATACTTCTGTCACTACTCTCTAAATTTATCCATTCTTTATGATGCTTCTCACTTTGACTGTCAGGGTTGTATTTTTTGCATTACTCCATTGGCATTATTTCCAGCAATATTTACTCCCTACTATCATGTCAGTCAATCATTCTTCCCTCATGTATCACTACCTTGATCTTATCATTGTGCTTTGATATTTTTATAATATATCTATTGTTCTTGTGATCTGTCAATGATTTTTGTTCATTATATCTACCCTTTTCACCCGTGTGTGTTACCTTGTAGAATCTAGATATTATAAATAACTAATCAAAACTAGAAGTACAATGAGGGACATCAAAACTTCCTTGATGAATATGAGAATCTCTTGAAAGTCAACACTACACCAGTATATTGAAATAGGAAGGTAAAAGAAAACCCTCGAATATAAGAACAATGAAATGAAACCCATGGCTAGAGCATTTAAAACTTTGGAGAACAATGAATAAAGACCTCTAAATAAATAATCAAATCTCTAAAAAAGAGGAATTCAAGAATAGAAAATAAGCATTAGATTTTTTCGTGGTTAACTCCAAATTACTCTACCTCTGGCTCTTGGAGTTTCCCTTTGAATCTGTATTTTTTATTGTATTTGATGATTTCCTATTAAAACTCTGTCATTGGCAATGTATTAGCTTCTTTATTCATTGAAATCAGTTGTCTTCTACATGTAAATGAGTTGTTCATCTCCAAATTTTGGTATTTTCTTATTCAAGCACATGGATTCCCTTCATTCTTATTGTTCCTTTTCAATAAATAAGAATCTACTACCTTTGTTTCTCTCAAAAAAATCATTGTTCCCATTAGGAATGTGTCCCTTCCATTGTTCTTTAATAAAGCTTTCATCTTTTGCTATGAGAAATATGTTGTTGTTCTTGAGAAGTTTGGAATTTCCTTAATAATTTGATGCTCATTCTTATCAGGAAACTATTGTTTATGCCTTGTGGACTTCTCTTTGGATTGAAAGTCTTCTCCTTCTACAATGACTCACATTATTATTTCTTTGAGTGACTTGTTCCATTCTCCATGAGATTTCATCACTATTTATCTATGTCTTTTCATGGCAAACTCACTACTTCAAAGATCTGCAACTAATATTGTCATGGCCACCATTTTTTCTCAAAATAAGACTCTCAAGTTCTTCTCACCATAATTTAACAAAATACTAATTTCTAGAGAAAAATGCTACCCAAAATACTGAATTAAGGTAAACTTGCCATATACACATCCAACATTGAGTCACTTTGTTCAGTTTTGTTGGCTTAACAAATGGAATGGGTTTTGAAATTTGGAAACATGACATAGCAGAAATAATGTGAAAAGAGTCTACCATGTTAAATTGTTAAATTGTTAGTTGTTGTCCACTATGTACTTTTTCCTCTTTACACCTACAAACTGGTGAAGCATGTTGCTCTATCAATCAAACACAATTTGTTTTTGAAAATGATTTAGCAAATCCACTTATCATACCAAACCACCTATATCCTTCCTACCTTTTTAGAAACAATATTTTAATTCAGGACCAATCATTTTTGGCAATTACCTGTCCATATTTTTTAAGTGCAAAAGTTTACACTAGGAGAAGAATCATGTTTAATAATATTTAGATGATTGTATCATGACAAACTTCAAGATAGGACACAAGAATCAAATCTAAAGGACCAATTTATCATAGGAATATATACTGCATGTATGAAATAGAAAACATACAATTACCAGCAAATTAAATTTCCTGTCCTAGTCAATGTCTATTCTATGGAATCAAATAAATTGGAACCACAAATACAAACAACCAACTTGTAAAATGAAAATGAACATAAGAAAAACTAATGAAAAGGGATTGTGGCCCGTTGGCTGCATCACTCGTCATTAATTGCACAAATTGAAACCCTAGTACAATGGATACTTATACAGTTTCATACAAATTTGATACTAGTAGCACACATATAAGAGAAGACTCAAGCCCTAAACTAACTATGCCAATGGGTTTTACTAATTAAGATAGACTATGACATTGTTAAATTGACTGATGAAAGGGTTTGAAGTTCTTGGTATTGTAATGAGTTGAACAGGGCTCTAACCATTCCAAAGAAGCCTTTGATGATGGCAAGATAGTAAGTTTGAGATATTTCAAATCACTATTGAAGAGACACTATCTAACTATCCTATGACAAAGACAATCATAGTTAAAAGGTTAATCCATTAAGGTTTGTATCCTAGATATTGAAGGGTCAATTGGTGGGAGCTTATAAAGCTAAGTTATCGATTCAAGTTCGGTTCTAAGTTTGGGTATGAAGAATAGGTTCGCAAGTTTGACAAAATTTTGAAAAGGGGTTTGGGTTCGGGTTTAGGTTAAAAGAAACATGTAAATTTTTTTAAATTATGTATATATATATCTATATATATATATATATATATACATATTTATGAAGCCTAGAAGCATGAGTTAAAATTAGAATGTCACATAGTACCATAAAAACAACAAAAAAACACCATAAACTTGTAATCAGAGCATCATATCAACATCAAAATATTAAAATAATAATATTGAGTTAAATTATCATTGTTTTGACTTTCAACAATTGGAACTTTATACTACGTTTCAATCATATAATGGATTATCTATTCTTCTTCTTCTTCTTCTTCTTCTTCATCATCATCAAATGCATTTGTCGATTCAGAAACAATGCCAATGCCAATGGGATCAGCTGCATCAATAACATTCTCACTTTCCAAGTCCTCAAATAATTATTACTTTTTCACTATACAAAGAGCTTGGTTGTTTGTAATTATTAATTAACATCCTACTTGAAAAATCATAAAAGTTAAAAATGTAGCTAGCAACTACCTTCTCCTACTAAAGATATTGTTTAATGTTTAAAATATGATTTATCACTATAGGTAGCTTCCAATTAATCGGACAGGGGTCATTATTAGAAAATGGATATACAAATTTCACTGGAAGAAATCGAGGGGGCTAGTTTAATTGATGTAATAAATATCTGAACTTCAGCAGATTTTTTTTTGTAATGTTAAAGATATTATTCAAATTCTGTAATAATTATTTTTTGCACTAAATTATAGAATGTTTCTCATTGAAAATGTACCTGGTTCAACCTGGAATGACCCTGGTTCAACCTAGGTTTGACCTGGTTCTATCCTAGTTCGACCCTAGTTTGACCTGGGTTCGGCCCAGACGAACTAGCCTGCCTAGCTTCAAACCTTGCCTAGACCCACAAGAGAACAAAACCTGGACCACAGACCGATTCGTACCTGGGCCAGTCTGAAGGGGTCCAAAGGCAAACCTGGTGACTAAGTCATAAATTATTTGAGATAATTGGTCAAAGTGTGAGGGGATTTTGAGTCTCTTTTCACACAAGATAATGACTGATTGCAATGATAGGGATAGTGTGACAATCCTATATTTAAATGTTGATCATTAATGTTAATAGTGGATGGATTAATTGTTAGTGTTTTGAGATGTCCCTTGAACTAAGGTGTAAGATAGTATCTCATTAACAAGTTTTTCCATTCTATAATCAAGGTTGAGGTGGTAACCATTCAGGAGTATTGGAAGAGGTCTTGAAGCACATAACAAGTCTTGTTTACTGATTGAATAGTTAATGTTGTTTGAATCTTGCATTTTAAATAGATGGCCCTTGAATGCTTTGAATATGATAGTGATGTTATGATCCATAGACGCTATGAGGTCTCCTAGCATCAAGTAGCTTTACCCTTTGTGATGAGTTCGGGACCATTAGGATCTGATCAAAGTTTGTTCTATGTTTATGTCAGATAAGACTAAGGACATAAGTTGTTAAGGTATCAAGGACCTTAAGGTATTGTTCCAATGAATATTATTTGTTGATAAGGTATAGAAGCCTTGTGATATGATTTTGTATTCGATCTATCAAGAAGATTTTCCAACTACATCAAAATGGTGTCGAGTGGATGAAGACATAGTAGTTTCCTCTTGAGAATCCAATTAGGTGAGTGTTGTTACTAAACTAGGAAGATGATGAACTTGTGTCATGGTGAATGTTGTGCTTCCCTATGAGCTCTACATCACATGTAGGTCTATTAGATGAAGTAAATACTTCATTTGCATGAGTGAATCTTATTGCATTACACCTACATTGGATCATTATGTATGCATGGTTGACTTTCTTTATCATTATGATTATCTTCAAATAGTTCTAAATTTTGTTATCAAGATGCCTATAAAACTTGATGTGTTTGTGTGGTTGTTCTTGTTTGGTTCTTGTTAATTCGAAAAAACATAAGATGAAGAATTTTTAGCAACACTCCCTTTTGAGTTGGAATTTGGACATTCTTCTTATGTTTTGTTGTCAAATATTTATGCAAATAGGTGGGATGATGTTAAAAAGGTAAGGAAATTGATAAAATACAAAGGAGTTAGAAAGATTTGTGTATACAGATGGATTGAAAAAGAAAAAATGGTACATGTTTTTTGCATAGGAGACAGATCATGCCCTCAAACATAGCAGATCTATGCAAAGTTGGAGATGAAGGTAGCAAGGTATATTCCAGATACACAACCTGTGTTGAATGATGTGGATGAGGATAATAAGAAATTACTTCTCTACCACCATAGTGAAAAGTTGGAAATCATTTTTGGGTTGTTAAACACAACTGCTAGAATGACTATTAGAGTTGTTAATAATCTTCTAGTCTGTCATTACTATCACACCACATCAAAGTTTATCTCCAAGATTGTTGCAATATAAATAATCAAGCTCCATGAAGCTCTCCTACACCTATGAAGGGTCAAGTCAAAATCAAGTTTTTACCAAAAATATCAATAGAAACAACAACTTGAGAATTTTACAATTATTTGGGTTCTTTCCAGAAAGAATCTCCTCCTCCATGAAGAATGAATGCAAAGTGAGGCCTATATCATTCTAGGTTTAGGGGCAATATGGGAACATAGAAAATAGAAAATTAAAAAATCTTCATTTGTCTTTTTTTCTCTTGATAGGACATTCATAGACATCCCTAAGATGTTAAAGATGTGACAGAAAACCCTGCTGTAGCACTCACATCTCAGGGACAAATGGAATGTATTTCTCACATGTCCCTAAAGGACCCTAATTAAGTACTATAAGTACACAAAATGGGGATATACATTAGTTGCAAATAAAATGCAACATTCATTAAATTAATTTTGAATCCACATATGGAAATACATTCCAAAAACCCAAAGAGACTTAACAGGTGAATACATCCTATCCAACCATTTGGATATGGGATCTCATGATATAAAATTTTTATATATAATACAATGTCCATGCTATAAATGAGCCTTTCTAGTGGAACCCCAAGATTAAATGACTTTGTATACAAATGCACCATTTTGCTATCACAACACAATCCATTCGAATCCAGGTAGTGCTTCTTGCTGATGTGTATTTTTTCATGTATTTTGATAATATGTATATATGATATCACTCATAGTTATTTGGAGAATCTAAGAAACATTATGTTGCTTATCACATTCAATAAAAAAATCCAAAAATCTAATGATGATATTTAAAAAAATCAAAATACAGAGAAAGAGAAAAGAAATGCATACCAAAAACTCTGTAACAAGCTTGAGCTTCATCTTCTGCATCGGTGAATTCATTGATGAAGTTCACCACACCTCTAATGGATTCTATTGTGAGAGGCAACCCTCTCATCTTAAACATTTTTCTGGAAATTTTTAAGGATATGAGACCCCATTCTCTAGATTGTTTCCTTTCTAGATTACAGACAACAATCTAACATGATGCGGTGGTATATAAGATATGGCCATCTTCCCTCCTTCGGAACAAACACCTAGATTGGAAATTACATGAACCCCATTCTCTATTTTCTTTTTTCTTCGCTTGGTTTATCTTCAATGCTTTCCTTTGCTCCAATTTTGACAATGAAACTTAATTTTATTTTCCCTCCCAAAGTCATTGTTTCAATACCTTTCACATTTTTTTCATTTTGACAAAGTCAAAAATAATGACGAAGGTGATAATATTGGGCATAAATGATTAACCAATGATGTTACAAAAACTATTTTGATAATAGAAAAATTCACATGCTCAGGTTACATCTTAACCCACCAAACATGACATAGAAAATGGCTTATGTAAACAAGATTTGAGAAATCACTTTTAAATGCACAACCCCAGGAGGGTTGTAAACCCAACATTGCTCAAAAAATAGTCTTCAAGAATTATGACTTGCATATCAAGTGAGCAATCAGAAATAACTATAGAATAAACATCCTCACATCCTCAACCACATTTATCAAACTACACAGTAATGTTTTTCTTTTCTTAAAAAAAAAATTCTTTAGTTTTTTCAAATTTGAATTTTTTTTGTTCACGCAAACACACCTATTTTTCACCTTAATGGAAAAAGGGTATCAATAACATCTATAAAAATGATCAAAACATAATTGATTTCATATATTATAAAATAATTCTATTTTTAAAAAAAAAATTAGCATAAAGTTTGTAAGAGAAACTTTTTGCATATGAAAAGCAATTATTGTTATTTCTATTTCACATTGTTAAGATGGTTGAGTATGTCAGTAAAAAAAGATAGAAGTGAATCAATCTTCATTGTTAGGGAAAAATTGTCTTTTTTTAAGAGTTTTTTTTTTTGTTTTCAGTAGACTCGACCATTACATTTCTACAATACATATTCCTTGTGATTTCATCTCTAAATGTTGTTTATCGATCAATTTTGAAATCACCTAAAAGCTAGATTTCTAGCATGAGACGAGTGTAGATGGATTGCTCACACAATAAGCCTATTGGTGACAAGCATTACTAGTGAAATGGAACTTCTAAGTATATAAGTCTATGATATTATTAAGTGTTATTATAAAAGAGTAATAATCATTCATTTAGTCATTTTTGTTTGGGTGACTAATTATTTAGTCATTTATTTAGTCATTTATACTTTTGAATTGCAAAAAAATTATAGAATTTGATCAGTTTTAGTCACATGACAAAAAATTTAGTCATTTATTTTCCAAATTCTACTAGTGGTGGCTCCACTATCAACATAATAGCTTGACATCCCCCAAAGAGGATTTGGACCTAATGGAGAATTGCTCATGGAGGTAGTTCCCTGCTGTCATTGTGGAAGGGCTTCTTCTTGCTCCAACTCTTGACACAATTGCTACATCAAACATCTAGCACCGCCAAGTTCAAGCTTTATACACTTTCTAGCAATATCGCTCTTATTCAAAGCACGTAAGGCTGCTTTTGCTAACCTTATGTCATAATAGGATATCATCACAAATCCACAGTGTCTGCAAGCAAACTAAAGTGTATGTATGGATCCATATTGCTCAAAAAGGTCCCACACTTCGTTGTCCTCCATGTTGCTATTAATATTTTTGTCATCTTGATGCCAGTATGAATGATCACCTCAAACACATGTTAAGTTGATATATAGAAACTGCACATGGTTATTTCCTTTCATTTTAAAACTGGGATGGAGAAACCTGCTCATGTTGTCCATTTATATAATTTTTATGTCCTCTTAGACCCGTGATTTACAAGACAACTCATATTTAGGTATACTTATCAGGTTGGCTCTAGAGATTCCATATCACTCAAGTCCATTGGCAATATAATTTCATTTGCCATTACAGAATTTGTTGACTGTCATTTACAAATCTGGGTTGTTTATGAGCTCACGGGCACTCCAAAATAATTACAAATATTGTAAAAATGCCCCCCCCCCAAGTTGAGGTATATGATATGGGAAATCATTTTATGATTAAAATCTTCATTTACCACACATCTACAGCCCCAAAAAATGGCTCAAACAGTTTGCACTGGAATACAATTTTGCCGGCCATTTTTAGAAATGTCTGGGCATTTTTGTGCATGCTAGCATCCCAAAAACACATTGAAGTGCCACAAAATTTCCCTCTGGTTATGGGAAAATGCTTGAGAACTTCATCTTAGATGTAGAAACACTTATTTGTTGCTTAAAAATAGCCTCAAATCTGGAGCCTTAATATAACAACGTGATTCATTTTTTGAACAACAATAACTTTATTTCCAATACAGACAAGAACAAAAGAATACATATAAAATGATTTTAAAAATAACATATTAAGGCATGATTTTAAAAAATATTAGGAAACACAAAATATTAAAAACTATAAAATATACTTACATGTTTGGTGCTTAATAAAGAATGAGAACTTTACCTCTATCAAAAATTTTGTTTTGATCAAGTAACAATAGGATTATTTTGAATGAGTTATTTCCCAATCCTGTAACCACTTGCCCAGTGTACCCTTTGCTCCTTCGAGAATTTATCACACCTCATTGCCTCTAAAGAATACTTTAAATCACTTCTTGTATCATATGAAGACTGCATCATATTACATATTTCATAATACTCGTGAGAAATCTGAATGCCATGAATCTGGCTATTCCCTTCATTGTATAATTTATTTTCTATAGATGCAACATTCTTCTGAGAAAAAATCTTTGGTAAATTTTCATTATTCCCTTTTAAAATATTTTCTTGAACCACATTATGCAAATTAGTTTTTATAGGTTCGTCATAATTATCCCTATGCTCCCAATGTAATCGATTATCACAAGAGATCTGTTGAAGTAAGATTCTTCTTTTACTTATATCATGTATGATTTTATCATTCTCCATATATGGTTGATTGAAGTTGTCCTCAAATACATCTTCACCAATCCTTTCTGTTAAATTTTTGTTTTTCTCATACACTATTTCCAATTTGTTTTCATTGTTCAGAGCAATCTCATTTATTTCATCAAATATCACCTCTACATTCTTATCCTGATATTTGTAGAAGAAGTTTGAACCATTATTTTGAACATACTTTTGATACTCAATACCCAATAAATTTGAAATTTGTTCTGTATTGAGGAAACTTTCTTCAGGGTCATGAATTTCACAAGTCTCATCCTGCATGTATCCTTCTTCACTATTTTTCTCATTCAGTCTTACAACATTTACAACTTCTAATATATTTATAAAAAATTTGACCTGATGATCATTGTGAATTCCTAACTGTCTCATCTTCTCTGAAAATGAAGGCCTAATATATGAAGGTATCTCTTTACAAATGTGAAATAACCTCAAAAAGACTTATGTTGCCATTTCATCCACCCTCTCTCTCATCTCCCCCTCCTATCCCACTCTCTCCCTCTCCCCCCACCAACTGTCCCTCTCCTCTCCCTCTCTCTCCCTCTCCCTCTCCCTCTCTCCCTCCCACCCTCTCCTCTCCCTCTCCTTCCTGCTCTATCTCCCTCTCCCTCCCCCACCCTCTCTCTCCCTCCTGATCCCTCTCATCTCCCTCCTACTCCATCTCCCTCTCCTATCCCTCTCCCCCACCCTCCCTCTCCCTCTCCCTCTCCCTCTCCCTCTCCCTCTCTCCCTTTCACCCTCTCCTCTCCCTCTCCTTCTTGCTCCATCTCCCTCTCCCTCCCTCTCCCTCCCTCTCCCCCCACCCTCTCTCTCCATCCTACTCCCTCTCCTCTCCCTCTCCTCCCTCCCTCCCTCCCCCTCTCCCTCTCCCTCTCCTTCTCTCCCCCTTTCCGTCTCCTCTCCCTCTCCCTCCTACTCCCTCTCCTCTCCCTCTCCCTCCCCCTCCTCTCCCTCCCTCTTCCCCCACCCTCCCTCTCCCTCTCCCTCTCTCTCCTACTCCCTCTCCTCTCCTTCTCCCTCTCCCTCCACCCTCCCTCTCCCCTCTCTCTCCCTCCACCTTCCCTCTCCCTCTCTCATTCCCCCCTCTCTCCCTCTCCTCTCCCTTCCTCTCCCACTCCCCCTTCCACTCCTCCCTCTCCATCTCCCTCTCCCTCTCCCTCTCTCCCCTATCCCTCGCTCTCTCTCTCCTACTCCCTCTCCTCTGCTTCTCCCTCTCCTCTCCCTCTATCTTCACCCTCCCTCTCCTCTCCCTCTCCCTCCACCTTCCCTCTCCCTCTCTCATTCCCCCCTCTCTCTCTCTCCTCCCCCTTCCTCTCCCACTCCCCCTTCCACTCCCTCTCCCTCTCCCTCTCTCCCCCTTTCCCTTTCCCTCTCCCTCTCCCTTTCCCACTCCCTCTCCCTCTCTCCCCCTTTCCCTCTCCCTCCTACTCCCTCTCCTCTCCCTCTTTCCCCACCATCCCTCTCCCTCTCCCTCTCCCACTTCCACTTCCACTCCCTCTCCCTCTCCCTCTCCCTCTCTCCCCCTTTCCCTTTCCCTTTCCCTCTCCCTCTCCCTCTCTCCCCCTTTCCCTCTCTCCCCCTTTCCCTCTTCTCTCCCTCTTTCTCCACCATCCTTCTCCCTATCCCTCTCTCCCTCCCTCTCCCTCCTACTCCCTCTCCCTCTCCCTCTCCCTCTCCCTCTCCTCTCCCTCTCCCTCTCCCTCTCTCCCTTCCTCTCCCTCTCCCTCCTACTCCATCTCCATCTCCTCTCCTTCTCCCTCCCTCTCCTCTCCCTCCCTCTTCCCTCTCCCTCTCTCCATCCCTCTCCCTCTCTCCCTCTCCCTCCAATTCCCTCTCCTCTCCCTCTCCCTCTCCCTCTCCTCTCCCTCTCCCTCCACTTTCCCTCTCCTCTCTCTCCCTCCCACCTACCCTCCCTCTCCACTCCTCTCCCTCTCCCTCTCCTTGTGTCACCCTCTCCCCTCCCTCTCCCTCTCCCTCTCTCCCCCTTTCCCTTTCCCTTTCCCTCTCTCTCCCTCTCCCTCTCCCTCCTACTCTCTCTCCTCTCCCTCTTTCCCCACCATCCCTCTCCCTATCCCTCTCTCCCTCCCTCTCCCTCCTACTCCCTCTCCCTCTCCCTCTCTCCCCCTCTCCCTCTCCTCTCGCTCTCCCTCTCCCTCTCTCCCTTCCTCTTCCTCTCCCTCCTACTCCATCTCCATCTCCTCTCCCTCTCCCTCCCTCTCCCTTTCTCCCTCCCTCTCCCTCTCCCTCTCTCCCTCCCCCTCCAATTCCCTCTCCTCTCCATCCCACCGACCCTCCCTCTCCTCTCTCTCTCCCTCCCACCCACCCTCCCTCTCCCTCTACCTCTCCTTGTGCCACCCTCTCCCCTCCCTCTCCTCTCCCTCTCCCTCTCCCTCTCCCTCCTACTCCATCTCCATCTCCTCTCCCTCTCCCTCCCTCTCCTCTCCCTCCCTCTCCTTTCCCTCTCCCTCTCCCCCTCTCCCTCCAATTCCCTCTCCTCTCCTTCTCCCTCTCCCTCTCCCTCCATCCTCCCTCTCCCTCTCCCTCCACCTTCCCTCTCCTCCCTCTCCCTCCCACCCACTATCCCTCTCCTCTCATCTCCCTCTCCATCTCCCTATGCCACCCTCTCCCCTCCCTCTCCCTCTCCCTCTCCCTCTTTCCCCCTTTTCCCTCTCCTCTCCCTCTCCCTCCTACTCCATCTCCCTCTCCTCTCCCTCTTCCCCCACCGACCCTCCCTCTCCCTCTCTCTCTCCCTCCTACTCCCTCTCCTCTCCCTCTCCCTCCACCTTCCCTCTCCCTCTCTCATTCCCCCCTATCTCCCTCTCCTCCCCCTTCCTCTCCCTCACCCTCTCCCTCTCTCCCCCTTTCCCTCTCCCTTTCCCTCTCTCCCTCCCTCTCCCTCCTACTCCCTCTCCTCTCCCTCCCTCTTTCCCCACCATCCCTCTCCCTCTCCCTCTCTCTCCCTCCTACTCCCTCTCCCTCTCCCTCCACCTCTCTGAGTATGCATGTTATTTAAGGATTCTATTTTCTTTCCAAGAATCCCAATTGGAAAATTTGAAAGACAGGTTAAGTTGTAGTGATGATGAAATGATGGTAGTCAAGTGTATATGGGCAGTGCAGTTCAAAGAAGTCAGAATTCATATGCAACCATAAAGCATGCAACATTTAGTAACACGAATGGCATATTTAATATTCCATCGCTAATTTCCACGATGTTCAATGCATGAAAGAATTTCAGAAAACAAAGACAAAACACCAAATGGTAGTGTTTGTGAAGAAACACAATTTATAAAAAAATGAAGCATTAAAGCTTTCTCATCAATTTTGACCTGGATGGAATTTTTTTGAACAAGCGATAGCCATTACTGTGAATTCCCAACATTCAGTAAATGCACAAACAAAGGAAAATAACTGTAAATTTTTACTCCTACAAACACCATTATTACCTGCATCCTCTTAGTTTGCACTGAGTTTGCATAGGTAGTTTACCACCTAATTTTAAGGAAAAATTTCCTGAGTCACTTGTCATGAGAAGAGCTTTGTTGAATTATGATTCTGAGGAAGAAGCAAATATAAATAAAGAATAGTTCACGAAAAAGACAGGAGTATCATTAACATCACGAAAATAAATAAAGAATAATTACGAAAAGAATGAAATACGGCAAACAGCAAACTTAAATGTTAACAGAATTAAGCTGTCAAAGGCTATCGAGAAGAAAGATAGACACACATAAATCAAATCCGCGGAATCTGATCTTGCAGAAATTGATTATGAAGCCGCCAAGAGAGCCCAAAATAATTGGGATTTTGTTTGAAGACTTTTCTGCACGGCTCATCAATTTTCAATGTCATGTGGTACGCAAATACAATTCCAAATAAAGAGAAGAAAACTAATTTCAGCTTACTTGACGGTGATGGGCATTGCCGATCTGATGAGAAATTAAAGAAAGGGTAAGTATCATAACGAGCAGTACAAATTCCAGAATAAACCATGCCTCCAAGATTATGTGCCCCATTTGTCACCTCCACAAGCCCAAATAGATGAATGATGAAATGTCTCTCCAGCACTGAACAAGCTCAAAAATCTTTGTAGATGAAGAGTAATCTACAGCCGCATTGGAAGAATAGAGATTAGATTATGAAGCCTAGAATAATTATGAAGACTTCTCTTCATTGACTATTGTTTGGCTATCAAATTTAAAGTTGTTGAATCTGATCTTGCAAAATTTGATCTTGCGAAATCTGGTTTTCTCTTGAGAAATCTCTTCTTCATTGAATTCCTGATTACTGTTTGGGTGTCTTTGGAACTTGCAAGATTTTCCTAACAACGAAAAATATGGCGTACTCACCTCTGTGACTCAATCACTTCAAAGGGTTTTGTAGATTGGCCTAAAGAAATCAATAGCCCTCTCACTAATATTTACAACATTCTCCTATTTGTCCTTCTCTTGCCATTTATTACTTCTCTTTGATGGAATATGGATGAAGTGACTGAGAGGGGGGGGGTGAATCAGACAACCATAAATCTTGATCTTTAATTCTTTGCAGATCCCTTAGGATATCTTAACACTGTTGTTTGTTTTAGCACTCGGTAAATAGATTGCAGTAACTTTGAAGATGCATAAAGTATTAGCAATAATATCTTTAGATATTCATTAGTGCATGTAAATGATTGTGAAAGCAATTAAGAACACAAGAGACACAAGATTTAACGTGGAAACCCAATATGGGAAAAACCACCAATGTATCTAGATACTGATTTTCACTTTTCTGAAGTGATGCCCGGTTAGAAGCCAACCCGGTGAAAGGTTACAAAACACACTGTTAGGTGTGACCTTGTTAGAGGATTTAAAACACCCTGCTAGGAGTGGCCTGGTAAGAGGTCTTGAAAACAATTCAATGGAATTGTCACCTTGTTAGAGGATTTATATTATGGCTGTTAAACCAACTCGGTTAAGAGATTTAGAATTCACTGTTACAATGATAAGAAGGTAACAATGAAAAAGTGACCTGTATAATAATGCAACTGTCTTGCTGATTACAGATCTCTATTCTGCATAATTCTGATCCTTTCTGATCAAATAAATCTCTGCTGCTCCTCAAGGATATCTGAACATCCTTCACAAGTTCGCATATACCTTTCCTTCTTTTCTTCTGTAAATCTTCTACTATTTTGTTATTTACTTTTCACTTTTGACCTTTTATTTATATGATTTTGGATTAGTCAAATCGACATTATTTAGTATAACAGTCGGCTGAATTAAGTAAACTCTATTTGCAAAAATCCTTCAAGGGCCGACAGTGCTCGGTGATCATATCTTTCTATAATCTTTCGGTGACCGAGGGAACTCGGTAAACACTATCTTTTCTTCGGCAACCGAGTGAACTCGATAAACACTATCTTTTCTTCGGCAACCGAGTGAACTCGGTAAACACTATCTTTTCTTCGGCAACCGAGTGAACTCGGTAAACACTATCTTTTCTTCGGCAACCGAGTGAACTCGGTAAACACTATCTTTTCTTCGGCAACCGAGTGAACTCGGTAAACACTATCTTTTCTTCGGCAACCGAGTGAACTCGGTAAACACTAAATATTCCTGACTGGTAGACCGACTGAGCTCGGTAGAGGCTAATTGCTGCGGACTATGACATAGTGTGACATCAAAGACAATACATAATTGAGTAGCAATTTCCTTCAGACAATTGTTTCCAACACTCTTGCCATGGATGAAGATGACACAACCAGAGTTGTCTGTCTGCCCAATTTGACAGTCATCAGAGGCCCATATTTCTTTGCAAGCAGGGAAAGAGATTGGTGGGGTTTGTCCCCAAGCTGAAGTAGGTTTCCAATTATGGGCCATCCAGGAGGACCTGGTGATACAAATTCCCCTTACTCTTCTTCTTCTTCAAGAAATTGATGAGTACCAGTAGGAGAATTCCTGCAGCTACAGAATAAATTGATGGAACGAAATTGATTGAAGAAATCGAATGGGTGTGTGAGCTCAGGACAAAGTATAATATGAAGTTTGAATAAATTGATGGAAGGAAATTGATTGAATCCATGACAAACTAGTAGTAAGAAATCGAAACAAAGTATAATATAAAGTTTGAATGCCGTTACGTAGGAGCAGGGTAATGGCTATGTTTTTTTAAACTTTTCTTTTTTTTAATTCTTTGTTTTTTTACTTTGTGTTTTTTAAATTTTCTATTTTTTTTCTACTTAATTTTTTAAAATTCTATGTTTTTTGTATTTTTTTAATTTTTTTTAAATTTGTTTTTTTTACTTTGTTTAATTTAAATTTTCTATTGTTTTTTACTTTGTGTTTTTTTTTAATTTTCTATTTTTTCTACTTTGTTTTTAATAATTCTATATTTTCTTTTACTTTGTTTTTTTAAATTATCTTTATTATTGTTGTCCATACAATGGAATAATTTTGAATATAACCCATGAAACGACATGAAAGATATTTTGATGGCTTTGCTTTGTTCTTTTTCCTTGAAAAAGATTGAATTTAATTGAAGAAAAAGAGACAACAATATTACCCACCTCTCAATTATAAATATGCACAGATATTTACAATTTTTTTGTCACCCTCCATCCATTCCTTTGCAAATTTAATTTTGAATTGTCAAAGTTTAATTTATCATTTGGAAGTTCTTAATCAAGTTGATGATAGGGAAATTCTTTATACATTGTCTATTCTCTTATCTTAATATTCTTCTAGGAATTATGAATGAGTGTGCATGTCAATACTATAGTAAGTTTTATTCTTTTAGAATATTTTAGTATCTAATGTTGTTAGATGTTAAAGATGGTTTTCACATTAGAGATGGTCATTATTTAAGAAAAGGAAAAGAATGACCACTCACCCATACTTTAGGGCCTTAATCTTAATTTAACCTTCAAACATTGGAATATCTAAAATTACTAAGAAGATTTTGATATTGTGGTAGAAATATGTTGTCTAGGGTGATGTAGTGTTAGTCTAAGCTACACATGAATCCGCAGAATTATTTGAAGAGTTCTTAGTACTATATTCTCAATGAATCATTATTTTCAAAACATGTCCTAGATTATGACCATGTTTATTAAAAAATTACTCTAATTTCAACATTCATTTAAATTTAGATTATGTGATGATAAACAAAATAAACTATGGACCTAATTCCTATGAATTGGGTACAAAATTAGAAATACATAATAATAATATCTATATTCATGAATTGATTGATTGAATATTGAAATCAAATAATAGAATACATGTACAAGTCTCTTAAATGAGTGAATCAAAATGGAAAATATACAAGAGATTGCAAGTTAACTTGCAATTATGATAAGAATTAAATCAATCAAGGGAGTAATAGGTATATATTGATTAGAAGGAGGTGACACCTAATTTCATTGATTAAGATCTAATGAGAAAATATTGAGAGTTGAACAAATGAGTTCAAGGCTTATATATATATATATATATATATATATATATATATATATATATATATATATATATATATATATATATATATATATATATATATATATATATATATATATATATATATATATATATATATATATATATATATATATATATATATATATATATATATATATATATATATATATATATATATATATATATATATAAGTTAGCTACCTTGGTGAGAAATAAATTATCCTAATGTCACAATCTTCAAAATACCAATTCTTAAAAAATAAGAAGTTTCATCTTGTGGGTTTCTAAGCAAATGGAACACCCGAGAGGTAGGAAATGATCACGGAGCATTACAAAAGAAAATCATAGGAAATTTAGGCTTTAGGAGTTTTATATTAGCCAAGAGGAGTGATGGGAGGGATTCATAAGGGAGTTGGAGATGTATTCAGCAACAAAACAGGGGAATAGCTATAAAAAAGCTAGCAAAAATCTCAGAACTCTAACCCTAGTGAAAGATCAGCATAGAAACAAAAATTGAGGGGTGAATAGGTTTGAAATGAGATTTGAAATAAACCCAAACATCATTCCAATCTTTCCAACATTCAGAAATGGAAGACCCTTCAATCCTCCTCTCACAAAGAAAGCTTGGTTGAATCACCAGCGGGACATCTTTAGGAAAAGAGGGATGTTATTTAGAACTAAGAGGAGGCAAAATGATATGGCGTCAAAGAGAAAGAGATGGATTTATCTAAGGGGCAATGAAAGTAGTAAGGTAAGACAAGAATTTGCATCTTTAGAAGCCAATGCAGGATAAAATTAGAAAAATGGAAGATTTTTTTAGACGACTAAACAAGTTGGAGCAAATGAGAGATTCGGTTTGAAAATCCTAAAAGTCAAAACAAGACAACTATGGAAACATAAGAGAAGCAATGCCAACAAACCATGCAGTTGGAAAAGCATCCATCAAATTTTTGGAGGAGTTTCTAAAAGTTTAGAAAAGGAAGCTTCAACAACCAGCCATTATTGGTAAGTTTTAGAATATATCCATTTCATTAAAGGATTTAGAAAATTGGATGAATGAAAATTGGAATGATTTAGATGAAGTTGATATTCTAGATTTTGAAAGTGGGTTTTTCATAGTGATATTCAAATCTAAAGATAGCGGAGACAATATTTTTAAAAAAAATGTTTCAATTTCAAAACATCTGTGTTAGATATGAAAAGCTAGATCCCAAACTTCAATAGAAAATATCATTGCAATAAATTCAATCTCGTCTAGATCCAATTAGAATATTTTTTGTTAGGATACAAATACACATAGATCTAGGAGGTCTTTGGAAATGAATTATGAATCTTTCTTAAATAGACCCTTGCGAGGAAAATTGAAGCCCTAGGATCCGTGTTATAATGAGCGCTTAGAAAGAATTCCCTAAAACCCTCAAAATATGGTATCTAAAATTAGAGTCCATCGATTATGATTATATTGATAGGGTTGAGGGTCCTCCAATCTCAACAATAGAATTCTCTTGGGAAACCCAAGGGGAGGAAGACCCATGCAGTATGGAGACTCAAAATAATTAAGAACTCTAAGTTTGAGGAATACTAGAGATGATTTAGAGGAAACCCCGACACTTTATTCTTAGAAATATCATTACAGTAAACCTGAAGGGGAAGACAAATACTTATATGATAAAAACATGTTTCTTTGGGCCCTATTTTAGAGATAGACTCATTATTGCACTAGATTACATGAAAGAAAACTCTTCGTGCTACTAGACATCAAAGGTATGAAGAAAATAAATATCAAATTTATAAGGAACGTAGGATTAAGAATAAGCTAGACATTGAGGGGACTAGGCATGGGGGCATGTCTGAGAGCTTGAGATTGGATCAAATCACTAGTATTAAAGAGAAACACAATTTTAAAAGAATAGAATCCCAAGACTGCAGATACTTAAAGAATGTAGGAAGAAAGGATACTCTCATGAACTTAGATGTTTCAAGGGGAGAAGGATGGTTCCCAATAGAGAAAATGGATAGATATCAGATGTAGAATAAAATATCAAACATAAGTAATCAAGAAATTACAAGTTTCATACTATAATGTTTAGAAGAGATCCATACCAAAATTATAGAGGAAATAGAAAATCAATTTTTGGAGGACGGAATGATAGATACAATGAAGAATATTAGAGAAAAGGATAAACAAAAAGATGTTGACAAAGAAAATCTAAAGGAGTATGATGAGATATTAGAAGAAAAACTTATAGACATTATCAACTCATCCTCTAATAATAATAAAACTATAGAGGATGAAAAGAAAATTCTTCAAGTAATATTGGTAGATCTAATCAACAAGTTTCCAGCCAAATTAACTCCAGATTGTTGGAAGAAAAAGAAGAAAGGAAAGGGAGAAAATTCCTTTCTTAATTAAGAAGTGAAGAAGGGGAGGAGTCATACAAAAATAAAATCACAACTTATTTTCATGTAGGGAAGGGGAAGTTCCTTCCCAATGAGAAATAAAAATTATTTTATTGAGTGTTAGGGGCATGAATGCTCCTAACAAGTAGCATTTAATCAAATGTCATAATTTTTCATTCAAAGAAGATGTAATAATTCCTCAACAGACAAAGTTAAATGTAGACCAATAGAAAAATTAAAAGATCAATAGACAAGTGGTATTCAAAATCAATAAAAGCCACAAGTTCCTCGGGGGAATTGGAAATCCTATGGCACCCAAGCACAGTTCTCTTTCAAAAGTTGGATGGTAGATTCAATTGGCTAGGAGGATTAGTGCACAACATGTATAGAAATCTGAATTTCTCTTTAATTAATGGTTATGGTCTGATAATTACAAAGAAGAAAGTGGAAGTATGGGAAGAGATAAGTAGTCCTTTTAGATCTTGGACAGAAAATAATTTCATCATTGGTGGAGACTTCAATGCCATCCTCCATCTATCATAAAAAATGGTTTATACAAAAATAATTTCAGCCACATATTGACTTCAAAAGCTAGGTCACAAAGGAAAATCTCATTGAGGTTGACTTGGAGAATGGAATGTTCACATGGAACAAAAGAAGACTTGGCTTTAGTATGTATAGATGAAAATTGCATAGATTCTTATACAGAGGTGACTTAACTTCTTTCCCTTTTTATTTGAAGGTGTCCATTTCTCTTGTATTAGGATCAGACCATTTGTAATGCCCAAGAAAATGAACAAAACACAACAATCAAAATTTTTCTAATGTATAACAATAAGTCTAGGTTTACTAAACATTATAGACTAAGTTTAGGAATTAATAATAAAACATAAAATAGAGGGACATCGTGACCATGTTTGACTTGGTCAACCTCCCTCTTGTTCACAGTTCTCTTAAGTGAAATGTATTGCTAGAAGGAAATCCTATAAGGAGATGTTGAATAAGGTTGACTTAACAATTCCCCCTAGAAGATATCAGAAAAACTAGGTTCTAACGAGGCATCCAAAATGGCCTACCTTGAAATTCATGCTAGGGTGTGAGATCTCTAAGTGAGACTTCACTGACCAAAAAGGTATTATCAAAGGATTACGTTTACCACGACACAATAAAATAACAATGTTAAATATTCTCATTTTACTATAGTCTCAACCATTAAATTTAATCATTTATCAAATAATTAAATTAAAAGGGAAACTATATAGTATTATGAGAAGATGAGATAATAATGTCATAAGGGTATCTAAAATTTAATCCCTAGTCTAAACCTCCTAATCCTAGGTTTATTAGATAATTAAGGGTCTAATAAGGAATAATACACAATCCAAGTCAATAATTCAATAATTAAATATATTCCTTCAAATAATTGAAATAATTAATTTAAATTAATTAATTAAAGCTGACTAAAACTGGTCATATTCTACTAATTTTTTGCAATTCACAAGTATAAATGACCAAATAAATGACTAATTTGGTCATAAGGTAATATCACAAGGTTAGAAAAATATAAATGACTAAATAAACGACCAAATAAATGACCAAATAAATGACTAAATAAGTGACCAAATAAGTGACTAAATAAATGACTAAATAATTAGTCACCCCTAAAAATGACTAAATGAATGATTATTACTCCTTTATACTAACATTTAGTAATATCATACTTATATACTTAGAAGTTGCATTTCAATAGTAATGTTTATTCACCAATAGGATAGATTGAAGGAAGATGGGCGGGATCCAATGCTTGAAAAAAGTAACTGAGTCTTTTGATATTGGTGCTTGCTCCGCTGCTAGCTTTGCTACTGGATCTCCGACTAGTAGAACTGACATGATCTTGGAACTTGTGTTTGAAAGGGGTAGTGTCAAAATCCATCAGCTATGATCTTTGCTAAACCTTGAACATGAAATTATCTTTATTAAATTTGATTCGTAGAATCTATTCACCTTTATACTCAAAACTTGTGTTTGAAAGGGGTAGTGTCAAAAGACATCAACTAGGATCTTGCTATTCTATGTGTGCTCTCTTTTTGATAAAAACCTTGTTATGAAGTCAATGGTATGAAACAGGGTCAATGAGTTTTACTGAAAAACTACAAGTTGAATCCTATAGTATTAATATCATAATTTGACTCAGAGTTTGCTCGATCACGAGAAAGACCAAGTTGCTTTACCAAAGGACATTATCCAATAGAGTAGCATTTGAAAACAAATTAAAAAAATAAAATTAATGGAAAATATAGATTATAATTAGTAATTTTTTAAATATTAAATATATTTATTGTTATGTATTTTTTAATGTTTAATACATTACTAATTAAAAGATGCTCTCTTTCTATCATTAACAAACAACTCATGAAACATGGCTCAATGAGTTTGACTCAAAAACTACATAGTCAAATCCTAATGCAATATCACAATTTGAATCATTGTAAAAAATATCAAAAGAAATCCACAAGAACTTCCATGATGTATGAAAAAATTGAACTCCACTCCAACACGATTGCAACTACTACACTTGTTCTCAAAGTCAAAATCAATCTTCCCCCCCTTTGGCATAATAAAACATATATTTATAATTTGCATTTTAAGTTAAATTTCATTAATGACTTATAAAACACCATGAAATAAATATAATTACACTTATAATATTATATGAAAAATAAAATATCTATCAATTTAATCCTATCTTTTTAATTAAAATCAAAATTTATTAAGTGGTGATTATCACTTAATAAATATTAGTTTTGAATATGATATTTATCAAGTGATAATCACCACTTGATAAATATGATTCATCATTAATATTACGCAAAAATAAGAAGAACCACCATGGAAATATGATAAGAAAATGATTTTCTAAAATAAACAAAGGAAATCAAAAAGCCTTTTCACACTCAATAGCCATTTAACAATCTCCCATGGCTCCTCTTTGGATTCTTCACTTTCTTCTCCATTGTTTACTCTGGGCATTGCCTCCATGGTTAGGGTTTTGAAACTTGAAAGATTTGCAAAATGTTTGAAGCTCCTCTATATACATATTTCAAAAACCCACCTACATGTATGTTGATCCTTTGTGATTTCCTGACAATCTCGACTATGTCTCAACACTCTATTCATGTATTTCATGAAGATTTAATGTTCAATAAACTGTTGGTTGTTCTTTGAATGATACGATTTCAAGGGTTTTACCTTTTTCTATTCTATATTTATTATTTGTCTCATTATATTCAAATTTATTTTATAATTACATAAGTCACGAGCTCATTCACAGTGTATTCTCTCATTAAACAAGGCTCTCTCTGTAAATTTTTACCCTTCCTCTTCGTGAATGGTCGTGGCTACTCTTTTTATTTGTGGCTTCTTCTCAAGATATTTATGAGTATTTCAAAGCTCTAGAAATTTGTTCATTTGTATTTATCTTCTCATATTTTGTGATCACGACTGAGAGGGTTTGGTTTCATGGTTTTAATGTGTGTATTTTCTTTGATATATGTTGTCTCCAAACCCCACAAAAAATTGTGGTTACTATGTATCTATGTATATTTTATTTGATATATTTTATTTAATGTATGTTGTCTCCAATCCTCTTTATTTCACATTGCTTGTCTTCCAATACGAAATCAAAGTTTAGATAAGGTTAATTTTCAAAATCCTAGAGCATTGTAAACTGTTACTTTGGAAGTTTAAATCCATTCCCTTTGTTTTCACCCTGGTGATATGAAACTTTTCATATAACTGTAGTATTTTGTGAAATTCAATTACAATGTGTTGATTATTTTTGAAACTATTTTTTTTTCTCAAGATGATCTTTAATCAGCATATAGTACTTTATCTATGAGAAAAATTCTTGCAAATTAGTCCTCATATTCATGCATCTACACTTGAGTGTAGACAATAGGAATAACCAAATGTAATTATTGAATGACGTTAAAATAGAATCACATCTATTAAATGTATGTATGGGGAAAATATAAGATCCACTTCTAAATCCAAATTCCCAAAGGAGAGATCCAATTTGATCAACCAAAAGGTTAATACACAATCGAATCAATCTATGGAAAATATGAAAGAGAGAGAAAAACTTTATATTTTCTATAGTAGAATTGTGCTTGAAATCTGAAATAACTAAAATAAAAATACTAACCTCAAAATAGGGCAAATATGGAAAATGCCAATTTCTGATGTCTGTGTCTAGTTTCAGGCAATTTTGCAACCTATTTTGGACTAAAAATGCCAGGACGAAGAAAATCCAAAAATCTTTTATCTTTCTGACAACAGGTAGTCTTTGACCCTCATAAAAGGTCAAAGGCTACATTCCTATTCTAAAGGTCGACTTTGACCTTGTTTGCATATCTAGAAAGTTTGCCAAAAAGGGTATCCAAATCTGATCTCAAATTCAAAATTTCGCACTTATACCTACAAGAAAAAGAGGGTTTTATTTTTTTGTATGGGGGGTTTGCCTTGGTCAAACCTCGATTCAGGAATTAGCCTTGAAATTGAATTGAATTGTAATGTGCATAAACAAAGTAAATGAAACAATTCACCTTGCTTATGTTGAAGTCCTTGAAGAGAATTCAAATCCTCAAATCCACAAGTAGGGATGCTCCAATGGATGTAGAATGAATGTAGGATGTCTCAAATCAATGGCATTTGATCTTCAACACCAATCTTGAATAGATCTTTACATATGAGGGGGCTAGGATGAATGTAGAAGGATGAATCTTCAAGGGGGCTCCAAAAAGATTGAATCCTTCAATGGCTAACAATGGATCTCCTTGATGGATAAATACTTGAACACTTGAATTCTTGAAAGCTTGCTTGAATGTTTGAATTCACTTGCTTGCACTTGAGAGCTTTCTCATAAAATTTCTTGGTGAGAAAATGGATGTCAATTGCTTGATTGTGGATGGAGAAAATGAGAGAGGAAGGCCTCCTTTTATAGTGAGCTAGGGAACAATCTTCTAGAGGGGCCACCTTGGAGAATTAAATCCCAATTAGGTCCTAACCTTTTAAAATATACCTAAATTAAATGTAATTTAAGGATTTACCATTTCAAAACTTGAAATGGCCGACCCGAAGGCAGGAAAAAGAATCTTTCTGAAACCCAATGCCAGGAAATCAGAAAAACTTGAAATTTGAACTGGGGGTCAAGGACGAGGTCGACTCTTCCCTAGGTTAGGGTCAAGCTTGACTCTAACCTAGGTCAACTCTAACCTAGATCAGAGTTAAGGTTGAACCTCACCTAGGTCAGAGTTGAGGTTGACTTTGACCCTCAAGGTCAACTTTGACCTTGAGGTCAAAAACCTCAGGACCCCAACCTAGAATGCCAGGAAATACATATATGAAGTGAAAAATAGGTGCAGAGGGAATCAGAATAGGGGGAAAATCTAGATACATGCAAAGACCCAATCAAGGTGCTTAACATGACCCAAACCACTTACTTGGAGGGCTAAATGCTCATATCATGGAAGTGCTTGTTAGGAATAAGGTGTCTCAACCTTAGATAATTCCTATTCTTATTATTTATTTTGTAAATGTATTTTTTGCAAATAATGTAATTAAGTGTGAGTGTACATGTCTAGTTGGCATGTTGATGTGTCACTCCACTTGATGTGTCAGCATCTTGTGCGTAAAGAGATCATGACTGAAATGGTCATGACGGATTCCTATGATGCATGAGAACTATTTAAGGAATGTGCTATGACAGGTGTAAGAGCATCTTATGACTTGGGCCTATTTGGGCACCCAAGAAGAAGTGGTTGGTGTGTGTAAGAGAATATCCCAAAAATAGGTTGGTATGATAGATTCTCTTACACTTCTCTTGTGACCATTATTTTTGGTGGATTCTATGACAAGCTGTCATAGTCTATTCTAGGGATGGACACCTATTCTTGGGATTGCATGTAACAACTGTGTACATGTGGCTTTGTGCATGGGTCTTGGTGGTTGTGCCTATTGTAGACACCGAAAAATCCTTCAGAAAATAAATTATTTTTATTTTCTGAAAATCTTTGATGACATCATCATTTATTAATTATTTAATTATTTAATTAATTAATTTATTTTTATGGCATTAAATCCCTCTCTCTTAATTAAAAATCTTTAATTAAGGAATCTAGCCTAAAAATGTCATTTGGACATTATCCCTAATTTATGAATTATTTAATTAATAAATTGACCAAAAAACTTCAAAAATAAATTAATTTATTTTTAATTTATTTTTTATCCCAAACTTGGCCAATTTCCTTAAGACCACTAACCTCTTCCAAAATCTTCTAATCCCTTCTTAATTTCGATTAAAAGGCTAATCTCATCTTTTCTAACCCTAATCCCAAGGTTAAATATTTAATTAAGGTTAAATATTTAATTTTCATATTTATTGAAAATATTTTAATAAATATTCCTAAAACTTAAGCTTTTGGAATGAATAACTTTTATTCCATGAAACTAAGGAGAAATCTAGACTCTTCTAGAATCTTCTCAAATCCATCCTCTTCACCCATCCTAATCCTTTTTTTGTCGTAATCTAATCCTAATCCTACCCTTAAAACCTTTGTGCAATCCTAACCAAGCTTAAGACTTTCCTAAACCAAAGCAAAGTCTTTCCTTCCAAATATCTCAACCACAAAGCATTTATTGCTTCCCCAAAGTCTTCAAAACCTCTTAAAGCCCATTCATTGCTCTTACAAGCATTTATTTGGAGAGTTATGAGCTTGGAGCCCCCTTTGTTGACTCCTCTTTGCCCTTCCCTTCATCCACTCACCTTGTGACATGTGTCACCTCCTGATTGGCTAAGAACTAGCACAATCCATGTGCTTCCCTTTGAGTGAATCTTGGCCTCTCTTAAGGATTTCAATCCTGGCCATTCATTCCTCCTACCCCAAGCCTTTAGAAATCCTATAAATACCCTCACTTCCTAAGGCAAATCATCTTTCAACTCTCAAACTCAATAGCAAAGTTATAATGCCATTTTCATTCTAGCATAAGCATAAACTCATCATTTTAGATCATTTCCAAGCTTAAAATCACATCTAAATTAGCTTAAATGGATTAACATAGATTCATTTCTTATCAATCTTAGTTCATCTTTTAGCTTTGCATATTTGTGTGTTCTTGAGGTCTTTGAGGCAAAATAGGTTCCTCATACCTATTTTGTGTCATTTTGGGTCTTCTTGATCCTCAAATCATCATTTATCTTGCATGCTCCAAGTGCTTGAGTTTGCACACCCACATCCATCTATATCTAAGCATATCAAATGGTGCATGGGCGCATCCGTTTTAGGCTTAAATTGAGGTGGCTTTAATTTTAGTTTGTTTACCATTAAATTTGATTTGATTATATGCTATGACGTTTGTTTGTCTTTGGCCTTCAAAACAGGTTTAGGTGCACACTCAAATCCTAGTCTACATTCTGGCACGCCCGGTGGGACGCAAACCACAATTATTTTGATGAAATTATACTTTATATGCTTGTATTTTGCAGGAAATAAAAGAAATGTCACCTTCATGAAAAGAAATGACACCTACAGCAATTAAATGTCGCCTTCAAACAAAGAAATGTCACCTTCATCAAAAGAAATGTCACCTACAAAGAATCCAGTCACGCCTTCATGCAATTAAATCATGCCTTTGAGGAAAGAAATGACGCCTATGAGCTCTGTTTTCACGCCTGCATAACTGAGATTTTCCTGTGATCGATAACTTCTGTTACGTCCCAGAATTCTCTTCTGTCGCCTTCTTGTAATGAAATTACGCCTATGACGAAAGAAATCACGCCTCTGCATTTTTATCTGTCGCCTTTTGAGGTACAGAATGTCGCCTGTAAAAATGAAGTGTCACCTCTGCACTTTCCAGCGTCGCTTATAAGCTGGACAGTGTCACTTTTTGTTTTTGCTTGGGACTGGTTTTTCATTTCTTTTATTACAGCAAAGGTCAAAAACAAAATCTTGAATGACATTAAGGAAATGAACTTAGGTCCTAAAATGTCATTGTCATTTTGAAAAGCTAACTCAATCTCGAATGCACTAAAGGAATGAATAACTCTGTTCCCTATCTCATTTCGAATTCTAAAGCAAGCAAACAAATTCAATCTTGAGTGATCTAAGGGATAAAACAAAGCTTTTTCAAAGTTCTTAAATCAACTCGTTAATCAAATCTTGAATGCACAAAAGGAAAGAACTTGCAAACATTCAATTCATTTACATTTTGAGGAAAAGAACAAATCAAAATCTAATCACGAGTGTCTTCATTTCAAAGTTCAAACATCACTTAATCAAATTTAGGAAAATGAACAAAATCTGTTTGATGTGCATGTAGGAGTTTTTCAATTCTTGCATAATCCTTGTTAGAGTAAGCAATGTGGAACATTTAAACTTGGACAAGTTCACCTGTTCTGCTTTTAGCGAGGCCTGTCCAAGGAGAAGCGCTTCCTCCTCGGAGAACAACCTCAAACCGGTATCCTCCCCAGCCGGTATACAAATAAGCGAATACCAAAAGAATCGCTTACATCTCCTAATCGCCGGGCGTTCGTGCCAAACACGTGTCTGGGGATGGTAAACATTCCTCTCCCCCAGCATTATTGTCAAGGCTCTTAAGTGAGTCACAGATGATCAGCATAACCGGGTATGGAGACACCACGGAACTATTAAAAACCTGATAAACTAGAGGCTACCCTATCTACATCCGAAAGTATCAAAATCCTTGTGCAAGGACCGATTCCAAGGGGTTTACCGCGTCGCCTCAAGATTACTCACCATTTGTATTCCCTTCTAGGGGATACCAAGCTGTGGGCAAACGATTTTGATACTCACCTTCCTTAGGTAGATCTGTTTGAAGTGCTTGACAGTCAAAGACTCCGTGAAAACACTTGTTGAAACATACACTTTCAAAGCTTTGTCAAAGTCAATTGTCTTTGATTGTATCCCGCAGGGTTGCTTTGTCCCTTGCAGAGATTGCTTTGACTTTAACCTTTGCCATTGGAAACCTTTGTCTCAAAATCAGAAGCCTCTTTTCCAAGTGATGCCCAGCAAGAACAAACATCCTAAAGTGAAGTTGCCCAAATCCCAAGCCTATCAAGAGCGAAAAGTTACCAAGAAGAACACCAAGACCTATCAATCCACTATCCAAGCAACCCAAGTAGAGGAGAAGTCCCAAACCAGACTTGAGAACATTTCCCATAACGCCCGCATCAAACAATTCGCCTTCCATTTCCAAGTTAACCATCACTTTGTCAACCTTGAGCCAGAAGATTAGCCAAATCCTTGTTCATGTCTTGTTCCATCTTCAAATCTTGAAATCTTGTCTCAAACAGCCTTGCATCTTAGTTTCATCCTAGTTTCACCCTTTGCATCAGCATCAAAACCTTAGTTGCATTTCAAAACATCATAAAAGTTGCAAGTGCATTCATCTTCCTACCAGCATTCTAGAATCATTCCTTGTCATTTGCATTATCCCTTTAGATAGAGCATTGTCCCTTCACCCTTCAATACCTTTTCCACCAACATCCCCCCCATCAGCTTTCCATATCTTTTCGGAAGATCCATCATCTTTTGCTCCAAACCCAGAGACCCACCAACACTTAGTGTTCTACCTTTTTGAGTTGTTCCTATCCCATATCCAAGATCAGAGACCATCATCCTCTTTTTTGACACAACGTGTTGTCATAAAGAAATCAAACCTTGTCCTTACATAGCCATCATCTCGAGCAAGAGATTGGAGTGTATTGATAAGAAAACTTATTGACCGAAGATCATCAGTCTATCCTAGGTTGACCCCATCATATCTCTGATCCTCCTTTTGGGAAAAATAGCAGCTCATTTGTTGACCACTCAGTAATCTTTCACCAGCTTTCCACCAGCAACCTATCTTTTCTCCAGCGTCTTGATCCATATCTGTTCCATCTAGCTTCCATCATCACCATCTTGATCCCTGTCATTGCATTTGCATCTTAGAAGTTATCATCTTTAGAAGTTCATCAACTTTGCATCCATCAACATCTTTTAGCCAAACATCTTGCATCCATTTAGCACTTGCATCTCCATGCCTGTTGAGACCAGATCTCGGAAAAGAAGAAGCATGAATCCTTATCCACCAACAACCTCATCCGATCCCAACCTTTTCACCAACGCCATGATGACCTACAATTCTTAGATCCAAGCCAGTAACCCATGTGAAGATCCAAACATCCCTTCATCCCCATTGGCAATCCAAGCATTTGCAAATCCTCCAAAAATCCCACCAGCGACCAATGCCCTTGTACCACAACATCAGCAAAGCACGTTTGTTCACTACCTGCCAGAAAGTACCTCCATCCCACCATCTCTCTATCCACGCATCCCCATCAAAACTATCCAAGTTCCAGCACAAGCATATTCTCCATTTGTCCAATCATTTCCCGATCCTATCATGCAAACACCCCAAGAGCTTTCCACCATTCCCCTTTTCTTGCAAGGAAGCCTCGCCAGTCCCGCAACACAAGCTGCAGCACCATCTGCTCCATCTCATACCCCTTTTGCTTCATCATCTGCTATGGATGCCCAAGCCCAAAACCAACACTTAAACCAAAGTCAGCTTCCACCTCTCACGCAAGCTTTTACACCAAAAGCTTCACCACCATCCACAAGTCAAGCAACGCCTTTCACCATCAAAGGACCACCGTCACCCTTCACCCCCCAAGCACTCGTACCTTCTTCTTTGGGGTTAGCGTAATCGCTCCCCATTCCAACCTCATCTTTCTCTTGGGTGTTTCCTTCATTTTCCTCCTCACAAGCATCCGCTCAACCACAACCTCAACAAGCTTCTTTCTCTCAACCATCATTCATGTCCCAAGCTCCCGTTGCTCCTACCATTCCATCATCCGCTGCAGTGCACCCTAACACAAGCTCTTAGTGGGGCCTTACACAAGAAGAAATGAAGGCATGGGGGATCCCATCTCAATCCCCTACATCAATGGTTGCAAGTCAACAAACCACCTTCACCCAAGCAGCATAGCAGCAACTACCCCAACCACCACCGGCTTCAAGTTATTCATCCCAAATCCCAAATACCTTCTAGCAAGTTCCACCACCTTAACAGCCAACTTTCCCCAGCTATCTTACCCCATCACCCTTTGCTTCTAGCTTCCCCACATCTGTTCCACCTCTAAGTAACGCAGGCATGCACCCAGCTCATATCAGCCAAACCTAAAGCCAACCTCAGCAACTACCACCATCATACCCGCAAGTAGCATCATTCCAAAAGCCTCCCTCATAGCAACCACATATCCCCTTTCAGCAAACACCCATCATTCCTCAACAACAGCAAGTCCCTTGCTATCAGCCCCAGCAACAAATCCCTATCATCCCCCAGCAACAACAAGTTCCCACCCATCAGTTACAACAGCAAGTTCCAAATGTCCAATATCAGCAAGCAGTCCCACAACAACCGCCAGTTCAACAACAGCAAGTAGCCCAACAACATCAAGTGGTTCCATATCATTTACCACAATATCCCCCTATGCCACACCAGCAATATCCCCAACAACCATTGCCCCAAAATCAGTTCCAACCCATATATCCACAGCAAGCACCATATCCAGTTCCACAGCTTCCATCACAAGCAGAAGTCCCAGTTCCCTCGCCACTCAATGCTGAGTGGGAAGCAATGAAAAATGCTCTAAAGGAGCTACAAAGTGGAATAGAGAATAAAACATATAAGTTCGAAGAGGTGTGCTCATATCCCTTCGATCGGTCCATAGCAACTATCCCTTTCCCCAAGCATTTTGAGATGCCCAAGTTTGACAAGTATCGGGGGAAAGGAGATCCAGTAAACCATATCAAAGAGTTCTACATGGCGTGCCAACAAGTGGCTTACAGTGATAACTATCTCCTGCGCCTATTTCCCAAAAGCTTGGGAGGAACTGCTGTTGAGTGGTTTTACAAAATACCACATGGGACAATAAAAACCTTTGCTGAACTCTCTGAGAAGTTCATCACACACTATGCCCATAATGTGGAGAATGAGTTGTCCTTGCTAGACCTATGCAACTCAAAGCAGAAAGACGGAGAAAGCCTTGCGGAATACTTGCAAAGATGGCAGAATCTCACAACCAGGTTATCATACCAGCCGCCAGAGAAGCATCTAACAAAGATCTTCATTGATAACCTACATCCAAAGCTATCCCATCACATGTGAATGAACTGTCTCCAGACATACCAAGACATCAAGAGAAAAGGCATAGGCATTCAGAAAGCTCTCCTAGACGAAGGCACTATTCGTCACTTCAAGGATGATTCCAAGAACAAACCCAACAATGATAAATCCCATTACTGGAATCGTAATAAGAATGTTGTTACAGATGGAGCCACTGACACTAAGAATGTACAATTCGTTGTGGCTAGTCCTACACCAGCTCAAACATACCAACCGCCACAAGCGCCCATCTATCAGCAACCACCAGCTCCTGCATATCAAGCACCTATTTATCAGCAGCCTCCTCAAGCTCATCAACCACCTGTGCAACAGTATCAGTAGCAATACCAATAGCAACAGCCAGCATGTCAGGGCAATCCTGTTAACACAGTTAACGTTGCCCCAAGGCAGAACAAGCCCAACAATCAGAACAATCCAAAGAGGACTTTCACACCTTTGGGTGAGCCTCTGGATCAGATCTTTTATCGGCTAGCCAAGGCAAATATGATCACATATCCACCCATCCCACAGAAGGATGACAATGTACCAAAGTCTGATTGGTATAAAGAAAATGAATACTGTGATTACCATTGTGTGAAGGGGCACACAACATTGAAGTGCATGCGGCTTAAGAACTACATCCAGGATCTCATTGATCGCAAGGAGATCCAGGTCGATGCACCAGCTCAAGCTTCACCCAACGCCGGTTTGCAAATATATCAAAATGTGTTCCCTCAACACGATACTGGGAAAAATCAAGCCAACGCCAATCAGCCCCAAAATCATGGCAAAGGCAAGCAAGAAGATCACACAGCGACCTACATCAACTATGACAAGTATGTCGGATGCATAACTCAAGTTGAGCCCATCCAAGATGAGCCCACCATCAATACCATCCATGTCAGAGGGCCGGATCGACAATGTGCTGCAACTACCCGCAGTGGTAGGATAACTATTGCCGGTGCTCCTCCAAGATCAGCTGCTCCTCCAAGGCCAACATCTACTACATCCACAGCACAGTCTAACACCAGGCCAGCATCAAATGCACGCGCAACACAGCATAATGCACCAAGTGCACAATACAATATCATAGAGCATCTTGGGAACATGCCAGCCCAAATATCTATCTTGGATTTGCTCCGCACATCACCCATCCATCAGGAGATCCTGGACAAAGCTCTAAAAGAAGGTCATGTCCCCACGAACATTAACACAACTCAGTTTGAAACTCTTGTGGGACACCTATCAGCAGCATGTGCCTTGTCCTTCAAAGAATCTGATATACCAGATGTCACTCCTGACCATACTCTCCCTCTCCGCATTGCTGTCATGGTCAGAGATTTCACCATCAAACGAGTTCTAGTGGATAATGGCTCAGCCCTCAACTTGTGCACATTAAAATTCATCAAGAAGATCGGCTTCACGGAGGCCGACATACAACATGAGATGATCACTATCAAAGCATATGACAACTTGGAGCATACCTCTGAAGGTACTATCACCTTGCCTATCCAGCTAGGCCCAGCAACGCAAGATACTGTCTGCCACGTTGTTGATCTTGACCTACCGTTCAATATCCTCCTCGATCGTCCATGGATCCATTCCATTAAGGCCGTGCCATCTACTTACCATCAGTGCATCAAGTTTCCACATCAAGGCACTGAGGTTACCATCCATGCTGATCCAAACCCCTTCGCATACTGCCTTGCGATGGAAGCATCTTTCCCTCATTCTACTCATTGTCCTGGAACCGATATTGGTACTTCTATTGCTAGCTCATCCCGATCCCATCGTGATCCAGAGACCATCCTCTCTTCCACCTTATCATCCGTCAAGATCAACAACCAGGGTTGTGGCGAATACAGCCTCAGTGATGCATTTGCTTTAGGAGCTCTTCCACGTGATCCACATACTCAAGGGCGCCCAAGTTGTCAAAACAAGCTTGTTGAGGAACATTATAAGCTCAAGCAAATCAGAAACATGACTTTTGAGTCTCATGGTACCATCAACAGCAAAGAAATGGATCCAGATATTAACAAATGGTTATACAAAGATCCCCCATCACGTGACACCCAACTTCTTGAGTACTTCAAAGAGAAATACCCAATCCCCTACAAAAATGTCACAGAACACTATAACTATCAAGGTGGTGGTCTAGGACCACAAGAGGACGGAAATTTGTTTCCTATCATAAAATCCTAGAATCTAGAACAGCAAGGACTTGGCTTTAATACCCCTCGCCTGCTTGAACAAGAGCCCAATACCACAACTACGGACACTAACATGACCAACGTGAACTTTTCGAATAGCCAGGATGACCTTGTGGAAATCGAAGACATCCCCGAAGAGAAAGACATCTGATCCTATGACGATATCTTTGCCGACGACACCCTCCTGGGGACTTCTATTCTCCAACAACTATCCATCAACCTCATAGATCTTCCCCTCACAAACCCTGACCTCATAGATTGGGACCAACCAAGCATCGCACACATCGACGAGTTCCAAAGCGCACAAGCACTCCTAGAATTCATGGGGGCATCAGATCCAGCAGTCAACCAGGATCCAACATTGACATCCGTTTATACGCTTCACCCAAAAGGATATTTTGGGGAAGAGGAAAGCTTTAGTCGCAAAAATGATAAAGCAAAAGAACATCATGAGTCTTTATGTGAAAACCCTTCTGGGGCACATTCTGATTCCAAAATAGTAAAAATAAAGGGCGTATCTTCTAGCAAAAACCTGGCAATTCAGGCGCTAGAAGATGAAGCCTTGCCTCTTCCCCCTATCCAAGATTATAGACCAGAGCAGTCGCCAATCATCATAGAGGAAACCAAGCCAATCAACTTGGGAACAGAAGAATGTCCAAGGATCACCTACATTGCAGTCAACCTAACAGAAGGAGAAGAAATCGCTCTCAGTGCCTTGCTCAAGGAATTAGTTATCAATTTTGCATGGTCATACGCCCACATGCCTGGGCTTGATCCAAACCTTGTTGTTCATCATCTATCAGTAGATCCAAATGTCAAGCCAGTGAAGCAAAAGCTAAGGAAAATGCATCCAAAGGTGGCATTGCTCGTCAAAGCAGAGCTTGAGAAGCTCCTTCAAGCTAAGATCATCAAAGCAATTGATTATTCAGAGTGGATCTCTAACATGGTGCCAGTCACAAAGCCTTCTGGCGACATCAGAATCTGTACTAATTTCAGGGACTTGAACAAGGCATGTCCTAAGGATGACTTCCCATTGCCAAACATAGACATGCTTGTAGACCTCACAGCGGGTCATGAGATGTTATCATTAATGGATGGCTTTTCAGGCTACAACCAAATTCATATAGCAGAAGCAGATCAACATAAAACAGCATTCACAACCCCATGGGGTACCATCTGCTACAATATGATGCCCTTTGGGCTAAAGAATGCAGGAGCAACATATCAATGAGCAATGACAGCCATTTTTCATGACATGATCCACAAGATCCTTGAGGACTATGTGGATGATATCCTTGCAAAATTCAAAACAAGGGATGAACACCTCAACATCCTAGAGCGTGTATTTGATCGTCTGAATCATTATGGCTTAAAGCTTAATCCTAAGAAATGTGTCTTTGGTGTTACATCTGGCAAGCTTCTAGGCTTCATCATCTCTAGACGAGGCATAGAGATCGATCCTAAAAAGTTAAAAGCAATAACGGAGATGCCTCCACCAAGAAATCTCAATCGCTCAGAAGCCTACAAGGCAAGCTTCAATCAGTACGGCGGTTCATCTCGCAACTAGCGGACAAGTGCCAACCATTCTCACATCTCTTATGCAAAGACACCAACTTCAAGTGGGATCCCATATGTCAAAGAAGCTTTGATAAGCTCAAGGAGTATCTAGCTAATGCTCCAATCCTAGTACCACCGGTTTCAGGATGCCCACTCATCCTTTACATCTCAACAATAGCTACAGAACTAGGGGCACTCCTAGCACAGCATGATGATGAAAATAGAGAACGAGCTATCTACTACATCAGTTGCACTCTTGTGGGCTATGAGCTTAACTATTCACCCATGGAGAAAGCATGCCTAGCAGTGGTCTTTGCCACTCAAAAACTTAGACATTACATGCTTAGCCACACAATCAAGCTCATATCAAAGGTGGACCCTCTTAAGTATCTGTTATCAAGGACAACCCTCACAGGCCGTATGGCAAAATGGGTCATGTTACTCAGCGAATTTGACATTCAGTATGTAGATCGCAAAGCAATCAAAGGGCAAGTCATTGCCGATCAACTAGCAGAAGCACCACTGGTGGATGCCTATCCACTAATCATGGAATTCCCTGATGAACACTTATGCATGATTGAAGAGCAGCCCATGTGGAAACTATACTTTGATGGTTCCAACACATCCCATAGCTCTAGTGCAGGAATCCTATTCGTCACACCTCAAGGTGACTATATTCCAAAATCATTCAAGTTGGGATTCCCCTGTACCAACAACATTGCAGAATATGAGGCACTCATCTTAGGTCTCAAAACAGCTATCCAATGGAACATCACAGAATTACAAGTCTTTGGAGATTCATAGCTCATTATCAAGCAAGTCCTTGATGAGTATCAGACAAAGGATGACAAATTGCTACCCTACAAGCAACTGGTGGATAAACTGAAAGAGCATTTCCTACATCTACAGTTCACACAGATCCCAAGACTTCAAAACAAAGCAGCAGATGCAATGGCAACCATCGGATCCTTATTGGAAATACCACGAGACGCATCACAGTATGAATTTCTAGTCGAGCAGCTACATTCACCAGCTTATGAGAACGCCGATGCAGACATGGTGTGTGTCTTGGTTGGTCCTCAATCCCCATGGTACCATGACATCCATGCATATCTAAAAAATGGTATCATATCTCCCCATCTCACCAATAACCAACGCCAAAACCTTATTCGCAGAGCTTCCCGCTACACTCTTGTAGCCAACACCCTATATCGTCGTGGGTATCACAATGTCCTATCTAGATGTTTAGACTCAAACGAGGCCATCCTGGCCTTACAAGAAGTTCACGCTAGAATTTACGGTGCCCACACGAGTGGCATGGTTCTAGCAAAGCAGCTGCTTAGAGTTGGATATTATTGGCCAACAATGGAACATGATGCATGTGAATTTGTCAAGAAATGTCTCCCATGTCAACAGCATGCCAATTTGATACATGCACCAGCACAGGATCTACAGCCTATTGCACCACCGTGGCCTTTTTCATGTTGGGGCCTTGACCTCGTTAGCTTGATCACCCCCCTCTCTTCGGATGGACACAAGTATATCATAACAGACACAGAGTACTTTACCAAATGGGTTGAAGAGATTCCGCTCACCCTAACTACTGGCATCCAAATATCCAAGTTCATCCTCTACCATATCATCTGCCGCTTCGGCATACCCTCTACCATTTTCACAGACCATGGCACACCTTTTGAAAACTAGCATGTGGATGATCTGTGTGCCAGGCTCCACATCCATCACCGTTTCTCCAGTCCATATTTTCCTCAAGGAAATGGCCAAGCTGAGGCAACCAACAAAACTATCTTGAAAATCCTCAAGAAGGTTGTCAATGATTCTGGTCATGACTGGCACCTCCAAATTAATCCCGCCCTTTGGGCCTACCGCACTTCTTATCGCACTCCCACAGGCACCACCCCATACTCCCTTGTATATGGTGCTGAAGCCATTCTACCGATCGAGGTTGAGCTCCCATCCTTGCGCGTCTCCATGAAGAACTATACAACTGATGAAGACTATCATGTGGCCCGGCTCACATAGCTAGATCTACTAGATGAAAAGAGACAGCAAGCTTACGATCACCTGGTTGCAAAACAGAATCGACTCAAAAGGAGTTATAACAAAAAGGTCCATCCTAGACAATTCCAAGTTGGTGACATGGTTCTTAAAGAAAATCAGAAGGTCCTAGAAAATAGAGAAAAGAAAGGCAAGTTTGAGCCTACTTGGTTGGGCCCCTATGTTGTCACCGCATCCTTTGGCTCCGGAGCCTATCAGCTATCAACACCAGAAGGCAAGCCCTTGAATGATCCTATCAACATCATCCATCTGAAGAGGTTCTATGCCTGAACCTGATCTTGCATATATCAGAAAAAAGCAAAAACATTCAAAAAAGCAAAAAAAGTAAAGAAAAAAAGAAAAGAGAAAGAGAAAATAATCGTCCAACGGTGAAAACTTGGCAATTCAAGTGCCTTGGACAAGTATGTTGGTGAAAACCTGGCAAACAGGCGTCAACATAGTAAACTGAGCTATTTATCTATTCAGTTGTCCTTTCAGCTACCGTCCTCTTCCTCCATCCATAATCTCTTAACAGATCTCCCAGCAGTTCCATCTCCCCTATCTTCCAAGCATTCAGCTTCCATCTTCCTCCAACCCATCTGCAATCCATATCCTATTCCAAAGCTTTGTACCATATCTTGTACCATATCCTTATCCCTTTCCTGTATAGCGCAATCCTCCCTATATTTATCCTTCTTGTCTCCGTCCTAGTGAGAGTCCCGCTGAGTGTGATCTTCCTATCCCCAATCCTGAGCTTCTGTACATATCCCTTGTGCATATCATTTCTCCTTGTTGTACATAACCTTTGTCCGTCCTGCAGCAGCATTTGATCAAATATCTTGTCCCATCCCCAGCCTCAGAAAACTTTTAGCCCCACTCGGGCCTTGTGCTTCAGCAACATCAATTGTCGACTTATCCTTGCTCATCCTGATTATTCCTTGAACTTCAACTTTTGCCAGCGAATAACTACACTTATTCTCTCACCAACCCATGGGTCCTTGAGGATATATCGTTCCTCCTGTCTGACCTAATCTTCCATCCTGGTCCTTGAGGATATATCGTTCCTCCTGTCCGACCAATCTTCCCACCATCAATCAAACCTAATCTCTCTCCTTGGAAAAGGATGTCTTTTTGGAGTTATCATTTTGATCTTAGATTTGTGTCCTTTTGATCTTGTTAATCTTTTTGGCTTCTCTTTATCCCACCAGGGTCACCGCGATTCATTATATCATGGTGTGCTGCGTGTGCGGATAATCTGGGGCAAGGTCTTTTGATCTTTCGCTTCTGCCTGTGAGTCAGTTGTGTGTTTGTGGTTCCTTCAGCATCGGTTCCGCCATGTCACCTCTGCGCTTCATGTGTGATGTTGGGGCAACCCTGTGTGTTTGTTTAGCGTCAGTCCTTGTCAGTCCTCTGCGACGTTGTTGACAGGCCTCGTGATCCCAGTATCCTTGGCAGGTCTCTAACATAGCTATATTAAATCTAGGTTGTGCACTCCCGTTTGCACTTGGAGCTATCTGGTCCCTTGCATTCATTATAGATTAATCTTGCATCTTTGCATACAGCTGCATCTTGCATCTTGCATTTCCATCTCATCTTGCATATCATCCATATTTGCTCTTAGAAATGAGGTTATTTATCTCCCCTTTCTTCCTAGGCCCTTCCTTCCTCGTCCCGCCGGGCACACTCTGTCCCAGGGCATAATCCCTCTTTCTCCTTGTCCCACTGGGCGCATCTTCCATGATTTTGTCCCACCGGGGCATGTTCCTCTTTCTTCTAGTCCACCCGGGCGTCATACCCTCTTCTTCTGATTCTAGCCTTGGCATCTTGTTTTCTTGTCTTTGACGCCATGCCACTTGCGGCATTGCATCAAAGAGGGGCAAAATGTAGACACCGAAAAATCCTTCAGAAAATAAATTATTTTTGTTTTCTGAAAATCCTTGATGACATCATCATTTATTAATTAATTAATTATTTAATTTATTTATTTATTTTTATGGCATTAAATCCCTCTCTCTTAATTAAAAATCTTTAATTAAGGAATCTAGCCTAAAAATGTCATTTGGACATTATCCCTAATTTATGAATTATTTAATTAATAAATTGACCAAAAAACTTCAAAAATAAATTAATTTATTTTTAATTTATTTTTTATCCCAAACTTGGCCAATTTCCTTAAGACCACTAACCTCTTCCAAAATCTTCTAATCCCTTCTTAATTTCGATTAAAAGGCTAATCCCATCTTTTCTAACCCTAATCCCAAGGTTAAATATTTAATTAAGGTTAAATATTTAATTTTCATATTTATTGAAAATATTTTAATAAATATTCCTAAAACTTAAGCTTTTGGAATGAATAACTTTTATTCCATGAAACTAAGGAGAAATCTAGACTCTTCTAGAATCTTCTCAAATCCACCCTCTTCACCCATCCTAATCCTTTTTTTTTCCTAATCTAATCCTAATCCTACCCTTAAAACCTTTGTGCAATCCTAACCAAGCTTAAGACTTTCCTAAACCAAAGCAAAGTCTTTCCTTCCAAATATCTCAACCACAAAGCATTTATTGCTTCCCCAAAGTCTTCAAAGCCTCTTAAAGCCCATTCATTGCTCTTACAAGCATTTATTTGGAGAGTTATGAGCTTGGAGCCCCCTTTGTTGACTCCTCTTTGCCCTTCCCTTCATCCACTCACCTTGTGACATGTGTCACCTCCTGATTGGCTAAGAACTAGCACAATCCATGTGCTTCCCTTTGAGTGAATCTTGGCCTCTCTTAAGGATTTCAATCCTGGCCATTCATTCCTCCTACCCCAAGCCTTTAGAAATCCTATAAATACCCTCACTTCCTAAGGCAAATCATCTTTCAACTCTCAAACTCAATAGCAAAGTTATAATGCCATTTTCATTCTAGCATAAGCATAAACTCATCATTTTAGATCATTTCCAAGCTTAAAATCACATCTAAATTAGCTTAAATGGATTAACATAGATTCATTTCTTATCAATCTTAGTTCATCTTTTAGCTTTGCATATTTGTGTGTTCTTGAGGCCTTTGAGGCAAAATAGGTTCCTCATACCTATTTTGTGTCATTTTGGGTCTTCTTGATCCTCAAATCATCATTTATCTTGCATGCTCCAAGTGCTTGAGTTTGCACACCCACATCCATCTATATCTAAGCATATCAAACGATGCATGGGCGCATCCATTTTAGGCTTGAACTGAGGTGGCTTTGATTTTAGTTTGTTTACCATTAAATTTGATTTGATTATATGCTATGACGTTTGTTTGTCTTTGGCCTTCAAAACAGGTTTAGGTGCACACTCAAATCCTAGTCTACACCTATTTTTGCATCTAGAGGAGTCTATATATACGATGCTGCTCCTATGGGAGAGATATAAGAAAATTTAAGTCTTGTTGGCTTTGTCTCTCGTCTCCTGAAAGAACTTGCATTGCAAGTGTATTGTAATCTTTGTGTTGAAGATAATACATTGTGCAGGTTTTGGAGTGTTGGGGTTTTTTACCGAAAGGTTTTCCCCAGGGTATATCATTGTGTCATTCTCTATTTTTCTGTATGCATTATATGTTGTTGCAATATCTTTGTTAAAGTAGTTAATGAATCTAAAATTGTAAGGATTTATAAGAATTTGCACAATACTCTCTTATAGAGATTAGCGTAGGAAGTTGTTTCCGCACCTGAGTTTCCTTACAGTGCTTCCATTTTAAGATGATACATTAAGCCCCCACTTTAGCAAGAGTATGAACTCGATGCAAACTCTTGGTAAAGGAGATCAAAATGAAAAGATAGTCTTATCGTAATCCAAGGGATAAAGAGAAACCTCAAGCCCCTAGGGACTCAAGTCTTCGTCGACTCCCAGATCACAATAAGAGAGACATCTCTAGAGAGAGAGAGAAAGAGTGTGATTACCTCACCCAATGAGAACTTATGTCCCATTGTGAACCACACAAGGAAATGACACAACTAGAAAGATGGAATTAAACCACCTAGTGAATGTGGCTACTCACTAGTCAACCCATCAAGGATTTACTGTTAGGAATATTATATTCCATAACAATAAAACCAAAAACAAAAGAGATATAGTCTTAAGAACACCTCCGACCTTAAGGGATCAAAATATATGTATATTTGAAACTAGAGGGATCAAGATATCCTAAAATATAAATCCATGCTTTAAGGATTAGTCACTAATCCAAAAAGGGAGAAAAGTATCTTGGAAAATATGTGCATATCAAAAAGGGCGTGTGTGCAGTAGGTGAGCAGAGCGTATGTCCCCACATTAAAGTCATTGCTTGACACTTTAACAAGAGCAATGGCTTTAATAGAAACATAAAAAACTCTACTAATTACATTTCCATGTCAAGATGACCCTAAATGAAGAAAAATCAAGGGAAATATCATAGAAACATACAGAGAACATAGAAGGGATCTACCTACCATGGGGTTAGTATGATCATAAGATAATATATATATGATATTATTGCAAATGAATTGACATCATTCCCCAAAGAAAGTAGAACTACGATCACAAAGGAGGAAAGATCACATAAAATATACAGAGTATCTTTTCAGACCATGACATCAAGACCAAAAAGAATTAGTGCTACCATATCTCGAATCCAAGTAGATTACACAAGGAAACATTTACGAACAATAGCACAATTACAACATAACATGGAAAAATGCATAGAAGAATAGAGATACATATAAAAGAATTTGAACAAAAATTTTGATTCCTTTTATCACCTTTTACCAACTAAGTAACAAGGATCGTATAAAAGAATCTAACAACATTTAGCAAATACAGTATGGGAGAAGCACAATACAGTAGGAAAAAATACAACAAAGCTACCATGAAGGACAAGTCGATCAAGCATGCCGCCTACTCTCCCCATCTCATTGTATATTATTTAGGGAAGGTGGGTAACTCACAAGAGGGACTATATCCAATACAGTAGGAATGATAGCTAGTTCCAAACAAGGATCCTCTTGAGAATCACAATGTTCGACACTAGGTGTAATCTAGTTAATTGTGATGAAGGCATATTAGGTAAATCAATGTCAATGTCAATAGTCTCATATTCATCATTAACATCATCAGTATCATCAAGAGTATATTTTTATCTAAATTAATCAAAATAGGATCTAAGATACAAATAGAATCATCATAATCATGTATCTTAACATCATTATTAGTAACGTCTTCTAACACATCATGCATAGATTTATTCAAAGAAGGTAGAGATCTTTGAAGAAAAAAATTATGAGCTTTAACATGAGCATGAGACTTCTTACGACATTCATTGGAAGATCGATTACATTTTGATTTATTTGAAATAGGTTGAGAACTAGGAGGAACAATCACAAGATCCTTCACAAGTTCTTTAGGAATATCAATAGGATTATCAATAATAAGAGGAACAATCATAGGATCTTTGATAGGTTATTTAGGAAGATTGATAGAAGGAACTTGATTAACAGAACTAGAATCCATAGTTAAATGAGGTATAGAAGGTGTAGACAAAAGACCATGATTAAGATCCATAGGAGGTATGCTTAATTCAATAATCTTATGATGTTTATAAGCTTGATATGAACGGAAAAGATTATCAAGTCGAGGAGGACATGAATTAGGTAATGAAGGCCAAAAGAAATCAAGAGCAGCACAATCTCTAGGCCTAGAAGGTTGATATAAACTATGATTAAAATTCTTTACTTCTTCATCATGAACAAATTTAAGACACTTATGGACAGGTGAAGCAATAGCATGCATGGCATTCAACCAAGGCAAACCTAGTTTAACTTGAAATTGATCAGAAGTAGGAACAACAACAAAGGTAGTGTTCACAATTTTTCCACAAAGTTCAACCAGTAAAGTAATAGAACCAAATGATGGATAAAGAAAACCATTGCAATTTTGAATCCACACATCCAATGTATCATAAGAATCACGTTGTAAGATTTTCATAAAAAGATTTTCTTCAGTAATAACATTGACTAAGGATGAAGGATCAACAAGACAACCATGAGTAGGTGTCTTGGTTGACATTGAACTTGAAGTTGAATCTAAGGTTGAGGCTGAGGTGGAGATAGAGATTGACCAACATGCTTCACTTGATTAACAACATGATTGAGATCATCCATCTTTGAATCATACATAATTTCCATAGCAGATGGCTGAGTAATGGTATTAGTATCATGCGTAGGTAAAGGATTCGTATAGATTTGACGGTTTTGATTAGGAGGAGAAATAGATTTGTTACCACTACCATCAATATTATCAAAAAATAAGGCATTAGAGTCAATTAAGTCTTGAACCTTATGTTTTAAAGAATAACACTTCTCAGTACCATGACCATTCTAACAATGATATTGATAAAAATCATTTTGATCAAAAGATTTAGATGCAATCATAGTAGGTAAAAGAGGTCAAATAGGAGGTAAAGTAATCATATTAGTAGTTAACAACCTATTCATAATAGCATGTAAAGATTCAAAAAGAAGAGTAAACATACGATTTAATCAAAAAGCAGTGGATGCAGAAATGGCATTGTGAGATGCAACAACAACTTGATCAGCAACTGCATTTGCTTGTTTATTTATCTTGACATAGTTGTTGAATTTTTTAAATTTGTTTGGATTAGGAGCAGCATCAATCTTATCAACTGGAACAAGAGCCATTAGAGTGTTTCTCTAAAATTGACTCACTTGTAATTGATAATGATGAAGTACTGCACAAAGTTGTTGAAAAGAGGTAAATTCAGTAAGCAGAATCTTATCTCTAATATCCTTTTGCAAATTTGAAATAAACATACGTTGAATATCAATATCAGGAATAGGATAGGAAATATGAGCATGCAAATGCTTAAATCTACCAATAAATTCAGTTCATTTTTCTTTAGCACTTTGTTTACAATTCATCAAATCAGTCAAAGACACTTGTGGGCCAATGTTGTTTTGAAATTGTTGAATAAAGGCATTAGCAAGTTTGGGAAAGGAATCAATAGAATAAGGAGGCAAGGAACAATACCATTGTAAGGCCTTGTCACATAAAGTTCTAGCAAACAGTTTGGCTAAAATCCTATGGTCATGAGCATAATCACTACAAAGGATTTGGAATGTTTTAACATGATGAACAGGATCTCCTTTTCCATTATAATTCTCAAGATGAGGCATATCAACTTGCTGAGGAACATGAGTATGAATAATATCCAAGGACAAAGGACTTCCCATATCGCATGTAGGAATACTAAACTTGTTTTGAGTTAAGGAAGCTAGTTGTTGTTTTAAGGATGACACAGTTTGAGCCAAACTAATGATTGTTGAATCATTAGAGGAAATAGGAGGAATAGAAACATTAGACACACTAGGTAAAGTGTAAGAAGCTACAGGAATAGAAGACACAACTGGAGGAACACTAGGAACTAGAGTTGGAAGTGGATTGGAATAAGTAAAAGGAACATTATGATATGAAGATTGTGATGTAGGAAGGGACACAGGAGGAACACTCATAGGAACTAAGGGAACCATCATAGTCACAAAAGAAGGAGTATAGGTAGGAGTACTAGGTAAAGGATTAGAAGGAGGTTCAACACTAGTGATAGGAGGAATCAACCCTAAATCTTAAGCTTCTTGAGCTAGAGGTTTAACATTGGAATGCACAAGGTGAGTAATACCACGCAAGATGTTAACACCTTGATCACTATCATGAAGAACTTTCTTAAGAGCCTCTATAGCTTGAATAGAATCTTGATTATGGTTCTCTTGAGTAAGCCAATTACCCATTTTATCAAGTTCAGTTGAAAGTTTTTGGACTTGTTTAGGAGAAAATCTTAAAGCGTCATCCTCATCATGAGATGAGTGAGAAGAGTTTTGCTCCATTATAGGATTGGAATCATGAAGAATTAAATTGTCATCCGGGATCCTAAGGAAAGGAGAGGAAGATTCAGGATCAAAGGCACCCATGAGTCTACGACTTCTTCTAACCAGAATGTTATAAGTAGGACTACTAGTAGTAAAGCTCATAAACCAATGTAATGCAAATGAACTAAACTAAGAACACATAAAGCATGAATATTTTTGTATTTTTGAAATCTAATTAGCATGCAAGATTTAACATAAAAGAGAAATCTAATACCAATGAGATAAAAGGAAATCTAACACCACAAAACACAATAGGGCATCCAATTCCACAAAAGAAAGGAGAGTAAGTATGTCAGGTTCACCAAAATGAATGATGCTAAAATGGAATCACATCTATTCAATGTATGTATGGGAGAAATATGAGATCCACTTCTAAATCCAAATTCCCAAAGGAGAGATCCAATTTGATCAACCAAAAGGTTAATACACAATCGAATCAATCTATGGAGAATATGAAAGAGAGAGAAAAACCTTATATTTCCTATAGTAGAATTGTGCTTGAAATATGAAATAATTGAAATACAAATACTAACCTCAAAATAGGGAAAATCTAGAAAATGCCAATTTTTGATGTTTGTGTGTACTTTCAGGCATTTTTGCAACCTGTTTCGAACTGGAAATGCCGAGATGAAGAAAACCCAAAAATCTTTTGTCTTTCTGACAAAAGGTAGTCTTTGACCCTCATAAAAGGTCAAAGGCTACATTCTTATTTTGAAGGTCAAATTTGACCTTGTTCGCCGATCTCAAAAGTTTGCCAAAAAGGGTATCCAAATATGATCTTAGATCTGAAATTCTGCACCTATACCTACAAGGAAAAGAGGGTTTTGTTTATTTGTATGGGGGGTTTGCCTTGGTCAAACCCCAATTTAGGAATTAACCTTGAAATTGACTTGAATTGTAATGTGCATAAACAAAGTAAATGAAACAATTCAGCTTGCTTATGTTGAAGTCCTTGTAGAGGATTTGAATCCTCAAATCCACAAGTAGGGATGCTCCAGTGGATGTTGAATGAATGTAGGATGTCTCAAATCAATGGAATTTGATCTTCAACAGCAATCTTGAATAAATGTTTTCATATGAGGAGGCTAGGATGAATGTAGAAGGATGGATCTTCAAGGGGGCTGCGAAGAGATTGAATGCTTCAATGGCTAACAATGGATCTCCTTGATGGATGAATGCTTGAACACTTGAATGCTTGAATTCACTTTCTTGCACTTGAGAGCTTTCTCATGAAATTTCTTGGTGAGAAAATGGATGTCAATTGCTTGATTGTGGATGGAGAAAATGAGAGAGGAAGACCTCCTTTTATAGTGAGCTAAGGCACAATCTTCTAGAGGGACCACCTTGGAGAATTAAATCCCAATTAGGTCCTAACCTTTAGAAATATACCTATATTAAATGTAATTTAAAGATTTACCATTCTAAAACCTGAAATGGCCAACTCAAAGGTGGGAAAAAGAATCTTTCCGAAACCCGATGCCCAAAAATTAGAAAAACTTGAAATTTGAACTAGGGGTCATGGATGAGGTTGACTTTGCCCTAGGTCAGGGTCGAGGTCGATTCTGACCTAGGTCAAAGTCAAGGTTGACTTTGACCCTCAAGGTCGACTTTGACCTTGAGGTCAAAAACCTCAAGACCCTAGCCCAGAATGCCAGGAAATGCAAATATGAAGTGAAAAATAGGTGTAGAGGGAAGCAGAACATGGGGAAAAGCCAGATACATGCAAAGACCAGATCAAGGTGCTTAACATGACCCTAGACCACTTACTCGGAGGGATAAATTCTATTATCATAGAAGTGATTCCATTTTAAGATGATACAATTATTAATTAGGTTAGTGGGATTCATCATTCTAACCATTCCACTTTTTTACTAGTATATTTCCATCTCATTGAAGTGACAATGATCGATTACGTTAAGGTAGGATGCCCAATATCATACCTAAGTGATGTGGAGGCATCAAGGAAAACATCACTCTCTTAGGATCATACTGATCCAATCAACCTTTGCCAATTGACCATCAACTCTTTGAAAAAATTAGAGACATACTCAATTAGTAAACTCATCTTAACTAGCTTCAATTCCTCTTTTAGGATCCTTAATCCATTAGGAACCCAAACTCTACCTTCATTAAGGTAACCCAAACATATAATCTATAACTTGAACCACAATAACATATTATTCACCTAATTCAAAGGTCACATTTATCACTTTCCAAGATCTGATCCTCGAAGCCTATTTGGAAACAATGCCAACTACTCACCAAACCTTTGTCTCTTACCCTTCCAAACTTCATGTTTGTTGTCCACATTGCATTATTTTCACAAGAGTCTAGTGGTCCTCAACTCTACCAAGTACTCTATTCCAATCACAAATAAGGGGTATAAAAGAACATGATCCATTGTATAATTGTCCATACATACACAAATTCTCAATACCTTGTTCTAACCAAAAGCCATCAGTCCATCAACAATCATAATCATACCAACTTTTACACCCTTGAAACTTATACATTACTTCCATTTACAATAGGTTTATATTCTTGACTGTCACTGTCCTATTAGAGAAGCCCTCAACAAATGCCATAATAATGAGAGCTCAAAAACCATTAGGTGGTTGTTCCCTTGACATCAAAACAATGTTCTTAAAATATACTAATCATGTCTAACCAAGAAAATTATGAAACAAAATAAAATGTTGGTCAAGATTTAGACTTTCATTGCATTTACAGTTAGACCACACCTCTGGTTCAGACCTTCAAACTTGTATAGATCCATTCTTCATACATGCTCAGGGTCTACATGCATTTACTTACCATTACCTACCCATTTGGTTTTATTCACAAGTAGTGAAGATAATAACAAGAATTAAAGCGTTATACTCTACTGTCAAACCCAAGAAGTTTATTGGCTCTATTTCTAGACCATAACTATGTTGTTGATAACTTTCAAACCTAATACTATTATAAAAATTGCTCCAGTGGAATTCTCACATACTAGGTTTATAAAAACATATCCAAAGCTCATCAAAATCCAATGGTGAAATAGAAAATAACAACCTCTACATAGAGACCATTTTTTTCTATCCCTGGGTTTTAACAATTTTTACAAAACTAAATGGATCTTTCACTGTGGATCACGAACAGACCTCGAATTTGTTTGAAAACCAAATAGATTCATTATCTTACTCATTAAAATTGATTTAAGGGTCCATTCAATTCAGTATCATATACATAAATGCAAATAAACAATGGGAAACATACTATTTACTAGGACAATTAACATTGTGTTTAATCAAACAACAAAACTCATTCCATATTCATCAAAATATTTCACAAATTACTTTGGTGGTGTGTCTGCATTCTTCCTCACCCATCTACACTTGGAGATCTTTTTAGGATGAACCACAAAGCTTCATAGCTATCACCAAGAATGGTGACAGTCAAAATTGTAACTATTATTTTTATAACCAACTTTCTAATCTTGACACTGGCTATATTGCTATCAGCCATTGTGTAAGAAATGGTGATTCAGCCAATGACATCAAGAAGCCAAAATTATTAGTTCATATAAATGATTAAATTCAAATGATTAGGACATATCATACAATACATCAGATCAACTAGTTACTCCATTCAAATCTAACCAATATTTGACTATCCTGATATATTTCTTCCTGCTCTATTGTTGTTAATTCATTGTACCTGCTCATACATTATGTTAAAATATTGGTAACTTGCATTCATGGGATCTTATTTCAGAATGATCTTTGTGAAAAAAGAAGATTCCATCCTCTCTAACTTGTCAAATTCTAAGCTTCCATCTGAACTAAAATGCTCGTTATGCCAATAAATTTTTAAGGAGGTTGTAATGATACCATTTTGTCAGTTCAGCTTCTACCTTCCCACATCCTATTGAAAATTAATAATTGTTGAATGTGAAGGGGACCACATGGTCCTTTGTGGTGCATGAAATTTTTTATAATTTCATCACTATGTTTTATGACACCAAATCCTCATTATTCTGATTAGATCCTCACTCTTCAGTGAACTAATGGTGAAGCTGGGAAATCTGACCCCATCTAAATGATGAGGACTGCATAGTTGTAGATAGGAATATCATCCTTCTTGATTCCTTTTTATCTATTTTCTTCTATGTTTTTAGAATCTTCTTATAGCAATTATTGGAAACTGACAAATATTTATCATTTATGAAAACTTGATAATATCAATTCTCACTGCTTACTCTACTCTATGCTAAGTCTTATGTATCAGAGACTATCACCAACTTCCTAAAGTTAAAATAAGAGAGTGTAGCATGTATTTGAGTAAAAAAAAGGAATAAAAATTGTTTTAATAGTCTATTTTGCCTCAAATACCTCGTAAATATTACTTTCTTCCAAGTTCAACTATTTGTACATGCGATCATGTTGTCTATCTGTTCAAAGCCTTGACACAAATCAAAATCATTATCATGCTCATTTAGCAGATGCTCATTCACACAGAGTAGGTTGAGATCACAAGAAGTACAAAATATTTACGTGCTATCTTTCAAAAATTCTAATTGTAATATTTTCCCTAAATCGCTAGAAAAATTAGATGAAATTGACAATTCAACAAATGCAATTTCTGGTGATTAAATTGATTAAAAATCAGGAAAATATGGGGAAAAAGCTGGCACAATTTTCAGTGTGTAAAAACCACAGAAATGGCTAGATGGAAAGAACAATTATCATGATTTTCTTGTAGTTTTTGCTATTATGGTTTCATTTGCAACCCAACCTTCATAAAGAACTAGGGTCTTCTAAAACACTTTGTATACCAATCCCCCAGAAGAAATTTTTCCCACAATAGGCCAATAAACGAGAAATCTCCAGAAATGGGATGGCTATTCAAATTTATCACCTTTTGCATATTGATCTAGGATAACAAGAAGCTATATCTTGATTTGAATATTTTAATTATGATGCTTCCAACATAGAGTGGATCTACCAGGTTGTTCTCTCTTTTCTACTTAATGCCCCTTCTCCTTTATCGATCTTTTCTTTCACTGTATTTCTTGTTTGAGTATGCTTCTTGCCTACATCCTGAAAGGTTCTCATTGAAATAAGTTTTGGCTTCCTTATATGGTTCAAATCCTTTGTGCATCATAGAGTTTATTTAAAATTTTGTTACATTTATTGTACACTCCCCTTTTGATCTTACTTCAGTAGTAGACAAGGACACTAGTTATCAAGAATTTTGACTTAGTTTCTACTGAGAGAAGAAATCATTATACTATAGGTGTGGTTTTTTATGAAGCCAACATCTTATATGGCATTAGTTTTGATTGGACTTATGTATTATATTGCATCAAGTACACTGGAGAATTTTGACAGGCCAAGGAAGTACATACAAATAATTACTATCAAAGGAGTTTATCATATAGTATCCTAAGTTCCCTATAACTTGAATTGGATTCCCCTGAAGTAGATGAAATGTAATGATTTCTCTATATTATGCTAGAAAATGATAAAAATCTAATGAAACATTGAAGAGAAGCAGCAACCCACACAATGAAAGAATAACAACATAAAAGGTTATCAAAGTCCTCTAGTGTACTTTATTGGCCTAAGTTGGTATGGTCCTCCAGGGGGACTTCGTGGACTGAAATTCCAATTGTAGAATAGTTCTATTTCTTTTCTATTTTACCAATTATATTGTTCATTAAACTTTTCCTATTGAAAATATTTTATATTGAAAATATAAATGATAATTAATTAGTGAGCATTTAGAATATACATCTCTTTTTGATTGGTTAAGTTTCAAAAAAGGAAAAAATGAAACCTGGAGTTTCTTATGTAAGTTTTACAACAATAATATGAGAGTCACCATTAAATTTATAATAAATCAAATATTGATCAATTTACCACAAAATTGCACGCATTAACTATTTTAGATGATGAGTTAATAACAATGAGTTCCAATGCTACTATTGACATCAAGATTGAATAATTTAACAATTGATCATTCAAACTTACATGTCATGGAATGATTGTAAATCTACTAATATTAAATTAGAAAGTATGACTAATAATTTGGATAAAAATGTTTAGGCCTGAATATCCACTTTTTAATGTTTTTGTTGGAGCATGACTCTACATTAAAACTGGTTGTAAATGGATTGTATTGAGACATGCCCTTCTTAGTATCTTACAAAAAATCAAACCTAATCATCACTAGCTAACATAATTTTGAAACTTTTCAAAGGAAATTTTTTCCTATCATCCACATTGTAATAGAAATAGTTTGTGTGTTAGTAAATTCAAAAAAAAAATTTGACACTACTTTGAAACATGGAACTATTAAACCTTTGTTCTCGGTGACATATCTTTGTTCTTTAAGATGGTCCTATATATTGTTGATCACTGTTACTATTTTATCATAATTAGATATCATTGTTTGTACCAACAAAATCACTGTTCTATCTCTAACTTTAGCTACCTTAAGACTCATATTGCATTTCTATTATTCTCTTTCTCAGATCTCTTCTGAAAGTAGTGAACTCTGAGTGAATCCCTCTATTTATAAATTAGTTTCTTATTTACTATCCAATGAGTTTTTAAAATATTCTCTGAGTGTTATGTCCTTGATGATCTCATTGATGTCCATAAATAATTGTTCTTGGTTATGGCTATCATGGATTCTTGTGATGCATTCTATCCCTTTACTTGATAAATTATCACAATACAAAACATCACTGCTACTTGAAGAGTTTGAAACCTTCACCCACATTAGAATTTATCTTCATCATGTTATCTGATAAATCAATATCAGTTCTTTTCATGCATTCAAATCACTTCTTTGGTCTTATTTTGTGTATTACTGATTTTCATATTCATAATAATACTGCTATTAGGTATTGTATTTCATTTTGTTTTGGTTCTTAATAGCATGTTTTGTATTGCTCCTTACAAGTTAGTCATGCCTTTTATCAGAGTTTTGATCTCCTCCTTCAATGAATTTAATAGTGACCATTATTATCAAATGTTATTGAGGCTTCTCATATCACAAATGCATTGTATTTACTATCGTTCATGCCAGTGTGTTAATGTTCTTTTTTTGTGATTACACATCTTGATGGAATGATTTCAACAATTCAATAATTTGGTGACTGATTGTCACTATTAAAGCTTTTGGACATTTCTTTGAAAATTTTTATACAGTGTTTGTCTTGGTTCTTTTCAAACTCATTGATCACTATTTTTCTCTTTCACCATAACAGTGCTCTCTATTTTCTATATTGATATGTAGGAGGTATTTTCCACAAGTCAAATTGTGATATTTCTATCATGATTCAACCATGGATTTTTTTAATTCAAACTCATTGACCCATATTTCATAGGGTACATGTACTGAAGGTTTTTCAAATGGGGTTGCAAGAAAAGTAGGTTTAACCTTGGAGGAAAATTCATGGTTAAGCATGCTTGAGCTAGAGTAACTTACTAGGATGGGTGACCTCCCGGTGATTCACCTCTATGAGAATCACCTAGATGCAATGAGTGCTAAGTGTTCCATTCATTCTCATGAGAGATGGGTTCTTGTGAACCACTACTTATGAAATATGGGTTAATGAGTTAATAGTAATATGTCATTTGTCAAAATCAGTTTTCATGAATCACAAGGTGGAATGACAATTTTAGAGATAGTGACTGTAATATCAAAGTGACAACTTGAAAACAAACACAATGCAAGAAGTGAAAGGATGATCCAAGAAGGAGGATTTTTTTATACATTATGAATAGGGATTATACAAGAGAAGCATGTACTATTAGGTCAATGACAACCCCAGACACAGAATAGAAAAAACTCATGAAAAATGAAATTCCTCACTGTTATGAGAAAGTGGGAAATGAGCAGAAATAAAGAAAATAGATGCCAAATGTCATGAAGAATGGAGATAAACTTTCTTGTATCTTGAAGAACGGAGATAAACATGAGTATCTTGTTTTGTCAAAAAGTTATCTTGCCTCACCCAATTTATTGGAGCCTTCCTTATGAGTCAGCATCTTTGGTTAGTATGTTTTTTGTCACTTCATTGTACTGTAGTATGATGAATTAAGTTGACCTTGTTGTTTTAGAAGATCATTAGAATCCTCAGTATTAATATAATTCATGTTGAAGTTTGGCATATCAACAACTTAAAATCATATTTTCAACTAATTATCTCTGTTGTCTATCTCAAATTTGAAAGTTCTTTTAAATCCTTTATTTTTCTAACATCCGATGCACATTGTGAGCTCAATATCCTGTAATCTTCTGATATTGTAATATTTATGGCTCTACTTTAAGTTTAGAGTGAAATATAAATTCTTTGAAAATTAGAATGGTCTTTTCATTAATATTTGGAAATGGTGTATATTCACTTCTTTTGTGTTGGATGATATTTATCTACAACTATAGAATTCTTCTTTTTTTTGGCAAGAAATATATGTACATTTCTTTCAAATATCAAATACACCTTGACCACCTTAGACTGGAAGCACTTGAATTCATGATACAAAATGTGAAATGGAGCCATATAAAAATTTGAGCATATAGTTCATAAAGGTACTTATGATACAATAGTGGAGTGACTAGAAATCTTTGAACAATGAAAGAAACCATAAACTTAATCTTTAGTCATCTCTCTACCTTCTCTTTATAAGTATTCTCCTCCCAATTCCTATCAGTGGGTTTTTTCCAGTCCCTAGCATGATCTCTCTATTCTTAAAAAATTTTGTCTGTGGATCTTTTCCTTTCCCTACTGTAATCTCTTCCGTGATGATCAAGAGAGTGATGAGGATAGTGATGATTGTGTGACACTCTTCTATCATAACTACCATGACTGATTCCATGATGATGATGCAATCTTTTGGAATCATCCTTGTTTTTGCTAGCTTCAGGGCTAGAGTAATCAACCCCCTTAATGGAATTCTTTCTAGTTTCAGGATGATTTGAAACTTGAGGTGGATCTTCATTGGAGAGTTTTGTTAGCTCTTCTACAAGGGAATTGGGGATCTCACCTTCCTCCAGCTCATCATGATGATCATTTGTTTGGAGCTTCTCTTTACTTTGATGACAAAGGACAATTTCATTACTTGAACATATTCTTATCTTATCAAAGATGGTATCCTTATTTGATATATCCTCGGTGGATCTCTCTTTGTTGAGTGTGTTTCCATCTCTTCCTGTGAATTCTTTTCTCTCTTGTCCACTTTCTTTCTTGGGTTTGGAGCATGATTCAGGCTATATTTCTCTCTTGTAAAATTTTTTCTCTCTTGTTTTTCTTTCTCTTCTTTGGCAGCTTCTTCTACCCCTCTTTCTAGCTCAAGTTCAATCAGATCATCTACATCTATCACCTCAGTCCCTAAAATACCAAGTTGTAATTATTTTCCTTCCCTATGTTTCCTTCTTTTCAATTCGGCAATTTTTTTTGCATTCACACAAGTAATGTCTACAAAAGAGAAGTGTTTATTATTGCTTGATTGAATTCCACTCTTGGTTTCAATTTGTTCTTTTGGTTTATTGATATCAATTATTTTAGCCTATCTATTTTGTAAACAACTTTTGCCATGTTTGTCAACTTTTGGTGTGCTAGTTGAGGCCTCTTCTAGTTTATTGATATCAATCTTCTTAGCCTCTCTATCTTCTAAACTACTCATGTTTCATTCATCAAATCCTGGTGTGCTGGTTGAGGCATTTTTATCAGAGGCTTCCATTGCTTAAAAGGAAATCCTAATTTTTATTTGATTCCTTGGCAAGTCACACTGAATCTTTCTTTCCTGGCTTGAAAGGCTCTTCATTTGGTTCGTATTGAGTTGCAGGGTACTGAATGCATTTACATCAGGTATCTTTGTTACATAATATTTTGGATTATTGGCAAAAATAGAAAGTCTACCTTTTGCATCTTTTGGAAAATAGTTGCCATCTTTACCAGCAATTTGTGTTTGTTCACCTGATCTACCACGTTGATTTCTATTTGAAGTAGTATGATAATTCATTTCTTCATATAGCTAAAGCAACGGGTTACTAATCTCTTCTAAGAGTCATGGAGGAATCTAAAAAGTTTCCCACCAACGCAATGGAAGCTTGACATGCAGACACTTAGCAGCAAGAAAGATTGAGCCAACAACAATTTCATGAGCTCTAAATTTGAGCCAAGTAGATGTCCTCAGCCCATCATTCACCATATTCCACGCCACTAGAGTAAGATGTTCTTCTTTAGCCACACCAAATTTATTAATTATTGTTTGAAACATTATGTAAGGATGATAGATAGTCACATCAAATCCCAAAGTGTTGAGAAGCACTATTTTAGCATTTATAATTGTTTGTCTTTGTTCTCGGCAGAAGTCCATCTGGTTTTTTTCCCTATGTAGAGGATTATTCCAACCTAATATATCATAGGACTTTGACAGGACTAAATTTACAACCTTAGCAGTATCTTCAGCCTTCCCAAAAAGTATCATGCTAGCAATAGCTATTATAGTTTTATCATATTTTGCATGAGATTGTCGATGGAAGAAATGATGGTACAGGGTTATGGCTGTGGTGATTGTTATCTATGGAATTTCAAGGTGCATTCCAAGGTCTTGAAGAAATGTATTGTATGATCTTTGGTAATAGATTTCTCTTCTCAACTCAATCCCATCCTTTCTTGATGGTGAAAATCCCACTGCTGTCTGTTTATGTTGAAAATCCTTCATCTGCAACTATAGACTTAGAGCTTCAAATATTTGATTTTTTTTACAATATATCAAATTTATTATGTAGAGATGGAAACTAAATAATTCCCTTGTGGACTAGTTAATTGGGATAAAATCATGTAGCTTTGGTAAAAAGATATATATAATGTATCTTTATTTTTCAGTATGATAATTATTAAGTAGTCATGATATCATTTTTATTGGCAGATGTTAAGCTTCATACAATGATTATTTTATTTTGTAACTAAACTTATATTATTTTGGATGCAGATTTCATGAATGTTATGCAGAAGTAGGTAGTGTTACAAGCTCTTCATGATTTGATAACATCAAAGAGGTACAAAGTATGGCAGAAGACACTGGAGAAGATGCTGTTCAAATATGCTAAAATTTGTGTTGAAATGAGGTGTTGAAGGTTTGAAAAAGAAGGTCTTATTCAGTATTGCATTTTTTTTCACCAAGTTAACATTAGTTCATTAGAGGAATTTATAAATTATTTCCTGTAATTGTCTAGTGAGAGAGTTGAACAGGCTCAAGCTCAGGCTTAAACTTCTAAAATTTCTCTTGATGTTAAGGACTTGGAAGTAGAGAAGAGGCCAAAAGAGTTAATGCTTAGCTTTGTTAGTTGGTGAAAAAGGGAAAGACATATTTCATAGGGAGCTTATTACTCCATGGTTTAAGTTTCTTTGGGAAACATTCAAAACAATGCTTTAAATACTATGCAAAAATTCTAAATTGGAAGCTTTGTATGTGGTGAGTATAAGTTGATTTCTTAAGATTAGTGAAACCATTAATATTTTTTTAATAATTTTGAGTAATTTAAATTTTTTCTTTCATGTAAGGTGTGGGTATTTCTAAAGTTTGAGAAGTGTTCATGATCACAAGTATGCTTAATTGTTTTATGTTCTAAACATTAGACTGCTTGATAGATATTGGATGCATTGTAAAATCATAAGTTTGATCTTTAGACACACACTAGGGACACACACACACTACATTTTTACAATCATGATTATATATGGCTTCTAAATATTTTCTATGTCATTAAAATTGATATGTACTTTAATTTGGTGCACAAATGATTGCACATCAAGTCTTCTAGTTTTGTCTGCAATACAAGTCTTCAATAGAGGTTTGTTGGCATCTAAGATAATTTGAACCCACTTAATAAATTTGATTAAGTACATAGATCAAAGGTATAGACCATATTTGTCTTTTCCTAAGATTTTACAACTTTATCTTGACGCAATATTTGAACAACTTAAGATCACCACTCATAATAAATTGTTGCAGGTTGGTGTGTTATAATATCTCTTAGGATTTCAAATTCTCTTCCTTTGGAGTGTATCATTTATTTTTCCTTTATCTTCATGTTTTTTTCATTGGAGGATATGCTTTGATATATGAGCTAAATTATCATTGATATCTCTGGTAATTAACTTGGCTGATCTCTGATCTATGTATTTGATTTGCACTTCTATAATACAATATGAAATGTGCATTATGTATTGTGCAATCAATTTTGTTGATAGCTAATCTCTGATATGGCACTATAAAATATGTTTCTATCATTTATAGTGATGAGGTGTCTTGCTGCTCTTGATCTATCTTTATGAGTATGTAAATATATCCAAAATCAATTACAACGATGTATTGCTATTTTTTATTTGTTTCTATAAATCTTTGAGTAGATTAAATATAGCATGTTATTGTTGCTTTTGATCTTGAGCCATACATATATGAAGGGAGGGAGGATTCTACCAAAGGATATGTCTTTACACCTGCCAATTATATTTAATGGAAAGTTTCAAACTTGAGCTCCTTGAATAGTGGTTGCTATATTTAGTGTTTCATAGACAATGTTGGATAGTCACATATCTTTCTTAACAATAGTGCATTAACTACTCTCTACTGAACCCCTGCCACTTGGATCATCACATGTCCTTTACTTGACTCATTATATGATAACAGAGATTGAATCTTTCAAGTAGTGAATGGAGCATAAAAAATAGTGAATAGACCTCATTTTCATCTCACTATCATGTGAATTTTCTACTCAATGCATGAAAGAAGTCACCTCCATTTGAAGTCATAATGAACAAAAAAACCCTTGTAATATAGATGGAAAAACCTAAAATATGTTTAATGGAAAGTACTAGTATACATGGTATGATTATTCTTTAAAGGGTACTAGCTCAATGGAAGAGCACCTATGTTACAAGTAGGAGGATGATGGTTTGATTCCATCGTGCCCTAATATGACTAAATATATGACCAAATTAATGACTAAATATATGACTAAATTAAGGACTAAATAAATGACAAATAAATGACCAAATAAATGACCAAATAAATTACCAAATAAATGACCGAATAAATGACCAAATAAATGACCGAATAAATGACCAAATAAATGACCAAATAAATGACCAAATAAATGACCAAATAAAGGACCAAATAAATGACTAAATAAATAATGAAATAAATGACTAAAATAGTTTGGTCATAAATTTGGTCATGAGATAAATGACCGACAATAAACTACTAATGGTCACGTGACAAAAATTAGTCATTTATCTATAATTTTTAGTAGTTTATTTAGTCATATATTGTTATTTTTGTACTAGTGTTAACTCTAGTAGTTTTTTATGTTGATTTTCTATTAGTGTGTAGTTAATTTTTGGTTGTTAGTTTGGTTGTAAGGGGCGACACCTAAGTATCATCATAAAAATAGACTTAAAAAAAATAAACTCGTAAAAAAACTAAAAAATATAAAATTATTCTAGAAGAGAAAGGAAGTTAATTAAATATTAACTTCCTATTTTCATACAAAGTAAACAAAAAAATCATATTTTCATACTAAATAAATCTAAAAATAGAAAATAATATTAAATATGAAAATAGAATTCAACCAACCCATTTCTACAAAATAAATTCAAATATGTCAAATTATTTTACAAATTTGTATTGTTAAGAATATTGCAAATTCAAAAGGAGGGCATGAATTAAATATCATATAAGGGTCAATCCTAAGTTGAAACATAACATTAACACCAATAATACAAGGATTCAATCTAATTGGATGGTAATCTTTCAATACAAAAGATGTGGACATTAACACACACACTCTCTCTCTCTCTCTCTCCCCTTTTTATCTCCCTCCCCCTCTCCTCCTTTCCCTCCCCTCCCCCTCTCCCTCTCCCTCTCCCTCTCCTTCACCTTCTCCCCCTTCCTCTCCCTCTCCCTCTCTCCCTCCCACTTTACCTCCCTCCCTCCCCATTTCCCTCTCCCTCTCCCTCTCCCTCTCCCACCCTCTCCCCCTTCCTCTCCCTCTTCCTCTCCCTCTCCCTCTCTCCCTCCCCCTTTCCCTCTCTCCCTCCCTATCTCCCTCCCTTCCCCTCTATTTTCTATTAGTGTGTAGTTAATTTTTGGTTGTTAGTTTGGTTGAAAGGGAAACACCTAAGTATCATCATAAAAATAGACTTAAACAAAAAATAAACTCTTAAAAAAACTCAAAAATATAAAATTATTCTAGAAGAGAAAGGAAGTTAATTAAATATTAACTTCCTATTTTCAAATGAAGTAAACAAAAAAAAAATCATATTTTCATACTAAATAAATCTAAAAATAAAAAATAATATTAAATATGAAAATAGAATTCAACCAACCCATTTCTACAAAAATATTCAAATATGTCAAATTATTTTACAAATTTGCATTGTTAAGAATATTGCAAATTCGTAAGGAGAGCATGAAGTAAATATCATATAAGGATAAAACCTAAGTTGAAACATAACATTAACACCAATAATACAAGGATTAAATCTAAGGGGATGGTAATCTTTTGATACAAAAGAAGTGGACATTAACTCTCTCTCTCTCTCTCTCTCTCTCTCTCTCTCTCTCTCTCTCTCTCTCTCTCTCTCTCTCTCTCTCTCCCTCTCCCCCTTCCACTCCCTCTCCCCCTCCCTCTCCCTTTCCCTCTCCCCCTTCCTCTCCCTCTCTCCCTTCCTCTCACTCCTACTCCATCTCCCTCTCCTCTCCCTCCCTCTTCCCCCACCCTCCCTCTCCCTCTCTCCATCCCTCTCCCTCCTACTCCCTCTCCTATCCCTCTCCCTCCTCCCTCCCTCTCCTCTCCCTCTCCCTCCACCTTCCCTCTCCCTCTCTCATTCCCCCCTCTATGCCTCCCTCCCCCTTCTTCTCCCTCTCCCTCTCCCTCTCCCCCTCCCTCTCCCCCTCTCCCTTCCTCTCCCCCCTACTCCATCTCCCTTTCCTCTCCCTCCTTTTTCCCCCACCCTCCCTCTCCCTCTCCCCCTCTCCCTCCTACTCCCTCTCCCTCCACCCTCCCTCTCCCTCCACCTTCCCTCTCCCTCTCTCATTCCACCCTCTCTCCCTCCCCTCCCTCTGCCTCTCTCTCTCCCTCTCCCCCTTCCACCCCACTCCCTCTCTATCTCCCTCCCCCTCTCCTCCCCCTCTCTCCTCCTTTCCCTCTCCCTCTCCCTCTCCCTCTCCCTCTCCCTCTCCCTCCTAATCCCTCTCCTCTCCCTCTCCCTCTCCCTCTCCCTCCTAATCCCTCTCCTCTCCCTCTCCCTCCACCTTCCCCCTCCCTCCCTCCCCTCCCCCTCTCCCTCTTGCTCCCTCTTCCTATCTCCCTTCCTTCCTCTTCAAATAGTTCAAAAGTAAACAAGTCTAAATATGAAGTGCAATTAGCACAATCTAGATAAAACACACACGTAATCTAAATGTTAGCTAAAATACATACATTATGCAAACAAAAAGTGAATACCTTTTTCTAAAGTGAAATTTAATTCTAAGGTAACAAATACTAAATATGAAGCACAATTTGAAATATTTATAATATTTAGACATACCAAATTTGAAGTACATTATCAAACTAATTTAACATTGTAATGTAAATTCAAAGTATAAGTATGCAAAAGTTCAAATACACATGTAAAGGAAATTTTAAAATGCATATAATTTTAAAAAATAATCCATACAAAAATAGTTCAAGATTTTTTTAATGACATATCCTACAGTTGAAAACTATCTAAACATCTCTGTGGGGGTTTCCAACAATTCTGAAGGAACTACAAACTTTTGAGAAATGTGGGGGTCTCCAACAATCCTACTTGAATTGCTCAAACATCTCTGTGTTATACCAATTTCTTGAATAGTCTGAATAGTACCATTTTCTTCTAATCTGGGCTTCTTTTGACAAGAACCACTTGCATTTTTTTCTCCTTTTCTTCAATCTCTCATGCTTATGCTCTAGGCATCTTTTTGATAATACTCGAGGATTTCTACACCTCCAATCTTGTTGATGAAATGCACCTAAGTCACTTGTCCAATCTACACCTCCAATCTTGTTGAATTATGATGCAAATATAAATAAAGAATAATTCAAGAAAAGACATGGGTATCATTAACATCATGGAAATAATTATGAAAAGAATGAAATATGGCAAATAGGAAACTAAAATGTTAACAGAATTAAGCTGTCAAAGGCTATCCAGAAGAAAGATAGACACACAGAAATCAAATTTAAAGTTGCTAAATCTTGCTAAATCTTGCAAAATCTCTTCTTCATTGAATTACTGATTACTATTGTTTCAGTGTCTTTGGAATTTTGATTCTCTGTTTCCTAACAATGATGAATCCATCAGCAATGAAAAATATGGCGTACTCGCTTGGAATAGAATAAGCTTCAAAGGGTTTTGTAGATTGGCTCATAATCCTTCGCATACAAAACCCAACCCACAATGTCATTTCCTACACATATTCTGATGGTCATTCATCTACAAATGTGAAGGTACTTGGATTACATTAGCGACACAAACAGATGGCCATTCCTGTGAATTCCCAACATTTAGTAAATGCACAAACAAATAAAAATAACGATAAATTTTTACTCCTAATGACTTTGTTTAATTTAAATTTTCTACTTTTTTCTACTTTTTTTTTTTTTTAATTTTCTATTTTTTTTTCTACCTTGTCTTTTATAATTCTATATTTTCTTCTACTTTGTTTTTTTTAAATTATCTTTATTGTTGTTGTTCATACAATGGAATAATTTTGAATATAGCCCATGAAACGACATGAAAGCTATTTTGATGGCTTTGCTTTGCTCTTTTTTCTTGAAAAAGATTGAATTTAATTGAAGAAAAAGAGACAACAATATTACCCACCTCTCAATTATAAATATGCACAAATTTTTACATTTTTTTTGTCACCCTCCATCCATTCCTTTGCAAGTTTAATTTTGAATTGTCAAAGTTTAATTTATCATTTGGAAGTTCTTAATCAAGTTGATGATAGGGAAATTCTTTATACATTGTCTATTCTCTTATCTTAATATTCTTCTAGGAATTATGAATGAGTGTGCATGTCAATACTATAGTAAGTTTTATTCTTTTAGAATATTTTAGTATCCAATGTTAGATGTTAAAGATGGTTGTCACATTAGAAATGGTCCTTATTTAAGAAAAGGAAAAGCATGACCACTCACCCATACTTTAGGGCCTTAAACTTAATTTAACCTTCAAACATTGGAATATCTAAAATTACTAAGAAGATTTTGATATTGTGGTAGAAATATGTTGTCTAGGGTGATGTAGTGTTAGTCTAAGCTGCACAGGAATCCGTAGAATTGTTTGAAGAGTTCTTAGTGCTATATTCCCAATGAATCATTATTTTCAAAACATGTCCAAGATTATGACCATGTTCATTAAAAAAATACTCTAATTTCAACATTCATTTAAATTTATATTATGTGACGATAAACAAAATAAACTATGGACCTAATTCCTATGAATTGGGTACAAAATTAGAAATACATAATAGGTATATATTTATTAGAAGGAGGTGACACCTAATTTCATTGATTAAGATCTAATGAGGCATACTGAGAGTTAACAAATGAGATCAAGGCTTATATATGAAATCAAGTTAACTATCTTGGTGAGAAATAAATTATCCTAATGTCACAATCTTCAAAATGCTAATTCTTGGAAAATAAGAAGTTTCATCTTGTGGGTTTCTAAGCAAATGGAACACCCGAGAGGTAGGAAATGATCATGAAGAATTACAAAAGAAAATGTTACGAAATTTAGGCCTTAGGAGTTTTATATTAGCCAAGAGGAGTGATGGGAGGGGTTCATAAGGGAGTTGGAGATGTATTCAACAACAAACAAGGGAATAGCTATAGAAATGCTAGTAGAAATCTCAGAACTTTAACCCTAGTGAAAGATCAGCATAGAAACAAAAATTGAGGGGTGAATAGGTTTGAAATGAGATTTTAAATAAATCCAAACATCATTCCAATCTTTCCAACATTCAAAAATGGTAGGCCCTTCAACTCTCTTCTCCCAAAGAAAGCTTGGTCGAATCACCAGTGGGACATCTTTAGGGAAAGAGGGATATTATTCAGAACTTAGAGGAGGCAAAATGATATGGCATCAAAGAGAAAGAGATGAATTTCTCTAAGGGGTAATGAAAGTAGTAAGATAAGACAAGAATTTGTATCTTTGGAAGCCAATGTGGGATAAAATTAGAAAAATGGGAGATTATTTTAGAGGACTCAACAAGTTGGAGCAAATGAGAGATTAGGTTTGAAAATCCTAAAAGTCAAAATAAGACAAATAAGGAAACATGAGGGGATAAAGAGGGAGAAGTTAGCAAGGCCAGGGCCAACACAAAAGATAAGGGTGAAGAAAGTAAGAAGAAGGAAGCAATGCCAACAAACCACACAATTGGCAAAGCATCCATCAAATTTGCAGAGGAGTTTCTCAAAATTCAGAAAAGGAAGCTTCAACAACAAGCCATAATTGGTAAGTTTTAGAATATCTCCATTTCATTAAAGGATTTAGAAAATTGGATGAATGAAAATTGGAATGATTTAGAAGAAATTGATATTCTAGATTTTGAAAGTGGGTTTTTCATAGTGGTATTCAAATCTAAAGATAGTAGAGACAAGATTTTTTTTTTAAATGTTTGGATTTCAAAACATCTGGGTTAGATATGAAAAGCTACATCCCAAACTTCAATATAAAATATCATTGCAATAAATTCATTCTCATCTAGATCCAATTAGACTATCTGTCGTTAGGATACAAATACACATATATCTAGGAGGTCTTTGGAAATGAATTGGGAATCTTTCTTAAATCAGCCCTATGTGAGGAAACTTGAAGCCCTAGGATCTGTGTTATAATGGACACTGAGAAAGACTTCCCTAAATCCCTCAAAATATGGTATCTGAATTCAGAGGATCGCTTATGATTATATTGATAGGGTTGAGGGTCCTCCAATCTCAACAATAGAATTCTTTTGGGCAACCCAAGGGGAGGAAGACCCATGTAGTATGGAGACTCATAAAATAATTAAGAACTCTAAGTTTGAGGAATACTAGTGATGATTTAAAGGAAACCCTGACACTTTATTCTTAGAAATATCATTATAGTAAACCTGAAGGGAAGAAAAATGCTTATGTGATAAAATCATGTTGTTTCTCTAGGCTATATTTTAGAGATAGACTCATTATTGCACTAGATTATAGGAAAGAAAACTCTTTGTGCTACTAGACATCAAAGGTATGAAGAAAATAAATATCAAATTTATAAGGAACGTAGGATTAAGAATAAGCCAGACATTGAGGGGACTGGGTATGGGGGCATATCTAAGAGCTTGAGATTGGATCAAATCACCATGATTAAAGAGAACCACAATTTTAAAAGAATAGAATCCCAAAATTGCAGATACTTAAAGAATGTAGGAAGAAAGGATACTGTCATGAACTTAGATGTTTCAAGGGGAGAAGGATGGTTCCCAATAGAGAAAATGGATAGATATCAGTTGTAGAATAAAATATCAAACATGATTAATCAAGAAATTACAAGTTTCATACTATAATTTTTGGAAGAGATCCATACCAAAATTATAGAGGAAATAGATAATCAAGTTTTGGAGGAGGGAATGATAGATACAATGAAGAATATTACAGAAAAGGAGAAACAAAAAGATGTTGACAAAGAAAATTTGAAGGAGTATGATGAGATATTAGAAGAAAAACTTATAGACATTTTCAACTCATCCTCTAATAATAATACAACTATAGAGGATGCAAAGAAAATTCTTCAAGTAAGATTAGTAGATCTAATCAACAAGTTTCTAGCTAAATTAACTCCAGATTGTTGGAAGAAAAAGAAGAAAGGAAAGGGGAGAAAATCCCTTTCTTAATTAAGAAGTGAAGAAGGGGAGGAGTCATACAAAAACAAAATCACAACTTATTTTCATGTAGGGAAGGGGAAGTTCCTTCCCAATGAGAAATAAAAATTATTTTACTGAGTGTTGGGGGCATGAATGCTCCTAACAAGTAGTATTTAATCAAATGTTGTAATTTTTCATTCAAAGAAGATGTAATCATTCCTCAACAGATAAAGTTAAATGCAGACCAAATAGAAAAATCAAAAGATCAATATACAAGTGGGAATCAAAATCAATAAAAGCTACAAGTTCCTCGGGGGAATTGGAAATCCTATGGAACCCAAGCACAGTTCTGTTTCAAAATTTGGATGGTAGATTCAATACGCTAGGATGATTAGTGCACAACATGTATAGAAATTTGAAGGTCTCTTTAATTAATGGTAATGGTCTGATAATGACAAAGAAGAAAGTGGAAGTATGGGAAGAGATAAGTAGTCCTTTTAGATCCTGGATAGAAAATAATTTCATCATTGGTGGAGATTTCAATGCCATCCTCCATCTATCATAAAAAAAGGGGTATACAAAAATAATTTCAGCCACAAATTGACTTCAAAAACTAGGTCACAAAGGAAAATCTCATAGAGGTTGACTTGGAGAATGGAATGTTCACATGGACCAAAAGAAGACTTGGCTTTAGTATGTATAGATGAAAATTGCATAGATTCTTATACAGAGGTGACATAAATTCTTTCCCTTTCTATTTCAAGGTGTCCATTTCTCTTGTATCAGGATCAGACCATTTGTAATGCCCAAAAAAATGAACAGAAAACAACAATCAAAATTTTTCTAACGTACAACAATAAGTCTAGGTTTACTAAACATTGCAGACTAAGTTTAGGAATTAATAATAAAACATAAAATAGAGGGACATCATGACCATGTTTGACTTGGTCAACCTCCCTCTTGTTCGCAATTCTCTTAAGTGAAATGTATTGCTAGAATGAAATCCTATAAAATTAAATTTAATCATTTATCAAATAATTAAATAAAAAGAGAAACTATATAGTATTATGAGAATATGAGATAATAATGTCATAAGGGTATCTAAAATTTAATCCCTAGTCTAAACCTCTTAATCCTAGGTTTATTAGGTAATTAAGGGTCTAATAAGTAATAATAGACAATCCAAGTCAATAATTCTATAATTAAATATAATCCTTCAAATAATTAAAATAAGGAATTTAAATTGATTAATTAAAGCTTAATAGTTATCAACTCATTAGGAGAGGATCAAATCTCT
>BSBK01011847.1:0-145000 GCA_027943335.1 Chamaecyparis obtusa
AGGGCCCGTTTGGTTCCTAGTATTAACTTGGAATAGTCATTATTTAATGTGATAATAAAATAATTCACCGTTTGTGGCCATTTTTTGAATTCCTGAATTAGAAAATTAATCCCCATTTTTGGGCCAATGCTTGGGTTAATTAATTCCAAAAAAAACCCAGAATTCATTTTTTATTCCACAATAAGCTTTTCATGGATTCAAAATTACAACAAAATTTATAAGTCGTCGGGTCCGTGCGTGGAACGGTTAAGCGATTATAATCTTATTTTTTTATAATATTATTTTTTTAAAGTTAATAATACATATTTTAATTTAAAAATATGTAAGTTTAAAAAATATGTGTATTTTAATTAAAAAACCAGCAACAAAAATGATAAGTTCAAAAATTAAAATTTGTAAGAAAATATTTTTTTTATAATTATAATTTTTTAATAAGTTAAAAATACATATTGTTCAAATTAATTAAAAAAATAAAAAATAATCCTTATTCCAATTCCACATTATGGGATCCAAACGCATAATAGATTATTTTAGCTTTTGTTTTCAGGATTAATTAATTCAACAATAGGTCCTTATTCTAGAATAGGCCTATTCTGGATAAATTAACCATGCACCAATGGGCCCTAAGAGACAAGAATCAAAACCCTAGTTAAACTACATGATCATCTTTTAATGTAACTCCTCTTAGAGTTGAATGCGGCTCTCAAGATGACAACTTGAATCCAGTTACTAAGAAGGGACAAGTAATGGTTAAGAGTGTTCTACGTGGATACAATTTCGTAAGCCATCATAAAGTTCACTTTTATGATCATTAGCCACATTAGTATTAGATATCCTTGGGAAATTTACCTTTGATCTTCATGGGAATACTTACAATAGTTAGATGTAGCATGTTCAATTCCTATTATACATATACATAATTTCTCAACCAAGTGTTTTGTATCATGTATGGACATTTTATAATCAAATGATAAAATTTGTATGATCTATATACCAAATAGATGTTGATTGGTCTTGCATCATAATAAAAGTCATTCAACACCCCTCTAGTGGCAATGTTTCCTACAAAAAAATTTCATGAGATATCTATATGCTTCAAATCTCACAATTATTTTTAGATTGGATCAAGGCTCATAGATTGAATGATTTTATTGATGCAAAGAGTTTGATGGACTCCTACCCAAACCACTTTCATAAGAGTCGTGCATTTAAATTTCATTTTGATTCTAATTAAAATTTTATAATCATTTTTTTGAAATAAAATATTTAAGAATTTAAATATCCAAATAAAAATGTTTGTACTCACATAGATGTGAAGTGCAAGAGTGATAGAATCATTAGTTTCTTATTAAGGTAAATTTGGCTTTGATGGGACCTTGACATGCTTTACAACAAAAAGTTGGCAACATCAAAAGAGAAGAAAACTAAATCTAACAACAAACCATCAACCAAATAATAAGAAAACAAACAAAATAGGGTCATAGACCCAAGCCACACTATTGAAGTTCCTTAGGAATTTCAGCACCCTCCTAATTTTTGTTAATAACTTTATCATGTATATCTATGAAATTATTGATATTTTAGGATTGATCTTGTTGGATTTATTACATTAATTAGGTTAGTTATTAGATTTAGATTAAATAGGTTAGTTATTAGATTTAGATTAAATAAAATAAAGCAATTAGATATTTAGATATGGGATTTTTTTTTTGAAAAATAACAGTGCCTTTCATATTCGAGTCAACTTCCTATTTTTAAAAAAAATTGAAATTCGATAAATACACAATAAGTTATAAGCTATGTAGTCAAGGTATGTCAAAATTATGGTTTAGTTAACTTCAAACGTTAATAAAATATGCAATAATAGTGATAGTGTCGTCAAACCAATTGCATGCCCTTTGTATGGATGTTACAAAATTAAATTCAAAAGAATCACATTCATATCTATTTTACAAAAAAAGTTATGCTCTATGAAAACATTGTTACTATTTGAAAAAAAATAAAATAAAAAAATATATATATATATTTAGAATCTAGACAAAAGATCCTAAAAGACTCTAATTTACTTCATCCTCCGATTTTGAACAGTTTAATGACAATATGGATCCAAATCTGAAATTTTTTCTCAAAATGTAGAGTTCAGTGTCTGTTTAGGCAAAAAAGTGTAACCCACTATTGTGGGTTCACCTAGTACACACTGACAAAATGATTTGATTTAGATCTCATAAAAATCAAAGATAAAATATATGTATCATACTTTTGATACCACATTCTAGATGATTGTTTCAAACCATAAAGAGACTTCTTAAGCTTACAAACCAAATGTTCTTTAAACCTTTCTCCACAAAATGCTATGGTTGGGACATATATATTTCTTCTTCAAGATCACCATGAAGAAACATTGTCTTCACATCCATTTGCTCAATTTCAAAGTCATGTCCAGCAGCAAGTGACATCATAAACCTAATGGATGTTAGCTTAGCTACAAGAGATAATATTTCTCCATAATCAACCCCTTCTTTCTAAGAATAACCCTTTGCAACTAGTCTTGCCTTGTACTTATCAATTCTACCATCTGGACCATTCTTCTTTTTAAATACCCATTTACAGCCTACATGCTTTCATGATTGGGCAAGGGTACTAGATCCCAAGTTCTATTTTTCTCCAATGACTTCATTTCATCTTTCATGGCTTCCAACCAAGAATTTGAATCTCGCATATTAATTATTCATTTTACAGTTATAGGCTCATCAACATCAGTAAGGAAAGCATACACATAGTTGACATTCAACATTGACTAATTAAACCTCTGTAGTGAATAGCCATACCTATCAGGTTGTCACCTCTCACATGTAGATATCCTCACTTCCTATGGTGAGGCTTCACGAGCTTCAACATGAGGTTCATGTTATTTTGAACTTGCAGAACTACTCGATCTATCCTCATCCTCAGGCACATTTGGGTCCTTAGTCTCAGACACATTCAGGCTTTATAATATCTCCCTTTTAGAAGAAAAAGGGATTTCAACGACTTATTTTCCTTTTTTTGTCTTCCCTAGTTGCGGATCTGCTAAAACAGCTTTCACCTCATGAAAGATAACATTCCTATTGTACAACACTTTTTCGGTGAGAGGGTTCCACAATTTATATCCCTTCACACCAATGTCTTAGCCAATGACGATACATTTCAAAAACTTTGTTATCCAGTTTTGACCTACTCACGTCAAGCACATGAGCATACACATCAAAGCCAAAGATGCGTAAATGTCTTAATGAGGTCTTCGTACTAGACCATGCTTCCATAGGCATTTTGTCAACTAGCACTGCAATAGGAGAAAGGTTCAACAAGTAACATGTTGTAGCCACTACTTTAGCCCAAAACTTATGTTCCAAACTAGCACTACCCAACATGTTTCTCGCTCTCTCCATCAAAGTTCGATTCAACCTTTCAGCTACTCCATTCTGCCGCGAAGTATAAAGCATAGACTTATGCCTCTTAATATCATGATCTATGCAAGATTTATCAAAATATGCATTACACAACTTGCCACCATTATCTACTCTTAAACATTTAATCTTTCTCCCAGTGTGATTTTCAACAAGACTTTTAAATTCCTTAAAACAACTGAACACTTCTTATTTACTCTTGAGGAAATAAATGAATGAGACCTTCTTGAATAATTGTCTATAAATGACACATAATATATTGACTTAGATAGAGAAGGAACATCAACATGACCAAATACTTCAGAGTGAACATGGTCCAGAAAATAAAAAGATTTTTTAGAAGTAGAATAAAACAAAACATGGTTTTTCTTTCCATATATACAATATTCGTAGAAATCAAACTCAAGATTACAGTAAATCAACCCCTCAACTAGGTTTTTATTCTTCAAGGTTTTTAAACCTTTCTCGCCAATATGGCCAAGCCTATAATGCCAGAGCATTATTTTCTCTGTTGGAAGTTTAACTTCCATAGATTTTACATCATGTGTTGCCAAGCCAACTTTATCAGACTTTACAGAGACACTATTACGACACACAAGTTTTACATCTAATCTATATAGTGTTCCAATGCATTCACCTTAGCTGAAACAATAGAACCTGTAGTCATCTTGCAACCATCATGCACAAATGTAACTTGAACTCCAACATCATTCAACTTGATGACATAGAGTAAGTTCTAAGCCAAGCCAGGTATATGAAGTACTCCATCAATTCCCTTTACTCTATTGTTGGGGAATTGAGTTCTGACTCTTCCTCTTCCAATGATCTCCAATGTGGAATCGCTTTCTAGAAACACCTTTCTGCCATCACATCGTTCATACTTTCAGAACCACTCTTTATGAGATGTCATGTGGAATGATTCTCTTAAATCAACCAACAATACATCATCAGATATAGGCACTACTGAGAATTCTATAAAAGCATCAATGTTACTCTGAGAAGATTCAGTGTGAGAAGTACATTTCTTCTTCTTCTTTTTCTCCTCTTTGCAATCCTTCCGAATATGACCTTTTTGCTCGTAGTTCCACCATTTTTCCTTGGAATTCTTTCCAGGAGTACTAGATCTCCCATGTGAATTCGACTTCTTGTCCTTCTACTTGCTCTTGTGCTTAGATCTACCTCAGACAGTAAGAGCCTCTTTAGTCACCTCAGAGGATTCCATCCGCATCTCCTCTAATAGAAGTGTAGCAACTACTTCATACATTTGGGTAGTAGTACTTCCGACGACCATTACCAAGTGATCCCATGAATCAGGCAAAGAACTTAGCAATAACATACAATGCACTTCTTTACCAATAGACACAACAACAGATGTTAACTATGAAATCACCATATTGAACATGTTAAATGATCTACCATAGACATTCCTCCATGAATCCATCTTCAAAGAGTACAACTTCTGTCTCGGGAAGAGCTTGTTTACAAAGGATTTATCGTGATAAATGTCTCCTAAATTCTTCCACAAAGAATGTGCGATATTCAATAGAATAGAATCTGTAAGACTCAATCTTATCAATTCTCTAGCCTTTCGATTTGCTAAATCCCAATCTTCCTGCTTCATGCCTGAAGGCTTGTTGATAGACACACCAATCCATAGAGCTCGGTCAACCAACATATATTCAACTTTAAGTTTCCACAACTCAAAGTTTGTGTCATTGAACTTTTCAATGTCTATTCTCCCTAACATGCCATCCATCTCAATTTTCAACAAATGAACTCTTTGCAAACTCCCACTGAAAACAAATTTGACACCAAAACCAACCCTACCCAACAAGGATAACAACAACTGGCCAGGCTCTGATACCACTTATAAGGAATGCTACATCACAAAAATGCCTTCCTAACACCAAATTTGCAAAGAAGTAAGCAACAACAATTTTAGAATATTAAGATGTGAATTTAAAAAAGAAAACAAGAGTATTGAAGAACAACAAGCACACAAGACACAAAGAAATACCAAATTTTATGTGGGAAAACCCTTTTGGGAAAACCGAGCGTCTTCATTGTATTATTGTAAGCAATGTTACATACTATCAACAATGGATTTTCGCACAGGCTCATATTGTGTTACAATGTACCTGACTTTTTCCACTACATTTCTAATAAATCTTGTTGTGATTTATACACACTACAATTTGTTACGAAATATGGTATGTCAACCGTAACTTCACAAAATGATCAACAAACTCAACCTTGTCACTCGTCCAACTAACGGTCGCCGAACTATGTGCTGACATCTCTACATGGTGGATGTTACACCACGAACATCATTACATACGCTATTGTGGAACTGGGTCTCACCATACACTGCTGTATTGGATCTCACTATAAGACATTGTACTATGTTTCACCATACTCCACTATGTTAGGTTACACCGTACGATGAGAAACCATCATGGACTCGCCACACATGCCTCAATGCATAGTGAGAAACCACTGAACGATGGACTCACCGTAATATGTACAAGGCACACTCAATAGAAGGAAGCTCATATAAATAGATGTTTTGAAAATTAAGAAAAATAGATTTTCAGCTCATATAAATAGATGTTATAATAAGGTGTGTTAGGGCTTAAATTTATATATCCCACTAAGTATAATGCTCGGCTTGTGTAAAGTGTGGCCTCCTTGAAGGAAAAAAAATATCATTACCTACCACCGAGTTGACTAAATTTTCTAATGTTTCACTTCCTATGGAAGTGTCCTGCTATCACGTTCGTCTCAATATTTAAGCCGATAGGCTTACTCCTGGGGAGATGCCCGTCGGGATTTTCAGACTTCCCGATAGTCTTACACCGAGAAAGAGGAAAGTCATGCCTAGAAAAAAATGCGCTGGGAAAGGTTGATCTATTTTATAATTTTCAGCGCTGCTTATACAAATGTAGAAACAGAGATTGCCATGATATTTTCATGGTCGACATGTCAATAGTGCGGAGGGCATGGCAATGACAGATTGCGAGGGAGGGATATATGAGGGCTCCCGGTTAATAGGCCATAATTTCACCCATCACATAACCATATTTTGCCCGTGTAGATTGCAACTCACAGGGAAAAGGTCGTTTGTTGTGCGACACCCCATCGTATCTCTGTGCCAAAAGCTTAGAGAATTGTTTATTGATTTTTTGGTCCTGCTGATATTCTACTACAATACTTCAAGGTATGTTCGTCTTCTCAAATTTACCCAATCTTTCAAGAAAAATCATAGGGCTTATATAGCTTAGCATCAATAAGAATGATTCCTGATCAAACAGGAACTGGAGTGAAATATAGTGTAGCTTTCTAGATCAATTTATACAAGAGGTGGGATTTCATTGGGCTTCTAATAAACTTTACTAATTCAGGCTACCAAGGCAATTTTTGCAAGTGTTTTAATGATTTACTCTCTATGAATCAGGAAGTAAATTTAGCTCCCCCTAATTTCTTATTTGTATACTTCATGAGGTCAGAGAAGGTACAGATTTCTAGCTCCAGTGTTAACACCATCTTTTATTCTGTTGAGCTTGCTTCTGTTCCAAAAATTTCTCTATTTCCAAATATCTCTGATTACTTTTGTGGATTTAGGGCTTTTAGGTACTATGTCGTTGGATGTATAGTCAGTTGTCCTACATGCATAGGAGATGTCAATAGGGGATGTGTGGACAGATGTCGGTGAAATGTGAAACAATCGAGGGTAAGAGTAATGGGCAGTTTAATAAAAAGAGGGCAAAAGAAAATAGAGGTAGAGAAACATTTCAATTGGTAGGGGCGAAATTGGTTTGGTGCGTATGTTTTCTTCTAGCTTTTCTGTAATGATTTTTGTTGTCAATGGAACTTGTGAAGCTCTTTGTTCAGTAAATAGGCTTTGCTAGGTAGGTCTAATAGGGAACATATAATAAACTTCAAGCCAGATTTAGCTATCACTAATAAGGGCCTTAATGATATTGCAGAAATTGATATGGTTAAAAGATAGCTATCTACTTCTACAGCTGCATATTGTTATTGAGGGCAATGGAGAACACTGCAACATTGGTGATCACTTCCTTTCTTACTAACAGCTGGACTGAACAAGGGATGACTCAAAAATTCTACCTTATGGGCTGCTTTCTGTGGAATGGCATTGTTCTCTACGTTTGTTTGTATGTTATACAACTTTAAGCTGCTACGTATTCGTTGTTGTAGATGCTTTATATTTGCTACAGAAGTGTATATTGCAAATAGTGCAAGCCCTTTTTACCTACATATGGTTGAAATATTATTCTCTTACAAAGTAATTTCCTTTCTTTTTAGTTATCATTATATTGACACATGATGCTAAACGAAATTAGAAGTTTGGACAATAATATTGTTAAATGAAAAAGTGGCTCATAAAAAATGATATTTAGTGTTGAATCAAACTGTTAAAAATAGTTATTCAGAGTAGGCAGAGAGAAACTACGACTTGACAAAAAATTAGTTCAAACTTCCCACGCAGGAGCTTAAGCTTTCTTCAAAACAAGAAAATTCTTAAAATGAGAGTTAATAAACTGAGCAGCGATCATCATGTTTACACACCGAAAATTTTCAATAAAATAAAGGTATAAATTACTATAAAATTAAAATGACAGGTGGCATGCTTCACCCATGAGTAAAAGGAGGCGACCAAAACCAAAAAGGATGAAGATTCCTGTAAAAGTAATCCAGAATGCCTGATTACTTCTAGATAGGAAGCAGGGTTCAATAAGGAGATGGATTGCAAAGGAATATTATAGATTTAGTTCTATTTAACAATATCATTTAAAAAAATATATTCTTTTGATTTAGGAACTTAAATTCTTTTGATATAGAATCTTAAATTGTTACTAATTATGTAAAATAAAATTATTTTTGGGTATTTTAGAACTAGTTGTTTTTATGAATAATAAAATAAATAAATAGATGTATTGTGATATTCAAAATATTTTTTTTTTATGAATAATAAAATAAATAAATAAATGCACTGCGATATTTAAAATATTTTGTTTACCAAATATTTTTAAAAGATTATTTATGTTAACAAATTTAATGATCATTTAGAATCTTGGTAGGCTAGAAAATTATTATTTTCTTGAGTATATAGGAGTTATATAGCTCTTTTAAGGGGATTATGTTTTGTTTCTCTATAAGAAATATATTCTATTAGGATATTTAAAAAAAAAAAAAAGATGATATTATAGATTTCTGTTCATTGATGCTCCATTTATGTTGAGTGAAATGCTTTTGTATTTACTGTTTGTTCACTATTATTATTCATAAATTTATCTCCTATTTTTGTGCATGCTCTGTAGCTTGGGCCAACACATGCCTCAATTTTTAGGACTTGTCTGTTCTCTCAACTATATGAATTTGTTGTTTCTGTTGATATTTTTTCTGAAATATCTTTTCTACCTGTCCTCAAAATTTTCTTATTGCTGAGATTTTTCATAAGATTAAAACTGTTGTTCTAAGTCTTTCTAGAACAATGGATAGAGATTAATGACAAAATATTTCTAAGAAACAAATGCATAAGAACAGTGTTTGTTTTCCATTTATTTGTTCCTAGTACTTAAAACAAAACAGTTATTATTTGTTGTTAACAAAAAATAAAAATAGTTTGCACCTGATCATAAATACTCAGAATTGCAGAATTATTAAGCAGCAAACATGATGAATTCTGACTTAACAGGGTGTCAACCGATTGATGAGTCGAAGAAACTGATTATAGGATGTGAGCCTGTTGACTGTTGACTAGCAGCAATGAATAGACATGAGTCACATCAATAGATTACCTTTTTGTATGGAGTAACTCATTAATGATATAAGTGAGTATGTTCCCGAACTGATGCCAACAAAATATGAAGAGGGCCTGTGCCTGAGGAGAATCTTTCATGCTAACTTCGATTGAGGGTCGGGTGTATGGAAGTCTCACCCAAACATTAGAGCCAGGTAGAGTGAATATGTTGTAAGGAAAAATCTTGAGCTAAAAATGAGTGTTGTTATCTGAACAAGACTACGATGAATAGTAATAATGAAGATTTGATGTCTTCCAACTTAATTGTAACCTACTACTTTAAATATTAAATAATCCCTTGCCACACTAATGTCGATTCTCCTTTCTTTGTTTTGACCTTTATTGCATATGGAGTTAATAGAATAGAAGAGTTGCATCCCTTATTATTCCCGATGAAAGCATCTGACTACTCACACATTAATACTCCTCATCGAGCTCTTTTTAATTATTGGCAGCTGACATAAATATTTAGAATAAAACAATTATATTTTCCCAATTCAGGCACAACATAAAATACCTCCAAATATCTTTATTATTGCCCTAGCTGTGGACGAGTGGTCGGGGAGTGAACACGCGCATCTCTAGCTTTAGCGGGGACTTGACCTTATAATCTATGGGGGGTATGAAGGAAGGTGTTTGCTAGCTATTCCCCCTTTGTGAGATGGCTAATTCAGAAAATTGTAATCAATAAAATTTAAATTTGGTTTGAAAGATGGAATAACTTTCTCAGAGTCTTGGTCATGGTGGTTAATTTAGAAAATTATAAGCAATAATATTTCTCTTCTTGGAAGACATCCTCAGTAAAGTTTTGCGTCAAAGAACCAATTTTGGTTCCAAAAATTAGATCTTTATGCAATTGTTTCTCCACAAGAAAGGCCCTCAATCATTGAGGGGAACACATGATGCTTTTCCCGTGAAAATTTGTGAGCTTTCTCTTTGGCGGAACAGATTCTAAATTTAGTAAATTTGCCTATTGATTGTATTTTTGTGAAGAATTCAATGGTATTCTTGAGATTGCTGATACTTTGTAATGTTCTAGAATTTATTTATCTTTTGGTGGATAATTTTGAAGGTTTTGGTCCTAGAGAGTACTTTTGGGGTTTTTTTGTGGTTTTATTTCAATGATGGGAGTGCATATGGATATTATAGCCATAAGATTGATTATGTGTTTAAGATAGTATTTTTACAGATAATTATTCTATGTTAATATTTCCAATATTTTAATTGTCTTCCTATGTTTTATTTTTTTATGAGTAATAATTAAACTTACTTTATAGGGCCCTATAAAATATTATACTAGGGTGTAGTGAACTATTCAATGGATGAAGTATTCAATGGATCTAATTGTGTTAAATAGGAATAAAGATGAAAATAGATATACATATACAGGTCTAGGATAGTGTAGATCAAGAAGAAATAGATGTAGAGAAGGATAAAAATTCATAAATTATGTACCAGAATATTGATTATTTGATATATCTTTTACTATCAGCGTAACCCTTATGCCCCTCAAAGGTGCAAGTGCTAGTCTATTAAGTTCCCCTTCCCATCCTCAATCCTTGTTCCAACTATTATTTTCAATCACTGAGAAGCGGTTAAAATTGCCAATCTCACATGTTTTCTTATTCTAAGCCCTCTCACTTCACTATTTAATTCAAAGATACTCTGTTTAGTTTATAATTTCACTTTAAAGTGAGAAATTAGAATAATGCATCTGTATCTTCTCTGGAATCCTTGGCTTGCTCAGTAAGAAATCGAGCCATCAAAAGGAAATCTCATTGTACATCCCCTGTGTTGGCCATTTGCTTTTTCTGATTTTAAGCTCAATAACAGAGAGATGCGCTTCAGATTGAACAAAATGAGGGTTTGGATGATACCCTGCATCTTCATCTGGGCTGTGGCTCGCCTGCTTCTCGAAAATGTCGGTCATTCTCAGACCTCACTTTCAGCGTCGATGATGATCGAAAATGAGCATCTGTTGAGAACGACTTACGATCGTTTTCCACAAGTTGAGGAGCACTGTGCTTCTGTTGCAGCTCAAGCGCCTCTTCGTCTTCTTGACAATAATTGGTGGATTCCACACGAACTCGCCCGAGTCTCTGGAGAATGGGAGCAGGAAAAGGGATCTGCGCCTCTTTTTCCGTTAAATTTCCAACAGGAAGACAAAAGTTTGAAGGTGACTTCTTTATCCATATATCCCTACTATTCAGAACTTCAATCTGAAGTCAACACAAAACTCATGAACGTCACAGCATCCCTATGTTTACACATATCTAAGAATGAGAGCAGTGTGATCAGTGATATGATGTGGGAAGAATTTAAAATTCAGGTAGGCGCAACTCATCTTTGCATTAACTTCCAAGGAATTTACGCTGAATCAGATAGCGGCAATCAAAAGTTGTGCATGTTGGGCCGATCGAAGGTGACCCTGCGGCAGATAAATGCCACTGCCACTGCCCGGTGGGAATGGTGGGCGCCGCCGCTGGTTGAAGATGATAAATTTCTACTACGTCTGCAGATTCCGCCCAACAACGGTCTAACCAGCAGAAAGATTGTTGGGCGGTTGACAAGCTTCCATTCTCCAGATCATCCCCTGTTTTTTGACCCCGTTTATATTGCTTTTCCTTTGGACCACTCTCCCTACAAATTTATTACAGAAAGCATGGTTGAAAGCGCCTGTAATGCACAAGTCCATGAGAATAAGCCCGCAGATTTGGAATTGTATCAGGGAGAATACAAACAGTGTGAATTCGTCAAGTGGATGTTGAAAGGGAGGATAGTGGAGGGGGTCCCAAATTGGCAATGCAAAGGCCCAGCAGAGTATTGTAACAGGGTTGGTCCTTTCTTGGATCATGGGGGCTTCAGCAGCTCAAGGATTCTCATTCAGGGCTTTGAATGCTTTGATTCCAATCTATCTCCAGATGTCAATGTCAGTGCCGCCATTAGAGTTTTGCCTGCACCAGAAGACAACACCGGAAGCTCTGGATTAAGATCAGTTGGAGAGGAACAGAACACCATGTTGATCCAAGGAATATGGAGAGCAGCATCCCCTGGTGAGATTTGTATGGTTGGATGCCTTGCATCTACCCCTACCCCTGCTTGTGATTTTCTAGTCAGTCTCTACAGCCCTAAAGCTTTTTCGCTTAAGCAGCGCAATAAGATAGTGGGTTTCATTTCTAGTATTCGTAGACACACAGGAAAGGCCTTTTATCCTCTTTCCTTTGAGCACCCAATACAGCCTCACATATCTCAGCCATATGATATGGACGGTCACCTAACATACCGTTACACCAAGACTAACATTGCAGAATCTCTCTCCGAGAGAGAAAATTCAATCAGGATGGATGATCGGATAAGAGGGCGTATATTCAAGTATCCCTTCGCAGGACGATCAAGGGATACTTTCCTTGTCTTAGCGCGAGATCTATCGATGCATTCAATGAGAATACCCAGTAGGGTTAGTTCAAATGCCATGGTGGATGTGGATATCATAGCTATGGAGGAGTTTATGGGGATGGATTTATCAGATACGCGAATATGTTCTAAATTTGAAGAAACCAATTCTGTCAGGTTGAAGCAAGACCAGAGGCGGTTGATCAAAGTGGCAGCACAGTTCAAATTGCATGAAATCTTTCCTACTCTGTTCAGGCTCTCCGTTGAGGGTGTGTATGATCAGCAGAGGGGTAAGATGTATCTTGTAGGCTGCCTTGACATTCGGGCTCGGACAGAGATTTTCCACAGCAACAGTAGCAATGATGTAGAAGATGGCCTGGATTGTCAAATCGAACTGAAATTGCAATAACCACCAACGAATTTCAGGCTTCTGCTAGATCCGTCTGTGAAAGTGTCGATTCAAAGCAGCAGACCAGAGAGCGACCCACTTTATTTCAAGCCAGTGGAGTTCCATACAGCACCAATCTCGTATAAACGACAGGCAGCGGAAGCAATTCCTGGCAGGACATTGGATGCATTATTGAATATTTTGTCTTTCTGCCTTGCAACTGCCTGTATTGTGAGCCAATTGTTGTATGTTGTGAACAATGCAGAAGCAGCTGCATACATTTCGCTTTTCATGGTGGGCATGCAAGCTCTGGGTTTCAGTATTTCTCTTACAACTGGGGCAGATTACTTCTATTTTGCAACCTCAGATTCCCTTTTGGGAAAGGGGCAATATTCTTGTGGAATTTGGGAACGGCTTTTTTCTATCTTTGGAATCCTAATCAATCAGATCCATTAGATTTTCACAATCCATAATATTAAGTGCTAGTTTTTGGATTCAATTGTGTATTCCTTTTTTCCATCAATGCTTTGGATCATGTTACATGATCCATCATCAGGATGCTAGAGAGGATGCTAGAGAGAAAAGAGACATGAAATGATATGTTGCAGATCTGACATGTAATAAAAAGAGGAGGGAGAGAGGAAGAGGGGAGAGAGAAGAAAGGTGGACGGAAATCCATAATGACGAGACCATTAGTTAGGGAGAGAGGAAGAGGGGAGACAGAAGAAAGGTGCACGGAAATCCATAATGACAAGACCATTAGGGAGAGAGGAAGAGGGGAGAGAGAAGAAAGGTGCATGAAAATCCATAATGACAAGACCATTGGTTAGGGGAAAGAGAAGAAAGGTGCACGGAAATCCTTAATGACAAGACCATATTGTCATTATGGAGAAGAAAGGTAAAGAAAGGTGCACCTTTCTTCTCTCTCCCCTCTTCCTCTCTCCCTAACCAATGGTCTTGTCATTATGGATTTCCATGCACCTTTCTTCTCTCTCCCCTCTTCCTCTCTCCCTCCTCTTTTTATTACATGCCAGATCTGCAACATATCATTTCATGTCTCTTTTCTCTCTAGCATCCTGATGATAGATCATGTAGTATGATCCCAAACGTTGATGGAAAAAAGGAATACACAATTGAATCCAGAAACTAGCACTTAATCTTAATCAATATCCTATTGTTTGCGTGTATTTCCACAATAGGACTTTTCCTAACAGTTTGGAAATCTCGTCTTCATCTGGCCCAAGTACCAAGTGAAAAACGGTCGCTGATCTCCTGCGCAGTTATTTACGCAATTTGTTTCCTAACAGAGATTTCTGTTGGCATTGTAATGAAAACCCCATCTGATTCTCTTTCCAATTGCAGGAATGGAAGGATGCGGTGAGGCATTTGTGGGATTAATTCAGGATTTCTTTTTGCTTCCTCAAGTTGTTTGGATTTCTGAATGGAAATACAGCGGTAAATCCGTCATGAAAATTTATTACATTGGGCTAACTGCTCTCTGCCTTTTCCCTCAAATATGTAATTACGTGAACTCTGGAGCGACGATGCCCAGAGCCCCATTTGACAGCGATTGCCATTCTGAGCATGGGAATGTAAGAATGGGGTCAGCTGTCGCTCTGGTGTTGGTTGTCGTAGTTTACCTCCGCCAAACTGGTTCAAAATACAGAGGAGCTAAGATGAACAAGCCGCTCAAATCATGAATACTCAGATTTTTCACTCTTGGTTGCTAGTATGTCTTTTGTTTTTTCTCTCCTATCGTATAATTGTTAAGTTCTTTACAAGTGACGAGAAAGTCTTAGATAAATATTAGTTATATGTAAGTCGATTTGAAGTTGTTCAGTGTAAATGTGAATTGTTTTTCACCATTTTAATACTTCTAAATTATTTTGTTTTGTAAAATTAATGTATTGAAGTTGATTTTGATTATATCTTTTTATTTATGCATTTATTGATTAAATAGTTTTTATACATGTGATCTTTAATAATTTTATTATCTCGGTATCATAATTTAACTTAGGGTTCTATTTTTTAATAGTTTACACATCCTAATTGTACAAATCATATAATTCCAACACTTAGAACTCAAGTGAAGTACAAAAGAATTCACCTAAGACATAAATTGAACACCAAGAACCTATTATAATAGATAATAGAGTTAGTTGTCACATACTCATTAAGCTTCTAACCCATAGAATTTAATGGTTTGTTTACCCTCTTTTAGTTAAAAAGAAGTAGATCATGCATACTATTTTCATTCATTTTTAGCCACTACATAATACGACTTTCTCATCACTGATCCATCATTGAAGTGTTTGAAACACAAAAATATTACAAAATACTACATATTTAAGATTATTAAAATTATGAATGATTCATATAGATCAACCATAAAAGACTTATTAGCTATCCTAAAATAAATACTAGAAGTAAAATTTTGACAAATTAGAAAGTCTGTACAAATTAATAAAAAACATTAGTATGATATTTAGTATTTCCTATTTGGATGTTCTAAATAAAAGCAGCTTACATATTATAATTTATATTAACTATAATATTTTAATCCAAAATTATATTCAACATAGACGTAAAGACCAATATGCACATTAACACATAATTCTGCTTATTGAACTATTTTCATACAATTTACTAAATCAAATATTTCTTTAAAAATAATACTACAGATTGTTAATCTAATAGAGTTAAGACTAACCGACAACAAAATAGGGAGGATGTTCCCAAAGTTTCTGCACTTTGGAACCAAGTTTATGGCTCATGTGGTCTATTAAATAATGGTCTCCAATGGATTGTTGGATCAGGCAGAAGAATATGGTTTTGGGACGACACTTGAGAGAATGAATCAAACATCATAAATTATACTTGCGATCCAAGGATGAGGAGATACGATGAATAGAAACCTTCCTCAATGGATTCATAATTGGATTTGATTAATATCTTAACCAATTATTTGCTCATGGTAAATAATGGATCTTTGTCTTTAAGTGATTAATATAATAATCAAATTCTCATTGTTAATCAATTATTATGGTAATCAGTTCATAGTTAGCCAATTAATATAGTAATCACTTCATAGCATTTTATGAGTGCACTTATGAGAGAGGGAATGTTGCCATTTTGATTTTTTTTATGAAATGCAAGTAAGTATGGAATATGTTGCATTGTAGTTATGATGAATATATGAATTCTATTGAAGAGGTGGACACAAATCTGATAATGCATTGAAAATGTAGTTATGGAATGATGTGAAGAATGTATTGCAAGTGTAGTTGTGGAATGATGCCCAAGTTTGAGCATGTTTATGAATTACAAATAGATGAGATGGAATGTGATGGTATCTAATATAATACAATGTAATGTATGCAAATCTAAAGGATAGATGCAATTTACTAAAATGCAAACATGATAGATAAAATTTGGGGACATCATAGTCTATCTTATTGTTTTTAGTCATTTCTTAGGGGTTTTGTTAATTTTCACAAGTAAAACGCCTCTTGTTATGCCATTTTTTTCTTACATTTTTTAGGTTATTTTATTTTTAGTTTTTGTGCATGCGTAGCTATGATTTTCTCATTTATGTTCCTATATAAGTATGGTACATTACATATGATTAGAAATTGTATTTCCTGAAATCCCTTCCATGAATTTTTCATGCATCTCTGGCCATAGAAGAAGCATTACAAGTGAAATTGATTTTCAATTATGTGGTCTTGCAATTGCATTTTTAGGGTCCCTTGTGTACATTATAATTTCCCTTAATGAAATCAGGTCTCAATAACTGAAATTAAAGCTCCCATAATGTAAGTATATTTAAAAATTGCATTTGATCTCTAAAGACCTGAATTGTGCATTATTTTAGTAATTTTAATTTTGAAGGACTTCATTAGAATTTTCTTTACAAAACTAAAATACAAGCATATTATTCCCAAACTTGTAATATTATTTTCAGGACCCAAAATGCAACCTTATGAGGTATATTTTATGCTCAAGCAAAACCAAATGTTTTTTCTCACTTGTAGTGTAGTCTTCAAAACTTAAAATTCACTTGTAACCCCACTTTTTCATCTTATTAATGTACCTTTGTTAGTCCTATTTGCACACATAACCTACCAAATCAAAAAATCAAGACATGGGATTATTTTGTAACAAACTCTAGGAAAAGAAACGAAATAAGACCAAGAAATGAATAATGTAAAGACAATGGAAAGAAAACATATAGATATATTATAGAGAGTCATGGTTCATAAGGCTTCTATGAACATGAATAGATCTCGCATAGACTAGAGAAGACAATGCATAAATATATGCAGTTGGAAGACTTATTATGGACAACCAACATGACTTGTGACATTTCTACCATATAGTAGATAAATAGAATGTTTTCAAGATGAAAAATAGGACATTTCAATCAAAAGTTATAGGTCAAATGAAAATCCAAGATACAAGTGTCCATCGTATAAAAATGATTTCAAGACAGAGATATCAATGATCTATGATGATGTTCTCACATTTCAAGCTTCCTACCTTGGTCTTGCAAAGAGAACTTCCCCTAAATAATTAGTTCTCGCCACAACTTTGCAAAGAATTGATATTGGAATCCATCCACAAGGACACAAGAGCCATCAAGGATGCGAGATGATGTCTTGAAACAAAATGCTTTCATTGAGCTTGGATTCTTTCAAGTGCAAGCACGTGTAGTAGCATGAAGATCAAACAAAGGTTGATATATATAAAGTCATGTATCCAGACACTTAGATTAGTTTCAATTATGTACTTGTAGTTTTAATTTGATAAATTACATGTAATGTTAGAAATTGCAATTGTAGGCAATCATATCACTTGCATAGTTGTTTAACTTGTAATTAGGAAAGACTGTGTCTCACATGTTGTGGTTGAAACCATTGTTTTGCAATTGATCCTCAAATTGTTGGTTGTAAAATGTCCACCCAACAGATATTTAAAAAATAAGCATGGTCACTTTTGGATCTAGAAATTAGATGAAACATGGTCAAAATACAATGTAAATGCCTCAGTCTTGTCATAATCAAAATAATTATCTTAAGAATTATTTAGGTTTAAAGAGGTTATAATTCTTTATGATTTCCATGCTTTGGAATATTTCCCTTCCACATTTGGTGTGATGCATTTGGAAAGCGAGGAAAAACAAGGCTTTTTGGGAGAACTTTGTACCACCTTTGATGGTCTTTTCTAACTATAAAATGGCCATTCTAGAGAATTTTTACTTTTCTCTATCCAACAACAAAACTTTTTTGAAATGCTCAGTTTCTAACAAAAACCCTCTCACTACTCAGCTGTGGAATCTTGGTTGTGATATGGGTAAGTGCACAAAGATGGGGGACCAAAAAGGGGGTATAAGATGCCACTTTTTTCCTGAAATCATCAAACTCTAAACTTCAACAAGAAATTGAAGATAGTTAGACTCAAAATTTTAAGATGCGAAAAAAACAAGAGTTGTAATACTCTGAATCTAGTTCCTAAACTATAAACTTATTTTGAAAATGGTGCAGATTAAGGCCCTTAAAATGGGGGAGCACAATTAGTGGTCCCATTTTTTGTGAAAAAACATAACATAGCATCTGGTGTGCTCCCCCTAAAACGTTAACTTTTTTTAAAAAAAATTTTAATTGCTCCAGTGAGAAGTTAGCTAACACCACGTAGTTTATCCCAAAATTTTTTGATAATTTTTTGATGAATTTACGAAGTGCACACATCCTGAAAACATAAAATTTTTGTGTGCTCCCCTCGAAATCATTTAAAACTAATCAAAAATCAAATTTTCTTTTTCTTAAAATGTGTAGAATGGATTCTAGTTTCTAAAAATGTAACTTGTTTCAAAATTCGATGAAGGAGCCAAAATCTATGCTCAAAATACTACATGTTGGCTTTTTACAAAAAATAGACATACACACAAAAGAAATTAGAGTTTAAAAACTTAACATAATCAGAATTCAAAATAAATTATATGCTTAGATAGCTAACAGAGAGATCTACAATATCACGTCGTTTGATTTTTACGTTCTTGAGCCATGAGTAAACCTGACGAGGAGCACACAAAAAAAGATGTCATTCTTTTGTATGTCTATTGGAAAATACGTCTCAAGCCTATTTGAATTGTCAGAGCCTTTGGGTTGGATCTCCAAGGAAAATCCAAGCCTTAGGATTGGTAAATTCTAATGCCTTACAAAGCGTGTGCGCCCTATAGGGCGAGCGCACTACTGAAATCTATGACTTCCATAGGGCGTGCACCCTATGAAAGTCATAGATTTTAATAGTTCGCTCGCCCTATAGGGCGTGCACCCTATTTAAGTCATAGACTTAAATAGTGATGACTCCTTCCCCTTCTCTCTCTCTCTCTCTCTCTCTCTCTCTCTCTCTCCCACATACTCTCTCCCTCTCTACACCTTCCTATCCTCTATATTTTCCCTTCTTACCATCTTTCACCCTCTCTCTCTCTCTCTCTCTCTCTCTCTCTCTCTCTCTCTCTCTCTCTCTCTCTCTCTCTCTCTCTCTCTCTCCCTCTCCCCCTTTCCCCTTCTCTATCTCTCCTTCCCCTTCTCTGCTACTCTCTCCAATCTCTCTCCCTCTCCCTCTCTCTCTCTCTCTCTCTCTCTCTCTCTCTCTCTCTCTCTCTCTCTCTCTCTCTCTCTCTCTCTAACCTTCACACATTCTCTCTCTCTCTCTCTCCCTTCTTTCTCTAACCTTCACACATTCTCTCTCTCTCTCTCTCTCTCTCTCTCTCTCTCTCTCCCTTCTTTCTCTAACCTTCACACATTCTCTCTCTCTCTGACCTTCCCCTTCTCTCTTTCCTACTCCATCCTTCCCCTACTCTCCTACTCTCTCTCTCCCCTTCTCTCTCTCCTTTCCCTTCTCTCCTACTCTATCCATTCTCACTCCCTCTCCCTCTCTCTCTCTCTCTCTCTCTCTCTCTCTCTCTCTCTCTCTGTGTGTGTGTGTCTTTTCTCCCTTTTTCTTGTTTTGCATAGGGCGCACGCCCTATTCAAGAGTATGCATAACACTTTTTAGTTTTTCATAGGGCACACACGCTATAGCGTGCTGGCGCTATGAAAAACTAAAATAAATAGTTTTCTTTGCCAAGGATCTTGTGAAAGAGGACCACTTTTTCTGTATGTTGTCTGAGTTCTTCATGTTATCCGACAAGTATTCAATTTTCATGGTGTTGATAGTGACAAAGAAGCATATTCTATCAATTTGCACCATCTTTTTGTTTAAAAATCAACATCTAATTGTGAAAGTCAATTATTATCACTAAAATTTATTGATTGAGGTAAGTTTTTTATTTTTTTACATGTCAAATGTGAATAAATAGTGTGTTGGTTTATAATTGGTATGATATAGACTTGTTCAATACATAATTTGATATAATTGTAATAAATTTATATTATAATTTTTCATATTGTAAGAGGTTTATATTATAATTTGACTTATTGTTTTACATTTATATTATATTTTTAAAATTGTAATCAATTCATATGTAGAAATCATCATCATGCTAAGGAAATGAGCAAAGAATTTAACACCAAAAGAGCATGAAAGAGACAGAGAAGAAAAGGGAAAGAATGAGACAACTTCGTGAACAAAAAAAATTAGATACCATACAAGAAGATTTTTCTTTGGATGAGAAACATAAAACATCAATACAAAGTAAGAGAGAATTGGAATTGGAAACAAAAAGACAATGAATGAGAAACTTGCGTGCAACAAGACAATTGAATTATGAAGATACGGGGACATCATCTATGAGTTCCCAAGTTGAAGAGACATCATCATCCAATGTTGGAGGCACACCATTGTCTACTTCTAAAGGTGGAGGCACACCAATGTATCATGTTGAAGGTACACCATTGTCTACTTCCAAAGGTGTGGGAACACCCTTGTATCATGTTGAAGGTACACCATTGTCTACATCCCAAAGTGGAGGTACACAATTGTATCATGTTGAAGGCACACCATTATCTACATCCCAAGGTGTAGGCACAACATCATCTCATGTGGGAGGCACACCATTATCTACATCCCAAGGTGTAGGCACAACATCATCTCATGTTGAAGGCACTCATGATGGTACACAATTCACACATCATGTTTTTGCTGCTTCTAGAATTATTTATAGAAAGCCAAAATATTTGATTGATATTGATACTAACATTTTGCAAGCAATGCCTGACAAGATTCCCAAGCGTACTTGTCAAAGAAATGCTAATCATATTTGGAGATCATTTATTGAGAATTTAAATATGACAAGATGTCAACTATTTGTTGAAATGATGAGAAATATGAAATTTAGTCCCAGCATGAAGATTCTTGGTTTAAGAACGATGGACGAGTCAAGTGAAAAATTTATTGTAAATAATCTAATGACTGCATATGAGAGTGTGGGTTCTACATCACACATGAAAGATAGCAATGTCACATGACGTGTACTTACATCAATGATAGTAAGCACTCAAATGAAGAAATCTTGACTCATTAGAAAGATAAGAAAAATATTGAAAATAAGTAGAAAGTCTCTAATGAGAGCCCTGGGAAGGCGTCAAAGAGCAGAAGATCCAAATAGCAATGAGTTATGGGCATTTTCTAGTAGACTACCGCGAAAAGATAAAGCAATTGTTGAAGCTTTGAAATCCTTGATTGAAGGATTTTGGAAGAATAATACACGGGTATCTCCTAATCAAAGAGATGTTGTAAGAAGGAGGATTGGTAGTCGAATTCATGTTCCACATCCAAATAAAATTTGGATTCAACTCAGATACAATTCTTTGCAAAATTTATGCATATGTATCCTCAAATTAAAATTAGTTAGAGATATTTTGAAATGTGTAAACCTTTTTATGTGAAGATAAATCACACACACGACTTGTTGTTGTAGGGTACATATTGATTTTTCTAACCATTTTGAAGTTTATAGGAATATATGTGTAGATTTGCACTCTAACAATGTTTTGCAGGATTGTAACATAAATATCCCACCTAGATCTTCAAGGGAATTAATATCTACCATTTTATGTGAAAGAGTGGATGGTCAACAATTTTACAAGCTCTCATGCTTGAATGGTACATGCATAGATTGCGGAGGTTTGTGACATTTGCCAATTTGTCAACATATGGAGAGTACGCATGCAATCGGTAATGAAATAGTGGAATTTGGAAAATACAAGACCGTGACATACAATCTAAAAGATGGAAAAGAGGCTAAAAGATGTGATTTAGTAATTGAAAAAATTTCAGTGTATCAGTTCATGGACATTTTTGTAAAAAAATTATTTATGAGTATGCAAGGCATACACATAGAATGTGATGGTTGGATATGCAATTCAAGTTGTGCAACGACACATTCCCACTTGATACCATTGTTTCAGTTATGGACTTTGTAGAGAACTAGACACTACAACCACAGAATGAGGTGCAAGAAAATTATTACAACTCTCAACAAGTTGCTATATTTGTCCATATAGCATTCATGCATGCACCAGACAGTATAGAGGAGAATAGGAAGATATTGAGGGAGTATCATTTTTATATCAGTGATGATTGCTCACATTCTACAGAGTTTGTACATGGTTGTTTTCAACTATTTTATGGTCATTTGGAAAACATGGGCATAAAATATCATCGACATATCATATGGTCAGATAATTGTGCATCATAATTCAAGAATTCTCGAATGTTTTATTGGTTGTGTAGGATGCATAAGATTATTGGAATTCAATATATATGGTATTTCACAGAGGCCATTCATGGAAAGGGAGAGCACAATGGTGCAGGGGCATGTATTAAAAGAGCCTTAGCATGTGAAGAATTAAAGTACAAAGAGAAAGTAACATTGTCAGATGCGGGATGTATTATCTAGTGGTGTAATGCTATAATGGCTCCAAGTAATGAAGGTGATTCTACGGTTCATAGATTTTTTTGGTTGATGGATGAAACTAACATTGCACCATATGAGGATTGTTGTACATTGACAGGATCGAGTGAGCTACACTCTTTTAGAAGTTGTAACGTAGGTTCATGGAGTATCCACACATGACATATGGCGTGCTTTTGTTCATCATGTATAGATGAAGATTGGGATAGGTGTGAGTCAAAGGAATGGGTTGATGAATGGTATACATGTATTTTGAGTCCACTTGCCTCCTATCATCCCCATGAATCACTACAATTGACAGAAATGGAATCATCCATTGACTTTGATTGCTTATCTGATCTAGTACAACCAGGTAAAATTTTCCACATACAAATAATCTCAAATTTAGTACTTTATCATAAATATTCAATAAACTAATGTCCTCATTATGTTTATATCATTATAGGCCATGTTTTTGCTATTATTGTACCTAAAGATAATGAAGAAGGGACGGATTATTATTTGTGTCATTGTGTTGAGGCAAAAAATAAATTGGATCACTCGGTTATCGATGGTGAAGAATTAGAATACCCTATAGGAGCAGTGGTTGTAACGGGTACATGGCTTAGATGGTATGCAATGAAGAACCCTAGGTTGTGGTTGTTCGAGGATTGGGAGACACACAAAAAGATTCTTCATTATTAAAACCTCGTCGTTGCATCAAATGTCCACTTGATCAGATATGGGGGAAGACCACATAATAAAACTCTTTGGAAGGTTCATGAGTTAGACCACGAGGCAATACTTGAGACAATAAAGAGTAGGGTGGATCCAATTGGTTCATTGGACTAAATGGAGATACAAAATATTGTAACATGTCAAATTTATATAGCACTATAAATTGGGTGCACTGTAAATTGATCGTGCATTACCCCGTATGTATAATGAGAAGTTTGTAAGATTTAATGACAACCTTTCTCTTCTATTTTTTGGGGCAATACCAGAGGTTTTCTCTACTCAGCTCTTTCCTCTGGTGCTCTTATTGAGCTGAGTTGTAAAAATATTTCTCATTATTAATTAAAAAAAACTTTATGATGCTATGCCAATGACTAGGCAGCTCTCCAGGCAGAACAAACTTGACAACAGTCTCAATTTCTCTGGAGGAAAGTGTCACAATCTTGTTATATTTTAGAAGAGAAGCAGCCTTAGGAGTAATCTTATCAAAAATATCAATCATGAATCTCTCCATGATATCCATGGCAGCACTGGATATTCCCTTGGAAGGATGCACTTGTTTCAACACCTTGTGTCTAAACCTCTTGTAACTTTCTACACTTATCTTCCTCTTCTTCCTCTTATTCTCAGATTTCATGGCTTTGACTGTGTTAGTGCTCAAATCTACAGATTATCAAATACTCCTATAATCCCAATGGACATAATCTAGCAAGATGCAAACACTAAGGTAATAAGGTTAGAAAACCTTCTTCACTTTGAGTATGAATACTCAAGCGGGTGTACCTATCCCAATTCACGATTTTGACTGAGCTCTGAATTGTGAACTAGCTCCTTCACTATTCTGTCCTTGCTTCCAAACTCAACTCAATAAGATGAGAGAACTCTAAGTATGGCCCATATTATCCTAATACATAATATTATGATGGAAATCATGAAAGCAACAACATGAAACAGTGGCTTAAGGATATTCATCCTTCTTCTTTTTAGAGTTGAACTCAAGGAAGGTTAACCTCATTCAGTGCTTCTACAAAGCATAACAAAGCATATCTATGAACTTGTCATATAATGATTCAAGTTTGCGATTGTACAAATAAAGTAAAATGAAACAATTATTTAGATTTAGGGTGGCAAATCAGTGTAAATAGATCTGAAACCAGTGCCTTATCCACTTGGGCAATAGAGTCAAACCCTACCTCTGCATATAACTATCAAAACTAATTTCCTGAAACTCAAATGACATGCCTAACATACCATCCTTTTAATTCCTACTACTGTCATCAAATTCATTCATGGATTACTTGTTCCCAAAGATCTCCCCTAAGATTTTACTCTTTCCTTGAAAGAAACTTAAGCTTAACCCCTATATTCACCTTGTGAATAATGCATTTAAGAAAGCCTTGCAATTTAAACACATAAGAAAACTAACACATTCCATACACAAAGACAACAAAATAGTAGTAACAGAGCTTCAATGTTTTGTATTAACGGTCAAAATGCATAGATACAGTATCCTCTCACTTTTGGAAAATAAGGTTTTGTATTCAGAACCTTTCTTACACAGTATTTTCAACCGCCTCCCAAAAGAGTAAAAACTTACTATATATAACATAGCCATCTTGGAATCCTCGAAAGGATGCAACAAGCTTGGGATGGCTAGAAAAGATCCTACATTAGAGACAAGATTACAAACTGACAAACAGATTGTAACAACACATTACAAAAATCTTTTCTCAACAATTCCGCAGGTGGCATCTTTGTCTAAAGATATTTCAGAGCAGTTTTTGAATTTGCTGCATGAATGATGAACGCCATTCTAGCTAACTTACATCATCCTTTGTTTGAAACTTGCTCTCCCTCAATTTTTGGATCAGGTGCCATCTGCAGCTCTATTCTTCCTCTTCCTCTATAAGTTGGACAACTGGCCTCTTTTTCTTCTTTATTGTTAGCTTCTCCCAAGCCGCTACTTCATCATCTGATGGCCAGTTGTAAGTCTGCAATTCTTGTAACAATCTGACTTGCTTATCCCACATGGAGTTAGTTATATTTTTGGCTTCTGCCACAAAGCATATGCAATCATTTTCAATTTTAAAAAGACTGTCAATTATGCTATTACACCTCTCAAAATCCAAAGTATTGTCACTATTAAGGAAAGCATCTTGTGTAATCACCAACTGATCCATTGATAGTTTCCATTCCTCCAACTTGATCAGGTTTCCATTGTCATCACATACCACAGGCAGATACTTTCTATAATGTTTATCAAACATAAACAACTTAACCCTCACCTGGTTGGACTTACCTTTAAAAAAATTTGAAACAACATTGATTAAGCCAATCTTCTCAAAAACTTTTGTAATTACTCCAGGGATCACAGGCTTATGCTTCTGTAGACTATCAAGTTTACCAAACAACAAACTTCTTCTAGACCAAACACTATGAAGTGGCTCCAAAGCAGCCAATGATTCGTTTATCTTTCTGTTGGTCTGGTGCAATTGGCTGACTGATTGATAAACTGTATCAATTTTCTCTATTATCTTATCTTTCCTGTATTGCACAATCTTTGACATGGTGTCCAAAGATGCCTGTATCCTTATCTTATCCAAATCTTCAGTAGGTCCCTCAGGTACTTCTTCATTAGTTTGAATTGGGACCTCAATCTGTAGAGGGGGGGAAACAACTACCTTCGAAGCTTCTTCAAGCTTAACTTTTATCTCTCCCAATTCATCTTCTAGCTGCTTGATCTTCATCAATTTGAAATCTCTATCCTTGGCCACCAGGTTTGCACTTTCAAACAACTTCAAGTACCTTTCAGATAATTGAACTATTTTTGCCTCATTCAGGTTAGCCCAATGAGTTACTGCCTTAGAAACTTCAAGGTCAGTTGTATTCTGCACATTCCAAATAATTTGATTCTCTTCCATTTTATCCTCTATACTCAATAGAGATGGCTTTTGAGTCCTAGGGGCCATGGACCACATTGCAACATCTTGAGACTTAGGGTCATAGCCACTTCCTCTTATCATATCACCAATGTGAACCTCATATGACAGGCTGCCCTATAGTTGCTTTCTTATTTGATCTATGATGAAAGTAGAAGTCAGATCCCATCCTGGAGTCAATAGCATTCCACTTGACTTGACCAGTTTTCTAGCTTCATCTACAATTATGGGATCAAGGCTAGGATCATAAGAATTTAAGGCTCTCAATGTTTCTTCAATTGGCTCCATACCTTTAGGCAGAAGTTTCCTCACTTCTGGTTGCTTATTCCAAACAAGGAAACTCTTGAATTCATCAGTTTTAATAAACTAGTCATCACTCAAAAATTCCTCCTGATAGACCTCTTTGATATCCTTTTCTGACCAGAGGGACTGTTCCTTATCTATTTCATCATTGGCCACCTTCTTTCCTTCTCTTATTGCTTTTCTCAATTTGTGATGGTAAGCCCTATCACCTGGCACTAGAGCAGATGCTCTATCAATTGTTATCTTTTGTTTTTCATAACTTGAAGGCTCTCCTACCTCAAGCCTCTATTTCTTTAGAGGTGGCTTTGGAGTATCCCCTATTTTTGGTTGGTCTTCAACAAGCCTAACTCTTTGTACATCTTCCATTTGTGTTGGGCTATTCCCTTCTTGTGACGCATCAGAAAACTCCTCTTGATCAGAAGATGAATAGTCATTCCTTTTCTTTGGTTGACTCTGGTCAATCAACTTCTCCAACTGATTTGATAGAGTGTCATGCATCTCTATCATCTTGTCAATTCTTTCTAAATAGGGAAGGTCAGGGAAGAAACCCTCAAAAGGAAGTTGGGCTGCCATCACTTGTTTTGACAAGTCTATCAAATCAAAGTACATGTTCCATCTCCTTTTGACCTCATCATCATCAATGATGTTTCTGACTACATCTTCCTCGTCCAAGCCTTCATGTTCTTTGTTCACACCAATGTTTGGGATGTAGAGCATCCTGGCAGTTTTGATAAAGCCCTCAGGATCTACATGTCTACAAGCACCAGTAGCCATTTTGAACTGATTTAACCATGTAGTAATTTGAGGAAATGCCCACTTTCCTACTAGGAAGTCACCTATCTTGAATTGCCTAGGTGTGAATGTACCCTTCTTGTGAGGGGCTAGAAGTTCTATGTCGGTCCACATCAACTGCCACACAAATTCCAAACAAGCAACCCTTGGAGGCACAAATTTTGGTAACAGATGTGGGGGTTGGGGGCAACCGTAGACTCTCAAAATTGTAGCATTCTCCCCCCAAGTAAAAATCACCCCAATTGTGATCTCCCTCCCATTTGTTCACAAACTGCACTGGTCGTAGGAGCCTAAGGACCCTTGGGGATATCCTTGTAGTATTGACACCTAACATCCTTATAAGAGGATAAACAATGAAATTTTGAAAGATACGAAAATTCCCCTCATTGGAAGTAGAATTCCACTTCCTCACCCATAATTGCATCAGATTATACTGGCCTTCAAAGTTGAACCTTGGCTTCAGCATGTTCAAATCAAAATTATTGATATTGAAGAACAAAATTAAGTGCATTAGCAAAGAATAATGCATGAACTTAATTGGGCTCTTACTATCCTTGACAGAAATCAAACCCTCATGCATTCTATCAATGATATACTGGATGTAATCATAATCAGTATTAACGAAAGAATTTTGGATGTCTAGGATAATCATCAAAAGATCAGCTGGTAAATACTTTGCATCCCCATCAATTCCCAAAACCCTACACAACCCATAACAAGTTTGCTTCATGTAATGCTGAAGGGATTTAAATTGGTAAGGGGCATTCATGTGAGCAGGGAGGGGAGCTATATACTTATCCTATTTTGGGATATGCTTCCTTATTTGGTCCTTCAGTATCCCTATTTTCTTCTTGTACCTCTCCTTTTCTTTGCTCAGGTCAATTTCAGTAGAAGTGGATGTATAGACATTAAAAGCCTTCACGAACGAACCCCTATCAAGAGTAACCAAAGCTGACTGGTCCTCTTTCCTAATAGTCTTAGAAATAGGGTCATAACACCTAGCTAGAGCAACAATTAAATCGACATCTAGGAATACATCAGGCACTACTAATTTCCCTAACCCCAAAGCCCAACCATTACATACAGGGATATGACTATCTCTATTTTTATAAAAGAAGTTGAAGATAGTATAACCTATGGTATTCGGTGTGATAGGATCTCTGCAAAACCCTAGAACATCTTCGAAAACATCATCAGGAGCTCTTTTGTTCTGACTGGAACCAGGTAGCAATTTTAGAAATTCGTCTGAATAATTAGGCTTGCCCTTGTCTTCACCACTTTTAGACTTTACTTCACTGCTAGAAGATGACGTGCTTCTCTCAGGTTGACTCATCTTTGCTACAGAATTATCTTCAATCTCTGCAAAATGGATTCACTTGGCGCTCAAAAATCGCTTCAGAGCGACACAATTCTCTTCGAATGATTTGGGACAAAAGAAATAATGAGCTTAACTTATTTATCAATGCAGATCAAGTGTGTACAACTACCACAATCATTGCAAATCTCCTTAATTGCTCCCGCATTCAATTTTGCATGTCACCAGTTTTCAAAATGGAGCTAGCCGATGCACAGATGTTGACAGATAGATTTTAAAAACTTGAAAACAAGGCAAAGAGGCAAATGATTAAGATCTTGCACTTTAAACCTATTTACGTCATGCAATCTTCCCTTGAAACTGATTGGATGGCTCATTAGTTTACTTTCCAGCTTGATACTGTACTTTGTCCACGCAAGCAACGGTCCCTTTTCTTTTCTTTTATTACCTTTTCCAACTCGGCTGATTCAGCGAATCCGCGACTGAAAGCTTCTCGTGATCGCTAAATTCAATGTTAACCCTAGCATATATTCAGAGAACTAGCGACCAAAGCCTTTGCGAGTTCTCGAAATGCAATCCTTAACTCATGATACTTTTCACGAATTAGCGAACACAGTGACACCCTTCGAGCACTTGACTACAGTTATCATTTGGCAAACCAGTGAACAAAGGCATCTCGCATTCTCTTAATGTCCCAGCTAACTGTTAAATCTTTTGGAGATTCAGTGAACAAAGGGTTCACACATTCACTTAATGGATCACTTAATCGCTAAATTACTTGGAGAACTGGCGAAGCCTTTACTCTCTAAATCGTTGAATCTTTACTTTACCATCATCTTTACTTTGAGATTCTGAATGAACCATTGATCTTGTCGATGATCTACGGCTATCGCGTGTTTGCTAAAATATTTGATCCTTGGTCATTTGATTACGAGATTCAGTGAACAAAGGGCTCGCTGAATCGCTAGATCATATTAAACACTGAGTATTTCAATCCGTGATTAAGCGACTGAAGACTCAAAACTTTGGTGACCCTTTTATTCATGCATTCGCCAAATGGTTATGCCCTTTACCTTTCCTTTTAGAGAACCCGCAACCACATGACTCACTGAATCACTAAATCATTTAGCTTCTTACTAATTTATTCTGAGAACAAGTGAATACTTGAAACAACCCATTCCGCCAAATTCTTCATACCAAACTATCGGGGCCGCCAAACTTAGAAGTCTTTACATAGTCGCTCATTCACCAAATGAAACATGTAGGACCCAATAATATCTGAGATTAAACCACAATCATCGATTCTGACAATGATCTACAGTATTCACCAAGTCGCTAGGTTATTTTTCCCTTAACTGCTAGATTCAGAGAATGAACGATAATCATTGTTGCCAAGTCGTTTAGTGTAAGCAAAGAACCGCCAAGGAATACGCCAATTGGAGATAATGCATTCGTTGAATCGCACAATGTTTTCTGATAACCGCCAAATATTTGGAGACTACACGAACAAAGACAACACTTAGCATTTTTAACATATTCTCCAGTTCGCTGAATGGTTGAGGTGTTCACCGGGAGACTTAGAGACCACGCGACTAAAATGACGCTTAGCATAAGATTGACTTGTTCGCTAAATCACCGAATACTATATGAGACATGCTATGACCTTTTTCAATTCAATGAACACAAAACATTTAACATGTGCACTATTTAATCAGCTTAAGTGACTTAAAAAGGTAACAATGAAATAGAAGAATAAGGGCTAACCATGAGGACTTTTGCATGAATTCAACATTTTTCAAGGACAAGACCTAGGGTAAGGATTTTTGAAGTGGGCTATGACAATTTTTTGAAGAATTTTTGACACCTGTACCTAGGAAAACTTCACAGACCAGAGGACTAAACCAATGTTTGGACAAAAACCTCAGAAAATCAAGAATATACCCAATAGTGGCTCTATCTGAGGATGCTTGATTGCAAAATCATAGCAAGAACTTACAAATCTCTGCGAGGCAGACCAAAAAACCTTAACCTAAAATAGGAAACAAACACACCTATACATATATACAAACCTACTATGCATGGAAAAAGAATTAACTGAAGAAAAATTTCAGGAATTGTCCATGCACTGGCAATTCCTGCTCTTCACCATCCAAATTTTGCAAGAAATATTAGTCCTTACCATGGGTCTGATGAACAATATAAGGTCCCATCCACAAAGACTCAAATTTTTTGTGTTTCCCTTTATCTTCAGCCCTGGCATTCCATTGGAGAACCATATCACCAGGTTGGAATTTTCTCACAGTTGCTCTCTTATCAAAAAGATATTTCATCTTCTGCTGCAACTTCATATTTTCCTTTTGTCCCTCCCTCCTAATCTCATCTAATTCAATCAGCTGAACCATTCTGTCCTGCAGTGGATCACTGATTTCCATGTCCTCTTCTTGCATAAACTTATAGATTGGAAGGAGGTTATTTACTAGCAATCTTGATTTAGCACCATATACCATTTCAAAAGGGGACTTACCCATGGCCCTCTTCTCAAAAATTATATCAGCCCATAGTGCTAACTTTAATTTTACATGCCAGCTTCTCTTATTCTTGTCTAGGGTTTTCTTCAGAATCTGCAAAATACTCTTATTGTTGGATTCAACCTGTCCATTGGCTTGTGGATGATAAGGGGATGAATAAGACAATACTATGCCCATTTCTGAGCAAAAATCAGTGATCTCCTATGACTTGAAGCTCATAGCATTGTTGACAACCAATTTAATAGGGACACCAAATCTGGTGATTATATTGTTCATCAAAAATTCAATTACAACAGCACTGGTTTTCCTTTTGGTTGGAATGGCTTCAATCCATTTGGTAAAATAATCAGTAGCCACCAAAATGTGGCTATGTCCCCCACTAGACTTCTCAGAGAACTCTCCAATAAAATCCATACCCCACATTGCAAAAGGGGCTTCTGCAACAACAGGGTTCAATAATAATGCACCTGAGAACTTCAATTTCTTAGAGAACCTTTGACAAGGTTCACATTTCCTCACATAAGAATGAGTGTCTTTGAACAACACAGGCCAATAGTATCCTACTCTTAAGATTTTATGAGCTGTTGATCGAGCAGAATGATGTCCTCCACACATTCTAGAGTGCATTTCCTTCAACATTTTCTCTTATTGGTGCTTATCCAGACAAAAGAGTAAAATACCATCATTATCCTTCTAGTACAAATCACCCTAGATCAACACATATCTCTAAGCTTGCAATCTCAGACTCCTTTGATTATCATTCAATTCAGGTGGACATTTAGCATTTTTAATAAAATAAATAACATCCTTGTACCACGATTGCATTTCAATACTAGTAATCATATCAATGTTAGCAGCAACATTATTTTCCTGAACAAGGTCCATATTTTCCTCAGTCATTAACTTAGCAAGTCCCAATCCTCTCACCAATTTGGTAATATGAATTTCCAAGTCAAACTCTTGAATCCTGTTTATCCATTTGCACCTCTTTCCTGTGACTTCACTCTATGTTAAGATATCCTTTACTACAGCATGAGGCACATAAGCACTAACCTTTGCGCAGACCAGATATGGTCTGAAAGCTTTGACTGCCTTCACAAGTGCATAGGCTTTCTTTTCCATTAGTTCATAATTTAATTCAGCAGATTGTAATGACTTGCTGAAAAAGGCTATAGGATGCTCATATCCTTCTTGATCCTTTTGTAAAAGGATAGCTGCAATAGTATGAAAAGATGCAAAAGAAAATAGAGAAAATGGTTTCAAGTAATCAGGTGATACCAAAACCGGGGCCTCCTAAATTGCTTGTTTGATTCTTACAAAAGCTAGCTGAGCTTCAAGGTTCCAATCAAACTTCACATCCTTCTTTAGGAACTTCACTATGGGCTTGACCAATTCTGCAAAGTTAGTAATAAATCTTCTTACAAAATTAATCTGTCCCAAGAATGACTGCACACCTTTTATGTTCTTTGGTGGAGGGACCTTTTTAATTGCTTCTACTCTTTCAGGATCAATCCTAACTCCTTCTTTTGACACTGTGTCCAAGTAACTTCCCCTCTGTCATAGAAAATTGACACTTTTTGGGATTCGAGGACACACCAAATCTAAGGCCTTAAGAATGACCTTCTCCAAATGGGAACAATGATCCTCAGCTTTCTTGGAATAAGCAGTGAGATCATCTTGATAAACAACCATTAAAACTTTTATCAACTCCTCAAATGCAACATCCATGGCTCTCTGAAATGTTGCTCCAGCATTTTTTAGACCAAAAGGCATGCGAACATATACATATGTTCCCCATGGGGTTGTAAAGGCTATCTTAAATTGTTCTGATTCTTTGACCAGCACTTGATTATACCCGGAGAAACCATCCATCATTGACAAGAGTTCACATCCAGTCACCCTATGCAGCATAGCCTCCATATTGGGTAATCCATAGTTATCCTTAAGTGAAGCCACATTCAGGTTCCTGAAATCAACACAGAGCCTAATATCACCATTCTTTTTCCTTACTAGCACAAGATTTGAAACCCAAGTTGAGTGCCTAATTGGTTCAATAATACCAGCATCTCTCAGTTTTGTCAACTCAACTTGCATCTTGGTAGCCAATAAAGGGTTAATGGGTCTCTGCTTCTATCTAAAAGGCCTAGTTTCCTCTTTTAGAGGAATTTCATGCTGAAACAGGTCAGCCCTATAAGCTTTGAGGTCATCATCGGACCAAGCAAATACATGCTTGTACTTTTTCAAAAGTCTTATCAAATTTCCTCTGATCTCTTTTCTCAGTTTAATGCCAATGTATACCATTTGTGGGGAGTTTTCTGAACCCAAGTTTATTTCCTCTAAGTCCTCCATTTTAGTGTTAGACTTCTGAGACAGAAAACCATCATTTATTTTAAACATCCCTTCCAGTTCCACTAACCCTTTAGGTATGTGATTTGAGGGTAACTGCACTATCTCATTTCCCATGATGCACTCTTTTCCTTCAACACATTGTTGTATCTCATTAAAATCTATTTGCTGACCATCATATTGATCAAGGCCTTGAAGGAACCTAAGGATATCTAAGTCATCCTCAAAAACTTTCCAATTATATACATTATTAGGCACTGCAGGCCTAGTTTTGACCTCTAACATAGACACACCAGTGAGGGTTATATCTTCACTTTTAAGGGAAACATTTGCAAGAAAATCTGCCATGATATTATTGGATCGTTCTACCCAAAGTAGATTGAAAGCATCAAAAAACTCTAGTCTATCCCAAACATCATGTTTATACAGTTTCAACTTTTCATCTTTAGAAGCATACTGAGATCTCACTTGGGCTATAATCAACTAGGAATCACCATGAACTTTTAAAGATTTAATACCATGTTTTATGGCCACATCTAATCCCAATATCAAATCCTCATACTCAGTAGTATTATTGGTACATTGAAAAGTTAGCAAGAATGAGTATTTAAATGTAATACCTGATGGGGAAATGAACACCACACCAGCTCCTGATCCTTCCTTGGAGCATCCACCATCAAAGAACATTTTCCAAAGCCCATCTTGCTACAAAATTAACTCATCCACATTGGATCTGTGTTTTTTAACTGAGGTATTGTTTCTTTAATCACAAAATTGCTCATGTCAATATCTACAAAACAATTTAGATCCTCCGGAGCAACTACTTCAATCATGACTGAAGAACGGGGTTCCCTGTACGACTTTAATTCAATTCCATTTATTGGGATGGTAGCATATGACAAATCTAGTTGCAACTTTCCACCCACTACTGCAGCCCATTGTCTTGACAATAACATGCCATAATGAGGTTTTGTATCAACAACAACCACATCCATTTTATATGTGGCTTCTGGGAATGCAGCAATTTTCACTTCAATTCCAATCAGGCTCCCTACAACAGGTACTACCCTATTGTCCATGGCATAACACCTTCCACTAGATGTATCAACTTGCAACCCTAACTCCTTCATCACTTGATAAGGCATTACAGTTGTAGCGGCGCCAGAATCAATCATACAATTTTTCAGCAAAAAATTATTTACAAGAAAAGTAACATAGAAAGGATTGATAGAAGAGGGTTCTTGTGTCACAATAGTCCCAACACATACATCAGAGATGTCATTAATTGCAATTGGCTTGTCCAGGGATTTTCCTTCCTCTTGTAAAATAGGAGTAGTTCTCTGCTCACTTATGAGAGCCAGGGCTGCTGCTTTGTGCTCTTCTATTTTCAACATTTCAAGCAGAGGGATGGAAACTTTCATTTGGGACAAGGCATGTCTCATATCAAAGGTAGGGGAGTCATTAAAAACATCAGGGTGACCCTTTGGCCTACCAAATTTCTTTTTCACCTTGTCGGCAGTAACTTCTTGTTTCCTTTTCTTTTCAGCTTCCAATCCTTCATCTTTACTATTTACAACATTGGGCTTTGGGGAATCCCTATCTTGAGGACTATTCTTAACAAAAACTGATCTAGGAACTCCCTGCTCATTATCCACCTTTCTATTCCTCAAATTGTATGAGGATTTTGCTTGTGTAATAGCAGCCACAGTTAAACTCTTGATCTCTTCTTCACTGGGCTTTCTTCATTGTCTTTCATCTGACCTGGATTCTACCATGTGAGTCTTATAGTCATCATTATCAAACTCTTCCTGATCAGACTAAGTAAATACTTGTTGTTCATAGTTAGAGAAAATCTTCCTCTTATGATCAACATCAGGGCAAATAAATTCATCATCTGAGGACTCAAGATCCTCCATTAGTTCAGTAGTAAACATGTTAATAGCAGGCTTTTTAGATCCTTCATAATCTCCTGCATATGAATCACTAGCCTCTTCTCCCAAGGCTTGGGAAACAGCACACTGGAATGGTGAGTGGGGCATATTACAGGCCACACACCAAGGGGTATTCTCCACATTATGTTCTATATTCTTTTTCAAAGGATATGGTGTATCCCTTCCCTTTTGGGGTTCATTATTATCAGGAACAGGCCTCCCATCTTTCCAGTTTGTTTTGTAAGGCATATCTCTCAGATTAGGGGCTTTGTCCTACCTTTGATAAGGCAACCTTGTATCTTGAAAATTTCTACCACCTTTATCAAACCTTGCTGGGAAGTCTTTGTTATTACTAGGTCCTTTGTCCATTCTATCCTCCTCTTTGGATGGCCTTGCAGGTTGTGGCTTGGTTTCTTTCCACAGTCTACCTTCATCCCTTTTGTACATTTGGCCAGATGCCTTTCGATTACTCTCAATATTTATGGCCAACTTAAAAGCATCTCTAAGGGTACAGGGATTCTTGTCTCTCAAAAGGTAAGACATCTTACCATCCATAGAATTGAAATAAGTTGTCATGCAGACTGCATCATCTAGCCTCAATACTTGGAACAGTTTATACATAGCCTTTTGGAATCGGCTATTAAACTCTGACATGCTCTCATTATAATGTTTCTTGATATTATTGAACTCATTGAGCATGTAGCTAGAGTTCACATGTTATGCATATTGCTCTTTAAAGCATCTGACAAATTCTTTCCAAGATGCAATACTGTTCTCAGGTAGCCCCCTATACCAATCCCGAGCATCCTCAATCAATGATTGAACAAAGAGCTTCAATATGACATCTTCATGTTCAATCTCATAATCATTTACCTTATCTATGAAAAACTTCAGATGCTCTTCACAGGTGATAACATTATTCCCAGTAAATAATGGGATCTTCTTTCTGATTTCATTGGGGACAGCATTAGGTTGGCCAGGAATACCATCAAAAAATAGAGGCCTATCTCTATCCAAATGAATTGGTCTTCTTTGGATATTTGGTTGATTCAGAGGGGTAGTTGCAACATTTTGACAAGGTACAGTTCCCACTATACCACTAGTTATAAGGGGAACTTGATTAGGAACTGGTCCAGGTAAAGTTTGTCCAGGGTGAAAGGCTTGAGCATTTGGAAGTGAAGTATTGGGCTGACTGAATGGAGTTGTTCCTATGGTGATAGGGATAGAGGTACTAGCAGATGTGTTCATGTTAGCATGTAGGAAGGCAATCTTCCTCTTCATCTCATCAGCAGCAGCCTCCAACTCAAGTTTCTCCAGTTGAATAGCCAATTCTTCCTTTTCTTTTCTAGCCTTCTCCAAGTCTATATTTGTTTGAGAAGGTACATTAGGAGGAACCATAATTTTCTTGGGCTCATTAATATTTATACCCACCAATTTTTGTTTTCCCTTATCAGGGATTTCTTTGGGAGCAGTTATAATCTCCTTGTTTCTCTGGATTTCAGAGGGATTCAATTGCCTTAAGACATGGCCTGTTCCCTCAAATTCACCTTGTTTAGGTTTATTATCCTAAGCCTGCTTTCTCAAATCTTCCATATCACCAAATAAGTCCTTATTTAAACCTTGAACATCTTGGTTTAAACAACTAACTTGGGTCTCATTTTTCTTGGTTCTTTTGAGAAGTTCCTGCCTCTCTATGAGCAAATCACAGATTTGTTGTTCCCTTGCTTTCAACCTATTGGCAATCTCAACTAGTTGTTCACTCTCTTTTTTTCTTAAAGCAATCACCTCTTCTCTCAACTTCTTAGAATCATAGGAGGTGGTCTCAGTAGCAGAGGTTTCTTCTGGTTGTTCTAGAGTTTCTCTTGTAGGGAAATAACCTACTTCTGTGACCTCTGTGATTACTTCTTTCTACATATGGACACTTGGCATAACCCTCTTGACATGTTCGGGATCATTAGAAGAGGATGAAGATTCATGAGGAAGTGGGACACAAGATCTTTCTCGAGAAGGGCCTTGGGAACTAGCAGTATGCTGACCTCTTCTAGACCATTGTTTCCTACTTGGTGTATGGAGCTCATCACCCATAATATCTTCTAGGTGATCCTTGTAATAAGACCTAGTGTATCTTGGTTGACTCATGGTATAGCATGACAATTTTAGCAAAGTTTACAACAATTAGCAACTGGTAGACAGAGTTTAGAGTCGCCACCCACTTTTACGTGGGAATGAAATTATTCTATACTGGTCTACAAATGCACAATAGACAGGATTTGCACTAACCTATTACACGCTATTCAGAAGATCCCCAGTAGAGTCGCCAATTTTGTTAGTGCTCAAATCTGCAGATTATCAAATACTCCTATAATCCCAATGGACATAATCTAGCAAGATGAAAACACTAACATAATAAGGTTAGAAAACCTTCTTCACTTCGAGTATGAATACTTAGGCGGGTGTACCTATCCCAATTCACAGTTTTGATTGAGCTCTGAATTATGAACTAGCTCCTTCACTATTTTTTCCTTGCTTCAGAACTCAACTCAATAAGATGAGAGAACTCTAAGTATGGCCCATATTATCCTAATACACAATATTATGATGGAAATCATGAAAGAAACAACACAAAACAGTGGCTTAAGAATATTCATCCTTCTTCTTTTTAGAGTTGAACTCAAGGAAGGTTAACCTCATTCAGTGCTTCTGCAAAGCTTTACAAAGCATATCTATGAACTTGTCACAGAATGATTCAGGTTTGTGATTGTACAAATAAAGTAAAATGAAACAGTTATTTAGATTTAGGGTGGAAAATCAGTGTAAATAGATCTGAAACCAGTGCCTTATCCACTTGGGCAATAGAGTCAAACCCTACCTCTGCATATAACTATCAAAACTAATTTTTTGAAACTCAAATGACATGCCTAACATACCATCCTTTCAATTCCTACTACTATCATCAAATTCATACATGGTTTAGTCATTCCCAGAGATCTCCCCTAAGATTTTACTCTTTCCTTGAAAGAAACTTAAGCTTAACCCCTATATTCACCTTGTGAATAATGCATTTAAGAAAGCCTTGCAATTTAAACACATAAGAAAACTAACACATTCCATACACAAAGACAACAAAATAGTAGTAACAGAGCTTCAATGTTTTTTATTAACGGTCAAAATGCATAGATATAGTATCCTCTCACTTTTAGAAAATAAGGTTTTGTATTTAGAACCTTTCTTACACAGTATTTTCAACCACCTCCCAAAAGAGTAAAAACTTACTATATATAACATAGCCATCTTGGAATCCTCGAAAGGATGCAACAAGCTTGGGATGGCTAGAAAAGATCCTACACTAGAGACAAGATTACAAACTGACAAACAGATTGTAACAACACATTACAAAAATCTTTTCACAATAATTCCGCAGGTGGCATCTTTGTCTAAAGATATTTTAGAGCAGTTGCTGAATTTGCTACATGAATGATGAACGCCATTCCGGCTAACTTACATCATCCTTTGTTTGAAATTTTCTCTCCCTCAATTTCTGGATCAGGTGCCATCTGCAGCTCTATTCTTCCTCTTCCTCTATAAGTTGGACAACTGGCCTCTTTTTCTTCTTTATTGTTAGCTTCTCCCAAGCCGCTACTTCATCATCTGATGGCCAATTGTAAGTCTGCAATTCTTGTAACAATCTGACTTGCTTATCCCACATGGAGTCAGTTATATTTTTGGCTTCTGCCACAAAGCGTATGCAATCATTTTCAATTTTAAAAAGACTGTCAATTATGCTATTACACCTCTCAAAATCCAAAGTATTGTCACTATTAAGGAAAGTATCTTGTGTAATCACCAACTGATCCATTGACAATTTCCATTCCTCCAACTTGATCAAGTTTCCATTGTCATCACATACCGCAAGTAGATACTTTCTATAATGTTTATCAAACATAAACAACTTAACCCTCACCTGGTTGGACTTACCTTTAAAAAACTTTGAAACAACATTGATTAAGCCAATCTTCTCAAAAACTTCTATAACTACTCCAAGGATCTCAGGCTTATGCTCCTATAGACTATCAAGTTTATCAAACAACAAACTTCTTCCAGACCAAACACTATGAAGTGGCTCCAAATCAGCCAATGATTCATTTATCTTTCTGTTGGTGTGGTGCAATTGGCTGACTGATTGATAAACTGTATCCCTTTTCTCTATTATCTTATCTTTCCTGTATTGCACAATCTTTGACATGGTGTCGAAAGATGCCTGTATCCTTATCTTATCCAAATCTTCAGTAGGTCCCTCAGGTACTTCTTCATCAGTTTTAATTGGGACCTCAATCTGTAGAGGGGGGGAAACAACTACCTTCGAAGCTTCTTCAAGCTTAACTTTTATCTCTCCCAATTCATCTTCTAGCTACTTGATCTTCATCAATTTGAAGTCTCTATCCTTGGCCACCAGGTTTGCACTTTCAAACAACTTCGAGTACCTTTCAGATAATTGAACTATTTTTGCCTCATTCAGGTTAGCCCAATGAGTTACTTCATTAGAAACTTAGGGGTCAGTTGTATTCTGCACAGTCCAAATAATCTGATTCCCTTCCATTTTATCCTCTATACTCAATAGAGATGGCTTTTGAGTCCTAGGGGCCATGGACCACATTGCAACAGCTTGAGACTTAGGGTCATAGCCACTTCCTCTTATCATATCACCAATGTGAACCTCATATGACAGGCTGCCCTGTGATTGCTTTCTTATTTGATCTATGATGAAAGTAGAAGTCAGATCCCATCCTGGAGTCAATAGCATTCCACTTGACTTGACCAGTTATCTAGCTTCATCTACAGTTATGGGATCAAGGCTAGGATCATAAGAATTTAAGGCTCTCAATGTTTCTTCACTTGGCTCCATACCTTCAGGAAGAAGTTTCCTCACTTCTTGTTGCTTATTCCAAACAAGGAAACTCTTGATTTCATCAGTTTTAATAAACTGGTCATCACTCAAAAATTCCTCCTAATAGACCTCTTTGATAACCTTTTCTGACCACAAGGACTATTCCTTATCTGTTTCATTAGTGGCCACCTTCTTTCCTTCTCTTATTGCTTTTCTCAATTGGTGATGGTAAGCCCTATCACTTGGCACTAGAGTAAATGCTCTATCAATTGTTCTCTTTTGTTCTTCCTACCTTGAAGGCTCTCCTCCCTCAAGCCTCTGTTTCTTCAAAGGTGGCTCTAGAGTATCCGTTGTTTCTGGTTGCTCTTCAACAAGCCTAACACTTTGTACATCTTCCATTTGTGTTGGGCAATTCCCTTCCTGTGACTCATGAGAAAACTCCTCTTGATCAGAAGATGAATAGTCTTTCCTTTTCTTTGGTTGACTCTGGTCAATCAACTTCTCCAACTGATTTGATAGAGTGTCATGCATCTCTATCATCTTGTCAATTCTTTCTAAATAGGGAAGGTCAGGGAAGAAACCCTCAAAAGGAAGTTGGGCAGCCATCACTTGTTTTGACAAGTCTATCAAATCAAAGTACTTGTTCCATCTCCTTTTGACCTCATCATCATCAATGATGTTTCTGACTACATCTTCCTCGTCCAAGCCTTCATGTTCTTTGTTCACACCAATGTTTGGGATGTAGAGCATCCTGGCAATTTTGATAAAGCCCTCAAGATCTACATGTCTACAAGCACCAGTAGCCATTTTGAACTGATTTAACCATGCAGTAATTTGAGGAAATGCCCTCTTTCCTACCAGGAAGTCACCTATCTTGAATTGCCTAGGTGTGAATGTACCCTTTCTGTGAGGGGCTAGAAGTTCTCTGTCTATCCACATCAACTGCCACACAAATTCCAAACAAGCAACCCTTGGAGGCACAAATTTTGGTAATAGATGTGGGGGTTGGGGGCAACCATAGACTCTCAAAATTGTATCATTCTCGCCCAAGTAAAAATCACCCCAATTGTGATCTCCCTCCCATTTGTTCACAAACTGCACTGGTCGTAGGAGCCTAAGGACCCTTGGGGATATCCTTGTAGTATTGACACCTAACATCCTTATAAGAGGATAAACAATGAAATTCTGAAAGATACAAAAATTCCCCTCATTGGAAGTAGAATTCCACTTCCTCACCCATAATTGCACTGGATTATACTGGCCTTCAAAGTTGAACCTTGGCTTCAGCATGTTCGAATCAAAATTATTAATATTAAAGAACAAAATTAAGTGCATTAGCAAAGAATAATGCATGAACCTAATTGGGCTCTTACTATCCTTGACAGAAATCAAACCCTCATGCATTCTATCAATGATATACTGGATGTAATCATAATCAATATTAACCAAAGAATTCTGGATGTCTAGGATAATCATCAAAAGATCAGCTGGTAAAAAATCTGCATCCCCATCAATTCCCAAAACCCTACACAACCCATAACAAGTTTGCTTCATGTAATGTTGAAGGGATTTGAATTGGTAAGGGGCATTCATGTGAGCAAGGAGGGGAGCTATATACTTATCCTATTTTGGGATATGCTTCCTTATTTGGTCCTTCACTATCCCTACTTTCTTCTTGTACCTCTCCTTTTCTTTGCTCAGGTCGATTTCAGTAGAAGTGGATTTATAGACATTAAAAGCCTTCATGAACGAACCCCTATCAAGAGTAACCAAAGCTGACTGGTCCTCTTTCCTAATAGTCTTAGAAATAGGGTCATAACGCCTAGCTAGAGCAACAATTAAATCTACATCCAGGAATACATCAGGCACTACTAATTTCCCTAACCCCAAAACTCCACCATTACATACAGGGATATGACTATCTCTATTTTTATAAAAGAAGTTGAAGATAGTATAACCTGTGGTATTCGGTGTGATAGGATCTCTGCAAAACCCTAGAACATCTTCAAAAACATCATCAGGAGCTCTTTTGTTCTGACTGGAACCAGGTAGCAATTTTAGAAACTCGTCTGACTAATTAGGCTTGCCCTTGTCTTCACCACTTTTAGACTTTGCTTCACTGCTGGAAGATGCTGTGGTTCTCTCAGGTTGACTCATCCTTGCTACATAATTATCTTCAATCTCTGCAAAATGGATTCACTTGGTGCTCAAAAATTGCTTCAGAATGACACAATTCTCTTTGAATGATTTTGGACATAGGAAACAATGAGCTTAACTTATTTATCAATGTAGATCAAGTGTGTACAACTACCACAATCATTGCAAATCTCCTTAATTGCTCCTGCATTCAATTTCACATGTCACCAGTTTTCAAAATGGAGCTAGCCGATGCATAGATGTTGACAAATAGATTTTAAAAACTTGAAAACAAGGAAAAGAGGCAAATGATTAAGATCCTGCACTTTAAACCTATTTACATCATGCAATCTTCCTTTGAAACTGATTGGATGGCTCATTAGTTTACTTTCCAGCTTGATACTGTACTTTATCCACGCAAGCAACGGTCCCTTTTCTTTTCTCTTATTACCTTTTCCAACTGAGCCGATTCAGCGAATCTGTGACTGAAAGCTTCTCATGATCGCTAAATGCAATGTTAACCCTAGCATATACTTAGAGAACTAGTGACCAAAGCCTTTGCAGGTTCTCGAAATGCAATCTTTAACTCATGATACTTTTCACGAATTAGTGAACACAGTGACACCCTTCGAGCACTTGACTACAGTTATCATTTGGCGAACCAGCGAAAAAAGCCATCTCACATTCTCTTAATGTCCCAGCTAACTGTTAAATGTTTTGGAGATTTAGCGAACAAAGGGTTCACACATTCGCTTAATGGATCACTTAACCGCTAAATTACTTGGAGAACTGGCGAAGCCTTTATTCTCTGAATCGCTGAATCTTTACTTTACCATCATCTTTACTCTAAGATTCTGAATGAACCGTTGATCTTGTCGATGATCTACAGCTGTCACCAGTTCACTGAAATATTTGATCCTTGGTCATTTGATTACGAGATTCAGTGAACAAAGGGTTCACTGAATCGTCAGATCATATTAAACACTGAGTATTTCAATCCGCGATTAAGCGACTCAAGACTCAAAACTTTGGCGACCCTTTTATTAGCGCATTCGCCAAATAATTATGCCCTTTACCTTTCCTTTTAGAGAACCTGTGACCACATGACTCGTTGAATCGCTAAATCATTTAGCTTCTTACTAATTTATTCCAAGAACAAGCGAACACTTGAAACAACCCATTCTGCCAAATTCTTCATACCAAACTGTCGGGGCCGCCAAACTTAGAAGTCTTTACACAGTCACTCATTTGCCAAATGAAACATGTAGGACCTAATAATATCTAAGATTAAACCACAACCGTCAATCCTGACAATGATCTACGGTATTCGCCAAGTCACTAGGTTATTTTGCCCTTAACCGCTAGACTCAGAGAATGAGCGATAACTGTTGTCGCCAAGTCACTGAGTGTAAGCAAAGAACTGCCAAGGAATACACGAATTGGAGATAATGCATTCACTGAATCGCACAATGTTTTCTGATAATCGAACAAAGACAACACTTAGCATTTTTAACATATTCTCCAGTTCGCTGAATGGTTAAGGTGTTCACCGGGAGACTTAGAGACCACGCGACTAAAACGACGCTTAGCATAAGATTGACTTGTTCGCTGAATCACTGAATACTATATGAGACATGCTATGACCTTTTCCAATTCAGTGAACACAAAACATTTGACACGTGCATGATTTAATCAGCTTAAGTGACTTAAAAAGTTAACAATGAAATAGAAGAATAAGGGCTAACCATGAGGACTTTTGCATGAATTCAACATTTTTCAAGGACAAGACCTAGGGTAAGGATTTTTGAAGTGGGCTATGACAATTTTTTGAAGAACTTCTGACACCTATACCTAGGAAAACTTCACAGACCAGAGGACTAAACCAATGTGTGGACAAAAACCTCAGAAAATCAAGAATATACCCAACAGACTGCTGAATCCTTTGTGGGCTTGAACATCACTTTCTTTGCTTTTATTAGCTTTGGAGAAGCCTTTCCTTCATTCTCTCCTTTCATACCATCTGCTTTAACAGTTGTGGAAGCCCTAGAAGCTTCTGGAGCCATGGATTTTATGCTTGTATGAACAACTAATTGGAATTTTTTGCAGGTTAAGTTTCTTAGAATTCTCAAATGCACAGGTATGGAATTGGATTGTATACAAGGCTTGATTTAAAGCATTGTTTATGGGTAATTAAGAGCATATGTATAAGGATTTTTCACCGGCTCCCAATATCTTTTGAAGAGATTATGGGCTTATGTGGAATTGAATGTTGTGTACCTTTTATGTATTTTGGTACTATGTTGTTGCATTGGGAGGGATGGCATTTAATGCAAGAGAATTTTTGGGTAGATAGTTTTGTATTACCTTCTTCCCTTGCTAGCATAAGACTTTTATTTTCTTATTCATACATGATGGAAGACTATTCTACACTTGTCCTCCTTTAAAATACTTGTAAGGACTACATTCTTTGACAACGGGGAAAATATGGACTATCATCTACCCACTCAGAAATATAGGCATCTCCATCCTGAAGATTATTGGCAATTGAAAAATATCTCCATCCATGAATCAAGGAAGCTTCAGGGAGATCTCTGAGGAATTGTACAGGCCATTCCCTTCTATGAGGATCTACAAGAGTCACCATTGTTCTTTCTCTTGGTCATTTATGTTTATCTACCAATGTGTTCGGTGTTGTTTGCAGAAAAAATTTTCACATAAAATAAGCAACATTACCTTAAGAACCATTTAAACACTATTATTAAAATACACATAACAAAACACAGAAACCCAAAATATCCTTTAGACAATAATAGATTGGCTTCTTGAACCCCTGTCAAATAGACTTGCAGAGTATAGGAGACTAATATAATAGAGATAATTTTCACTTCATTTTTAGTGTCTTTTATTGATTTTCTTTTCAACTCAACAAATAATTTTATGTCCCTCAAGTGATCAGAACTTGTTGAAATAGCACTTTTGGAAGGATCAGGGCATTTCCTATGTGACCCAAATCCAGTCACTATGAAGAACACCAGTAATTTCCTTTGGAAAGATAAATAATAACCAAGGAAAATTCCTTACATCATAGAGTAATCCAAATCACATTTTATGCAAATATTTTAATTCACTGGTCTTAGACTGCACTTTGAGCTAAAGTGTCCCTCAAGGTCCAATAGTGAGCCGAAGTTGTAGCATGGAATCATCTGTTCCAACAACTTCGAATGGTCAGGTAAACGCTAGTGGCAACCTCATTTGCTACACACAGTTGTTCATGTTAGGAATGAATGCTAAATGTTTGGAAGACATTCTGTAGCAGTTGTTTTTGCATTCATGAATATGATTGTCATTGATGTCAACACAATGATTTACCAAAGACTTGCAGAGAAGTAGACAGAGTTTGGATTAGCGCACGTGGGTTATTATAGTTGGAGCTATACGATGTTGAGGTTATACTATTTGATATGTCATATGTCTATGGTTAAGAGCATAGATAGTAATTCATTGATTCATGGAAGTTATGATCATTTTGGTGGAAGTAGTGTTCAGGTAGTGTTCCTAAGTAGCGGTTTGTGGAAATCGGATGATATCTCCTAATCAGGATGGAATCTAGTTTTGTGTAGTTAAAGGGAGGTTGAAGACACATTGATAGTGATGTGCATGATAGCACAAACTTTGAGGTTTCATGAGTGAAGATTTATTGTATTTGGAAGCCGACAGTTTTATGTAATTTTGGTGTAGCGTGTGGAAACTTTTATTTTGTAATTGTATGCCGACTCATTTGTAATTATTTGAGTGTGGTATAAAGGAAGGAATGTATTTCCTTGTTATGTAGAGGTAGTATGTAATTGTAATGTGAAAGTGTGTAATTATGATATGGTAGCAATGGTTGTGATGCTTTATGCATGAAGTGAAGAAAACAACTAAGTATGCAAGCAAATTTGTGAAGGAAGACATGTGAAGTACAGAGATCTGAAATTGAGATCTGATGTAATAGTGAGTGCAGTTTGGCATAGTCAGAGAAGAGGTAACATATTATTCTATTGAGTAATGCAAAGATTATTTGGACAATGTGTTCAGTGATCTTACCCTAAAGCTGTTTGGGCAATGGGTCCTTATGTCTTCCATAACTCTTAACCGGGTTAGAATCTTTTAACAGGGATTCAAAATCTCCTAATAGGGATTCATATGTACTGAATGTATTTCATAAGACTCCTAACATATTCCATCCTCTCACAAGGAATATTCATATTAGTACATCTTTTGTGGGCATCATTCCCACCGGGGTTTACTCTTTGATCAAGAGGTTCCCTAGTCAACATATCTTGTGTCAATGTGTTATTGTGTATGAATATCTTTCTATGGTTGGTAATTATATTGCTTATATGGTTTAATGCTATTGAAGATGATATAAGTTATAATTATCTGATAGCTAATTCACCCCCCCCCCCCCCTCTCAGTTATCTTGGTGGAATTTACTTTCTAGCAGTTTGATCCTTGCCGATGACTCTGGGCCGAAGTGTTCCTTAAGGTCCCTTAAGCATGAAATTGGTGATCTTTGTGGGGTCATATCTTAGAGCTCGTGTGAGGTAGCATGGATCCGTCAAGTTCTACATGACCATCTTGTTGGGGCCTATAATAGCTTGTCTCAATTTTCAAAGATTCAAGTTCATTTAAATTTGGCAACACATTCTCAGTCGATGTCAGAACTCACAATGTTCCTTAGTTCCAATGGCCAATGTTGCATATCTTTCCAACTGTCGGTCATAGGATGGAACCGTCTATTCCAATAGCTCCAAATGGATGGGTAAACACTAGTGGAAACCTCATTCGGCACACACGGTCATTCGATCCCCACCGACAACTCCAGGCCGAAGTGTCCCTCAAGGTCTCTTTAGCATGAAATCAATGATCTTTGTGAGGCCATATCTCAAAGCTCAGGTGAGATAGCATGGATCTGTCAAGTGCTACGAGACTGTGTTGCCAAGGCCTACAATAGCCTATCTCATTTTTCAAAAATTCAAGTTTGTTTAAAATTGGCAACACATTCTCAGTAGATGTCAGAACTCAAAGTGTTCCCCAGTTCAAATGGCTAATGTTGCATATGTTTCCAACCATCATTCATAGCATGGAACCATCTATTCCAATAGCTCCAAATGGCCAGGTAAATGCTAGTGGCAATCTCATTCGGCACACACGGTTCTTTGATCCTCACCAACGACTCTTTTTTGAAGTGTCCCTTAAGGTCCCTTCAACATGAAATCAGTAATATTTGTAGGGTCATATCTCGAAGCTCATGTGGGGTAGCATGGATCTATTAGGTGCTATGGGACTGTGTTGTCGAGGCCTACAATAGCCTATCTCAATTTTTAGAGATTCAAGTTTTTTTAAAATCGACAACACATTCTCGGTCGATGTCAAAATTCAAAGTGTTCCTCAGTTCAAATGGCCAATGTTTTGTAGCTTTCCAACTGTCAGTTGTAGCATGGAACCATTTGTTCCAACAGCTCCAAATGGTTGGTTAAACACTATTGGAAACCTCATTTGTCACACACAGTCATTCAATCCCCACCAACAACTCTGGGCCGAAGTGTCCCTCAAGGTCCCTTCAGCATGAAATCGGTGATCTTTGCAAGGTCATATCTCAGAGCTCATACGAGGTAGAATTGATCCATCAGGTGATACGAGACCATGTTATTGAGGCCTCCAATACCATGTCTTAGTTTTCATAGATTCAAGTTCATTTAAAATCAACAACACATTCTTGATCGATGTCAGAACTCAAAGTGTTCCTCAATTCAAACGTCCAACGTTGAGTATCTTTCCAACCGTCGGTCATAGCATAGAACCATCTATTCCAATGGCTATGAATGGCTAGGTAAACACTAGTGGCAACCTCATTCAGCACACACGGTCATTCGATCCCTACCGATGACTCTGAGTCAAAGTGTCCCTCAAGGTCCCTTCAACATGAAATTAGTGATCTTTGCAAGGTCATATCTGAGAGCTCGTGTGAGGTAGCATCGATCCATTAGGTGATACAGGACCATGTTGTCAAGGCCTACAATAACCTGTCTTAGTTTTTAGAGATTCAAGTTCATTTAAAATTGGCAACACATTCTCAGTCAATGTCAGAACTCAAAGTGTTCCTCAGTTCAAACGGCCAACATTGCATATCTTTCCAACTATCGATCATAACTTGGAACCATCTATTGCAACAACTCTAAATGGCCAAGTAAACGCTAGTGGCCACCTCATTTTCCACACACAGTCATTTGAATGCCACCAACGACTCCGGGCCGAAGTGTCCCTCAAGGTCCCTTCAGCATGAAATCAATGATCTTTGCAGGGTCATATCTTGAAGCTCACACAAGGTAGAATCAATCTGTCAAGTGCTATGAGACTATGTTTTTGAGGCCTATAATAGCCTATCTTGGTTTTTAGAGATTCAAGTTTGTTTAAAATCGGCAACACATTCTTAGTCAATGTCAGAACTCAAAGTGTTTCTCAGTTCAAATGCCCAATGTTGCGTATCTTTCCAACCATCGGTTGTAGCATGGAACCATCTATTCCAATAGCTCTACATGGCTAGGTAAATGCTGGTGGCAACCTCATTTGGCACACATGGTCATTTGATCCCCGCTGATGACTCTGAGTCGAAGTGTCCCTCAAGGTCCCTTCAACATGAAATCAATGATCTTTGTAGGGTCATATCCGAGAGCTCGTACAAGGTAGCATCGATCCATTAGGTGATACGAGACCATTTTGCCAACGCCTACAATAGCTTGTCTCAGTTTTTAGAGATTCAAGTTCATTTAAAATCAGCAACACATTCTCGGTCGATGTCAGAACTCAAAGTGTTCCTCAGTTCAAACGGCCAACGTTGCATATCTTTCCAACTATCAGTCATAGCATGGAACCGTCTATTGCAACAGCTCTGAATGGCCAAGTAAATGCTAGTGGCCACCTTGTTCACCACACATAGTCATTTGAATGCCACCAATGACTCTAGGCCAAAGTGTCCCTTTAGCATGAAATCGATGATCTTTGCAAGGTCATATCTCAGAGCTCATATGAGGTAGCATTGATCCTTCAAGTGCTACGAGATCATGTTATCAAGGCCTCCAATAGCTTATCTTAGTTTTCATAGATTCAAGTTCATTTAAAATCGACAACACATTCTCGGTCGATGTCAGAACTCAAAGTTTTCCTCAGTTCAAATGGCCAATGTTGTGTATCTTTCCAACTATCATTCATAGCATGGAACCATCTATTCCAATAGCTTTGAATGGCTGGGTAAACACTAGTGGCCACCTCATTCACCACACACATGTTGGAAAAATAGTCAGTGCTCCCCTCGAGATTCATGACATGGCTTAACCGCCTCCTATGTCTTCTATAAGTCTAGTGGTTGTATCAGGCATTAACAGGTTGATCTTTTGGTGCAACGACAACTACTACTTGTAACAAGTGGTATTAGAGCTTGGTCATAGGTTTGAATCCCCTCGAGTAATGCTAAGGGGGAGACTGTTTGAAAAATAGTCAGTGCTCCCCTCAGGATTCATGACATGGCTTAACCGCCTCCTGTGTCTTCTATAAATCTAGTGGTTGTATCAGGCATTAACAGGTCGATCTTTTGGTGCAATGACAACTACTACTTGTAACAACACAATCATTTGAACATCGTCGATGACTCCAGGTTGAAGTGTCCCTCAAGGTCCCTTCAACATGAAATTGATGATCTTTGTGTGGTCATATCTTGGAGCTCATGCAAGGTAGCATCAATCCATCAAGTACTAGGGGACCATGTTGCTAGGGCCTCCAATAGCCTATCTTGGTTTTCATAGATTCAAGTTTTTTTAAAATCAGCAACACATTCTCAGTCGATGTCAAAACTCAAAGTGTTCCTTAGTTCAAATGACCAACATTGCGTATCTTTCCAACCATCAGTCATAGCATTGAATCATATGTTCCAAAAGCTCTGAATGGTTGGGTAAACACTAGTGGCCACCTCATTCATCACACACAGTCATTCGATCCCGCTGATGACTCCAAGCTGAAGTGTCCCTCAAGGTCCCTTCAGCATGAAATCAATGATCTTTGAAGGGTCATATCTCAAAGCTCATGTGAGGTAGCATCAATCTATCAGGTGCTACAAGACCGTGTTACCGGGGCCTCCAACTGCCTATCTTGGTTTTCAGAGATTCAAGTTTGTTTAAAATCAGCAACACATTCTCGGTCAATGTCAGAACTCAAAGTGTTCCTTAGTTCAAACAGCCAACATTGTGTATCTTTCCAACCATCATTCATAGCATGGAACTATCTTTTCCAATAGCTCTAAATGGCTAGGTAAACACTAGTGGCAACCTCATTCGACACATACGGTCATTCGATCCCTATCAATGACTTCGGGCTGAAGTGTCCCTCAAGGTCCCTTTAGCATGAAATCGATGATCTTTGAAGGGTCATATCTTGGACCTCATGTAAGGTAGCATCAATTCGTTAGGTGCTACAAGACCATGTTACTAAGGCCTACAATAGCCTATCTCAGTTTTCAAAGATTCAAGTTCATTTAAATTTGGCAACTCATTCTCGGTCGATGTTAGAACTCATAGTGTTCCTCAGTTCAAACGACCAATGTTGCATATCTTTCCAACCATCAGTCATAGCATAGAACCATCTATTCCAATAGCTTTGAATGGTCAGGTAAACACTAGTGGAAACCTCATTCGACACACATGGTCATTCAATCCCTGCCGATGACTTCGGGCTGAAGTGTCCCTCAAGGTCCCTTCAACATGAAATTGATGATCTTTTTGGGGTCATATCTCAGAGCTCGTGTGAGGTAGCATTGATCTATCAGGTGTTATAGGACCATATTTTTGGGGTCTCCAATATCCTATCTTAGTTTTTAGAGATTCAACTTCATTTAAAATCGACAACACATTCTCAGTTGATGTCAAAACTCAAAGAGTTCCTTAGTTCAAACGGCCAATGTTGCATATCTTTCCAACCGTCGATCATAGCATGGAATAGTCTATTCCAATAGCTCCGAATGGCCGAGTAAAAGCTAGTGGCCACCTTGTTCGTGACACACAGTCATTCGAATGCCGATGATGACTCCGGGCTAAAGTGTCCCTAAAGGTCCTTTAAGCATGAAATCAGTGATCTTTTTAGGGTCATATCTCAGAGCTCGTGCAAGGTAGTAGCAATCCATTAGGTGCTATGGGATCATGTTGTCGAGGCCTACAATAGCCTATCTCAATTTTTAGAGATTCAAGTTCATTTAAATTTGGCAGCACATTCTCAGTCGATGTTAGAACTCAAAGTGTTCCTCAGTTCAAATGGCCAACATTGTGTATCCTTCAAATCATCAGTCGTAGCATTGAGCTGTCTATTCCAATAACTCTAAATGGTCAGGTAAACGCTAGGGGAAACCTCATTTGGCACACACAATCATTTAAACCCCATCGATGACTCTGGGCCGAAGTGTCCCTCAATGTCCCTTCAGCATGAAATCAATGATCTTTGCAGGGTCATATCTCGGAGCTCGTGCGAGGTAGCATCAATCCATCAGGTGCTACGAGACTGTGTTGCCAAGGCCTACAATAGCTTGTCTCAATTTTTAGAGATTCAAGTTCATTTATACTTGGCAACACATTCTCGGTCAATGTTAGAACTCACAGTGTTCCTCAGTTCAAACAGCCAACGTTGTGTATCTTTCCAACCATCCGTCGTAGCATCGAACCATCTATTCCAACAACTCTGAATGGTCGGGTAAACAATAAGGGAAACTTCATTTGGCACACACAATCGTTCGAACCCCGTCAATGACTCTGGGCTGAAGTGTCCCTCAAGGTCCCTTAAGCATGAAATCAGTGATCTTTGTGGGGTCATATCTTGGAGCTCGTGCAAGGTAGCATCGATCCGCTAGGTGCTACGAGACTGTGTTGCCAAGGCCTACAATAGCCTATCTCAATTTTTAGAGATTCAAGTTTGTTTATATTTGGCAACACATTCTCGGTCGATGTCAAAACTCACAATGTTCCTCAGTTCAAATGGCCAACATTGTGTATCTTTCAAACCATCGGTCGTAGCATCAAACCGTTTGTTCCAACAACTTTGAATGGTTGGATAAATGCTACTAAAAACCTTTTTTGGAACACATAGTCATTCGAACGCCGCCGACCACTCTGGGGTGAGCAATAAGATGAGTTCAAATATGTATTTAGATGCAAAAGGGCTTGTGTCCACTTTCAAATTTGATCATGTATTGATCATATTGTAACCCAATCTTAAATGTAAGCCTTAATGGCACTGAGAAGCCTAAAAGGTACCTAGGGGTCACTACAAATGGTTATGTATTTATCCTAGGTTAGGGATTGATGGAAATAACCTATAAGGGTTTATAAATATGTACTAAGGCCATTAGAGCCTTTACATAGTATTAAAGCACTAAATGTGAACAATCTTCTAAATTGCCTATATTGGCAATATAAGACAAATAGGGCTTAATTGGAGTTAGTAGGGGTTAGTAGGAAGTATAAGTTAGTTTGGTTTGTAAAGGTTATCTCTAAACCTTTTATAAGTAGTTTGAGTGGGAAAAGGGTGTTGGGTTGATGAGTTGACAACTAATTCTAGTGTTTGTCATTAACAATCAGTCAGTTAGGGGACAATTAGAAGTTAGTTTGTAAAAGCATAAGGTTGCACATCCACATCCGCCATAGTAATCTTATTAATAAAAGAACTCTTGCCAACATTAGGGTACCCACAGATAAAAATAGGCCTGGTATTGGGGTCAATAGATGACAACCTTGCCATATGCTACCTCACCTATTCGAGGTCATGTCTTTATATTGTGACTGTCCTGTGGAATAGGGAACACACCAATGAATATAAATGTTTGATTCCACATGATCTTGGATAGGTTGTGACGTATAAATATTTCCTTATATTATATTTATACATTTATGCATTCATTTCATTACTTTTGTTATTATTATAGTCAAGAAATTGACTATTATTGAGGACAGTGACTAGCATTTGTAGCACAGTGAGCAAGTTAAACATACATCGATAAACATACAAGCATAACTATAAGGCATAGGAAATTTACAAAGCATAAGACATCCACATAAACATAAATTAGTATACATTAATACACCAAACACATGAATTGCATACCTAAAAAATAAAAAAAAATATTCGTAGGGCATGAAGCCAACTATATATGTCTAATAATGTCATACATTGAATATATTCAATACAATTAAACTAGCTTCCTCAAAGCCAAATGGATGTACAATGTATCACTTATAAAATATACAAAAAATATGTCCACTAATTCTATATAGGCATACAATCCATATCCCTAATCTAGTCCTTTCCCACCAGGGGAAGAAAACAAATCCCGAGTTGTCTTTGATCGTCGCATCGATGAAGATGCAGTGGATGATGTAGTCTTCTGAGTGCACTCACTCATCCTCCTGTCTAGACTCTTTTGTAGCTCAAGCTAATAAAATAAAAATTAAGCACCAATAACTAATAAACCATCAAAATTGAATTATACAATAACATAAAATTGAATATTCGCTTACTGCTAGAAAAATTGTCACCATGTTCATCCACCGAAGGCGCATGCTGGAGATCTGGAGTAATAAGTCCCTACAACAATGATCAAAATAATAATTAAAATACATACATGAATATCATTATAAAATTCAATACAAACTATTAAAATAACAATTAAAATTAAGTGATCTCTTTCATACCTCAGTCAGTGCTTCAAAACTAGCTACTGCTGCAGCTACTCCATGATCCAAAGTATCACAAACAGAAGGAGGAGTCTCTGATGTCAATAACTGAAAATGAAACAAAAAAAGTATTTTGTAGTTATCAAGATTACCTATATTTTTACAACCCTACTAATGAGTAAATGATACCTCTGTGAAGGTTCCACCATGTCCTTTGGTGTGTGGTGTCGAAGTCGAAGCTCCAACATTCAACTAGTGCACATGTACATGGAAAATTATAAGATAACCATTCATATAAGAACATACTACTGACATGTTAATTATAATGCATTATTACATATATACATGTGGACTCAATGGTGATGTCACAAAGCCAGGTGAAAGAATGTGATCATCATGCCTCTGGATTTTGATCATAATATGTCTAGTAATTTAGTTATTCATTCATTTATTAATTAAATATAATCAAGTAAATCAAATTAACATGCAAATAAAGATACCTCAAGGAAAGTGGCATTATGCCCTTCCCTGTCTATTGTGAATGTTAATGGTCCACCAATGAATGTCTAATGCACATGCATAATAAGTTATGATACAATTATTCATATAATTACATAATAATCAAATATATTAATTGAAATGTTTTATTTGATACATACTTGTGGAATTGATGATGATGTGTAGAAGGGGACATTGGGATCAATGCCACTGCCATTGCCACCGCCACTGACACTCTTGCCTTGAATTTTCATCATAATCAATAGATACTAAATTAATTAGTTATTCTTTTATAAATGAAATATGATCAAAGCAATTTAATGAACTTGGAAATATTTACCTGTGTCAATGCCAAATGTCATATTTAGAAAACTACTAGTCATCATTCCAAAATCCTCTTCCTCTCTCTCGACAGTACCAAATGTGCACAAGCATCCACATGACCGAAAAATATGCCCCCTCGAAGATTGACCATGGTCACCCTCAACTAAAGGAGTGGCACACTGAATGATAGTCTGTGTCAGAGCACTAATCGTGCCTAGTGTGTCTGCCTCTACATGTTCCTTCACAATGGAAGGAATAGTAACATGATCCACTTGTGGCTTGCCAATAGGAACCCTAGGTGCATTAGGGTCACGATGTGCCCCTGCTAGATCAAATGATGACCCCCTCTCCTCTACCTTGAGAATCTAGATAGTCAAGATAATTTGGCACCTCCTTGAGTACAAACTCACAATAGAGTTTCCTCAAGAAATAAATAGGAACCTCATGATTGTTATAGGGAGGCAAATCAAAGACTATCCACCATCTCTCCCAAAAAAAAAATTAATGTCTTCATTTAAGAACCAATGAATTGGGAACCTCCTTATTGTAGTTCTAAGAGTATATTTGTCCCCTGGTTCTTTAAATAGATTGCAAATGTCATCTTTTGTGATTTTTTTCTTTTTTATGTCCGCATAAGATAATTTATTTGCATAATATTATTTTGTTCTTCTCTTTTATCCTGCCATAAATTAATTTTTCCACTAACTAAGCTTACGTGGGTCAAGATTGTTTCCAATGATTTTGCAAGTCTTTCCCTTCTAGGATTTGTACCACTAGAATCTTTTAACCTTGTAATTAAAGATTCTAATTCTTTTTGCCCTCTTTCAATTTGGTTCAACAAATTTTCTTGTGTTTCAGGAGGAGGTTTCTCGATTGGAGGAGGCAATTGAGGTTCATTTTCTTCATTTGTTTCTTCATGAGGAGAGGAAGGGTTTGGTTGAGGGAGATTATTTCTTCCTGGCAATTAAAAAAACTAGATTTTAAAATCTTCATTACACACAAATTTTAACAGAAACAAATTGCTCCAAAACTAAAATTTTGAAACAAATAAGAGGCATGGGCTATAAAAACAGTTACCTCTTCTTCCGGATTGAACTTGACGACACCGTGGAGCCATTTTATCGATGAATAAATGAAAATAATGGATTCATAAGCCCAATCAATAGTGCATGTGCGCTTGAGAAGCCCTTCTTAGCTGCAAACATAGGTTTGAGGAAAGCAAAATGAGTTTTCCAACTTGCAACTTTAGCTAAATAGGCTTTTTTCAAAGCGCGTGCACGCTATAGGGCGCACGCACTTTCTTTTGGATTGCCCAAGCCTAAGGCTTGGGCAACCCAAGCCATAGGGCGTGCACCCTATAGGGTGCACACCCTTTAGTGTGTATGCACTATGCTTGATGGGGGACCAAAAAGCAAAGTGGCACCTTTTTGGTTCCCCATCTTTGTGCATATACCCATATTTTTCTTCCTATTTCTCCTTTGAGGAGGGCTAGAGAGAATGTTTCTTGGAAAAATCCTCCCACTTGTTTGATTAAAATTAATTTTCACAAAGTGACTAAGGGAAATCTTGGGCCAACTAGGTGTGGGGGCTTATTAAGGAATGAACATGCTGAGTTTTTGGTGGTGGTGGCACTCCCCTTGGGAAACCAAATAAACCACATTGTTGAAGCTATTTCTACCTACCATGGCCTTAAATTGGCTAAAGAAATGAATTATTCCAAGGTATGGATAGAAGGGGATTCTAATAATATCATTCAATGTTTGAAGGGAAACCAATTACCCTGTTGGAAAATTAAACATTGGATAAAGGAATTTAAGATGATTTTAAATTCCTTCTATGATTATAAAATCTCTCATATATACCGAGAGGGTAATTCCATGGGGAATTATTTTACTAATCTAGGGGTTTGAAGTGATCATGATTTGAAGTGGAAAAGGCTTGACCCCCTTCCCAATGGTGTCTTAGAAATGATTAATTATGAAAGGATACATGCACGAGATTCTTGCTAGTAGTTTTATGATGATTGTTATTAATTTTAGAACAGCCTATATGTCCTCCTCATACACTTTTTGGTTTTTGTTAAAGCCCTTGTTTTATATTGTATCATGGATTCGGTCTTGTGAAAAACTACCATTTTGAACTACAGAGAGACCACCATTGATACTAGAAACATGGGAGGCAATATAAATTTTCTCGAACCCTTGCACTACAATCAGGGGAAGAAAGATCCCACCATTTGGAGAAATCTTTCTTAGGGTAGGGTTATTCCTTTTCTTGAATGTACCTCCATGGATTTGATCCCAACATCACCAAAAAATTTACAAATAATTGGAAGAATGGGAAAGTTTATATGTTTGGGAAAAAGTGGGATGTAATAGAGGATATTATTGCCTCTTTTACTAGGCTTCCTATAGAGGGGGCAAAATTTTCCAAGAGTAGGAAGGACTCAGCTAATGTAGTAGAGAATTTTGTCAAATATTGTTAAATATGTTAGATATATTTATCTAAAAGACTTCAAATTTTTAGTTTATGTACACCATTTAATTTATTTTTATGTGATAAATTATATTAAATTAAAAATAAGTTTAATTTACTTTAGAGTTAATTTATTTTATCATAAAACTATTTTATTTATTTTGAAATTAGAATCTTTGTATTCTAAAAATAGATATTAATTTTAGATATTTTAATTATTATTTCATAGGTTTAAATATAAGGTATTTTTCCTCCTTACTATTATAAGTTTTTGATTGAGGTAATGACAGGTTTTGAAGGGTACGCAAAACCCTTTATAGTCTAGAAGTAAGATAAAGCATTAAAACAACATCTACCCATAAGGAAATGAAAGAACCAAAAAGGACAAGCCCAAAGATATTACAATAAGTTCCAAACACAAAAAGATAAAAGATAAATAAAAAACTACCAGCACACCGTCCAACAAACTGACAACCAAAAAACACACCTAACAGGTCAAATTAGTCCAGTTTTTAAAGGAATTCTCTCTCTCTCTCTCTCTCTCTCTCACCACTTTTTTGTTTCTTGCAAAGGGCCCATGCGCTATAGCGCTATGCAAGACTATGCATGTTATGCTTTTCTGGTTTTTGCATATGGTGCACACATGTGAGCTTTTTGCACAGTGTGTGTGCCCTATAGGGTGCATGCACTATGTTTTGAATTGCCCAAGCCTAAGGCTTGGGCACCCCAAGCTATAGCACGCACATGCTTTAGTGCATACGCACTATGGCTGTTTGGGGGGTGAAAAGGAAAGTGGCACCTTTTTGGTCCCCCGTCTTTGTGCATATACCCTCTATCCTTAGTTGATTAATTATATTTGCAGGAGGCAACTAAAAAACTCTTTTTTTAACAAATAAGTCCTAACAAAAATGATTTAAGTGAAGCACTATGCTAAGTCAATTTTGTTAGTAGATTTTGAGACATAGAGCTTTGTCCTACTTGGAAACAAACTAATTCAACCGAGATTTTCAAGTATAAATAGATGGTAATATTTATAGATGGCTCTTAAAGAAAATAATTCCATAAAATACAAATTTTAATCATACCTTGCATCTAACTATTTTGGAACATTCTTTGTTTGGTGAGCTTACCAATAAAACAATGCAGATTGGAAAGGAAAAACATGAAGAGAAATCAAAAGATGCTTCAGTAAAGAAGATGGAAAATAATGTACAAAGTTTGGATCCAAAATAAAAGGCAAGAGACAAGGCATTTAATTTTCTTCCAAATAAATTTTATATAATGTTGGCTTACTTTGGTTGGTAATATGAATAAGCTAAAATATTTCATCCACATTAAAAAATTTGTTGGCATGTGAGAGGTGAAAGAATTAGAAGGATAACTCATTGTTGAGAGAAGGGCTCGAATAACTTTGAAAGATGAGTTAAAGAGAAACAAAAACAACATGTGGAAAAACTATATGATAAGTCACCTCTAGTTTCTCTTAAGAATATCAACAAAAATAACATATTTTAAGAAGAGAATTGGTCAACCTCTTGGATTCGCTGACTAAAAATAGATAAAGGTACAATATCTTGGATTGCAGTGGAGGAAATCCATAGGGTAGTGAGATCCTTCTAAGGAATGGTATATTGATCCTTATTCCAATGAACAAAAATAGAATAATGCTAAGCTCTTTGATCACATTCAAAAACTTATGCCAAGGAGAACAAGAAGAACTTCATGATGCACAACAACTCAAAGAACATCAATTGTTCCTCCTACAAGGTGAGTCTAAATGGAAGGAAAAGATATCAAGAAAGATAATAAGCTAATTATACTCATCTTAATCATGACTACACCATCTAAAATTAATGATCATATAGAAGCTATTAAAAATTCAACTCTTTTGCTTATATTCAATACCCTATTTTGATAGAAATTCCAATTAGGATCCAGGTATGTTACCTGGACTTCTACTCCTGTGAGCTTAAGAGGACTTAGGACTCTTAACACACTTAACAAATTGCATCATATTATTCACAAGAAAGTTCAATTACATTATCCTCTTCTTAAAGGGTAACAGAATGATCTTACTTCTTGTGAAAGGGAAAAATTACCACCACTTGATAATAATATATTTAGATAGATAAGCTCTGCCAAAACCTAGGGAAGAATTTTTGGAATTGGAAATATCATATGGTTGGAGTCACTAGTCTTTAACTTATGTATGCACTGTAGTTTGACCTTTTAATCATGGACTGTGTTTCCCTAACAAATCTTTCTTTGTACAAGAATGACATGCATTGTAAAAATATTACCATATATGTTATCGTTTGATCCAAACATTATGCACTTTTTTGTTTCCTTTAATTGGAGGTTTGAATTGTTATTTATGACAACTTGAAAGGATGCATAGATATCAAATAGTATTCTATTTAACTTTGGTTACTTTTGCATCTAGAGTGCTTGCAATACCTTTTCTCCTTTATTTATGCAAGTGAATTATTCCTGACCTACTGTTATGATGATTGTATATAGTCGAATGTGGACCTCTAATCCAACTACACACACAACATAGTCATTACTCACACAATTGAATCACAAGAATGAGTATGGATTACTCAATTCAAAATTCATGGTGAAGTGACATGTTGCCTCATAAGTAGACGGGGTGTTTGATTTACTCTCAGAACAAGAGCCAACAACCATAAGACCTTTACTACAATGGAGGATTTGAAAGCTATGAAGGTAATCAAATTGAAATTAATCTACAATGAAGTGCAATTAATCTAAGAGCTTGAAAGAAATATGAAGATGCAAGTTTACTCTAAAGAACTTGAAATAAAGATGAGATTAAACTATGAGAAAGTAAGTAAACTAATTACAATGAAGATGCAATATAAACTAAAATGAGAAAATTATACTAATATACAAAGAAAGCTTGAAAGCATGAAATTGAGACAAAAAATTGCTATAGTTTAGTTACTCTCAAAATTGCTCTCTTTCGAATGAAGAATGAGGTTCAAGATATAGGCAAGCTTGGAAGAGGAACGAAGAGTTTCTTGATTCAAAACGGTGGACTCTTCATTTCCAATGGAGGAGAAAGAGACAAATATTGGAGAATTACTTAATTAAAGAAATGGATTATTGCCACATGGGTGACTCTTTGAATATTTGATTTATTAAATGCAAATATGATAATCCATTTGAATAACCAAATAATTTATTAATTCCTTTTATGGGTATTTAGCTAAAGGGGGTAGATTTTAATTTAATTTAAAGCACTTAGGACTTTAGAATTAAATTAATTTATCATAGGGGTAATTTAGCTAATAAAAGTTGAAGACTTTAGGAATTAATTATAATATTTGATTAATGCAATTTAGGGTTTTTGCAATTGACATCAAGTTGAATTAAGTCAGGTAGGAGAGAGAAAATTGGCTAGCAAAGTAGGACTTTGAAGATGTAAAATTGACAAAAATGCACCAAAATTGATTGAATTTATTAGGTGCCAATTTTGGGGTATTACATTTGCCCCTCTTTGAATTGATGTGCGAGCAGCGCGTTGATTCAAAGAATAGTCTGAAGTGACAGAAGACAAGAATTTTTAAAGGTCTAGATTAGGATGCCAAGACACCGGACAGATCAAAGCATGATTCTCTGAAGTCTAAGTTAGATTACGAAGACAATGATCTAAAAAGAGAACTGGAATCAAGGTTAGATTGCCCCAATACCAATTGATGACAGATGCAGATTTAGGACTGTCTCTAGAATCAGGGTTAGATTGCCCCAATACAAAGCTTAGCCCTCCGAGATCCAGTTTAGATTGCCCAGATAATGGTCTAAAAGAGATTTAGAGAGCCATCTCCAAAATGAAGCTTGACTCCCAGGAATTAGGGTTAGATTGTCCCAATACCTAAAACATTTCAAGAACCATCTCCAAAATGAAGCTTGATCCTTGAGGATCCAAGTTAGATTGCTTAGATACCTAAAAGATAAATGACAATATGAATAGATACAAAGCACCGAGATGCCCCTAGCAATGAGAACTGATGATTCAGATCAAATTGATTCAAGAATTGATTCGACGAGATTCAAATGATGCAATCATCTTGCCCCCTAGGGAGTGAAATCCAAAGATGACATAAGAGGGATGATTGACAACAAGAGGTTGCAGATAGAAGAAATCAGACTAGATTCGAGAAGCTGCCAAGAAAATTGGAGCAATGCAGAGATCTTGTTGACCAAGTTTGACCATGGTTGACCATGGTGGACTAGATTTGACTAAAGTTGACTTTGATGAAAACATTAAAGATCTTGAGAAAATGATGAAGAGATGAGGATCTGGCAGGAAGATGATGCCAGAAGACTGACTGCACAAGTGTCTGATCCCAAAGGGTACCAGATTTTAAAACGTGATTTCAAGCTATCTAGAGATGTCAGATTTTGATTTCGATCCAAAAGCTTGTGCAGATGTGATGAAGCCAGGACAAAAGATGAGAACCTTCGATGAATAGATCCAGAAGAAGACAATCAAGAGATCACCAAACATAGTCTCAATGCAAGCCTAGAATGAAAAGATGCAAGCCTAAGCTAGATGCAAGCCTAGAATGGACGAATGCAATCCCTAGGACTTGGTTGTTGAACTCACTGTATTTATCATCATCGAGTTCTGTTAGGCATGGGATGATCATAAGATGCCATACAATCCTCACTGATTTTTCAATCATGATAATATGAATATGACATTAGTCTTAGATTTGTCGGAACGAGGTGTAAGCATTAAGGCACAAGAAGCCAAAATGACCTAAACACCTATTCCTTTTAATTTAGCAAGTTAACATAAGCATCAAAGCATAACTGCTAGGATGACTTGAATTTTTCTTGTGAACAAACACACTAGACACACAAGAGTTCCTTCTTTTGCCAAAGATTTCTCGCAGTGACCCTTATGTTCACTTAGCAGGACAAGCGTTTGCAATTTTACTTGTAGCAGAAAGAAGTCACTCAAAAAAAATAAGGAGAAGAACCAACCTCACCAAAGCGTCCATATAAAAGGAGTCAAGGTACGCATGGCCTCCAATATGAGATGAAGGCTCTTACAAACAGACACCCCTCTTATGTAGATTCATTGGATCATTGGAACTAAACCAGCAAACAGAAAGCCAAGAAAAGATCATGCCCCCAGTCTTCACATTTCTCAGTCAAGAAAGACATCTTAGATTCATTCAAGGGGAAATGATAAAGCAAACAAACAAACAAGTAAAGGAAAAGCTCAGCATGCTTCAAAGGAACACAAATTCAATTGTAGTATCAGTTTAAGTTTGTGTTCAAGTGGATTAAAGTCGAATCGGTAGTGCATAATGTTTGAAGTCTCAACAGGATAGCGACAGCAGGTAGATGTAGTGAGAACCACTAGTGACCATCACAAGAGATGAAGTCTCAAGAAGGTATCAAAGTGCAAACCAAGTATCAATAGGCAGATGTAGTGAGAACGACTGGTGACTGATACAAGGAAGAGATCCTGAAAGTGAGAGGTCAAACAAAAGCTAGGTATTAGTAGGAAAGCACAGTGGGAACTATTGGAGATTGATACATGAGAGATCCTCAAGGAGATAAATCTCATAAGTAGCTAGGCATCAGTAGGAAGATTCAACGAGAATTTCTAGTGACTAATCCATAAGAGAGTCTCTGAAAGTGATAGGACAATGCCCCCTAGACCAAGAAGGTGCCCCCAAGTGTGAACCAATTCCAATCCATGAAGAGTCGAAGAAAATCTTGAAGACAACTGAAAGCAAGTGCATGAGCTAGAAAACTAAAGCAAGAAACAAATGAAAGCAGGAAAGTGGAAAAGCAAACAAAAGTAGGAATGCAAGGAAACTAAAGCGGGAAACTAAGAGCCAAGTGATGTTGAGATGAGATATAACTTTAGGAAACAAGAGGCGCCTATGTACTAGGTTTTCACCATCTTGGTAGAGATTCTATTTTTGCTACCATGACACCTATTTACCAGGTTTTCATCAATGGCACATTTTTCTCTTTTTTTATTTTTTGTTCTTTTCTCTTTTTTGATTTTTTTGTATTTTTTGAATATTTCATTTTTTTGTATTTTTTATCTTTTCACTTTTTTTTGTATTTTTCAAATTTTCTATTTTTTTTAGTATTATCAAGGCACCGGTTTACTAGGTTTCACCAAGATAATAGATACATCAAAGCACCTGTTTACCAGATTTTCACTAAGATGATCATTTTTTTTAGGACATTTTGCAATTTTTAGGATTTTTGCCAATATACCATTTTTTTGGATTTTTTCAAGATCAATAAGTATGTACATGAGTACATAGAGAATGCCTTAGCTATAGAATTTCTTCAAGTGAAGAGCATTGATAGGATCTTTGAGCTGTTCTCCTTTAGTGGTGGAGAGTTGATAAGCACCAGACCCAAATGTTGTAGTAATGACATACAGACCAAGCCAGTTTGGTTCAAATTTCCCTTTCTGGACTCACTGCTGCTGATTCTTGGGGTTCTCTCTTAGGATGAGATCACCCACTTGGAATTCTCTTTGTCTAACTTTCTTATTGTAGGCTTTGGACATCCTCTTTTGGTATGCTCTTAGATGATCAAACACCACCTTTCGACATTCATCAAGTAACTCAAGCTCTTGAAGCTGGGATATTCTATTTTCTTCATTAGTGATGAGGCCTCTTAGAGAGATTCGTAATGTAGGAATCTCGACCTCAATAGGCAATACTACATCTACTCCATAAACCAAGGAAAAGGGAGTGGCCCCCATTGGTGTTTGGATACTTTTCCTATAGGCCCATAAAGCCAGATTAATCTGGAGATGCCAATCCCTACCAGATTTATAAACTGTTCAGTGTAGGATTTTGAGAATTGTCTTATTAGAAGCTTTTGCCTGTCCATTACCCTGAGGATAATAGATAGATGACCAATTTTGAATGATTCTAAATTTGGTGCATAAGTCTTTCAGGTCCTTATTTTTGAATTTTCCCCCATTGTTAGTGATAATAGATGAGGGTACACCATATCTACAAATGATATAATTCAATATAAACATTGCCACAGACTTGCCATCAGCTACAGCTAGAGGCACTGCCTCAACCCACTTAGTAAAATAATCAGTAGATGTGATGATAAAATTATGTCCTCTTAAAGAAGAAGGATGTATCTAACCTACCAAATCAAAGTCCCATTGCTGAAATGGCCAAAAACTGATGAAAGGAATCAACTCTTTAGCAGGAGCATGGATTAAATTCTCATGAAATTAGCATTGTCTGCAAGTCTTGGCATATTGAATAGCTTCTTTTTCCATGTCTGGCTAGTAGTAACCAGCTCTAATAAGTTTTTGAGCTAACATCAGACCACTTGAATGAGACCCACAGATACCTTCATGTACCTTAGCTAGTGCACGTTTGGACTCATCAGGTTCTAGACACCTAAGGAGGGTACCGTCTAGACCCCATCTATACAATTCATTTGCTATGAGGACATACCATGAAGCATCATGAATTAGGTGATGCTTTTCATTTTGGTATAGGTGTTAGGAATGATTTGGTCATGGAGATAGGAGTAGATGTGGTGGTAGCGGGATGAATCATGTCCAATGACTGAATAGATCATCCGAGATTTGGGAATATCATAGGTAGGGTAGCGCAATGTCTCCACCAGGAATTCATGTTTGAAATCATTTTTCGGCATTTGCAACATTGAGGTGAGAGTGGCCATAGCATTGACTACTTTATTTTCTACCCTTGGAATTTGTTGGAAGGAAATGTGTGCAAAATACTATTTGAGAATATCCACCATTCTTTTATAAGGCACAAGCTTGTCATCTTTTGTTTGGTAGACATCATTGACTTGATTAATTACCGGCTGAGAATCTGCAAAGACCTTGAGATCATCCATACGCCATTCAATGGCTATCCTCAGACCATTAATGAGAGCTTCATATTCAACAATGTTTTTTGTGTAGGGAAACAACATTTTATAAGCCTTGGGTAATGAGTATCTTTGAGGTGTAATAAACAAAATGCCTGCACCTGATCCTTGTTGAGTGAATGATCCATCAAAGAACATGCTCCAAGAGTGATGTGTGATAAGCATGATGGATTCATCAAGGAATTCAATGTTTAATGGCTAATGATCTTTTAGAGGAGCTTCCAATAGCTGATCAGCAATTGCCTGTCCTTTAATAGCTTTTCTTTCCACATATTCAATGTCAAATTCACTAAGTATCATCACCCATTTTGCTAATCTACCCATGATGGCAACCTGCTCAATAAATACTTTAGTGGATCAATTTTTGTAATAAGCCTTGTAGTATGAGCAAGCATATAATGTCGCAACTTTTGAGAAGCAAACACTACTACTAGACAAGCTTTCTCAATGACAGAATAATTCATCTCATACGAAACCAATGTTCTGCTGATGTAATATATGGCTCTCCCTTTGTTGTTTTGATCTTCTTGAGCTAGGAGAGCACCCAAAGATGTATTTGTGGCTGAGATATACAATATAAGTGGCCTCCCATGAATAGGAGGTACTAAGATAGGTGGATTAGAAAGATACAGTTTTATTTGAGTGAGTCCCTTAGCACATTCTTCATTCCATTCATAAGTCACACCCTTATGCAAAGTTTTAGTAAATGGTTGTGACTTGTTGGCCAATTGTGAAATGAAACACTGAATAGATTATAGCCTTCCCTGTAATCCTCTCATTTGACTGATATTCTTGGGTGGAGGCATGTCCATAATAGCTTGTACCTTTTTAGGATCCACTTCTATGCCTTTAGCTAAAATGATATAACCTAAGAGTTTCCCAGAAGTAACACCAAAAGCACACTTTTTTGGATTAAGTTTGAGACTAAATTGTTCCATGTGGTCAAGTATGGGACCCAAATTTGTAAGATGATTTCATCGCTGCATGCTTTTGGCTAAAGTATTGTTAGAAAGTAAAGTCCACCAAGATAACTGAGAGGGGGGGTGGGTGAATCAGTTATCAGAATATTATAACTTTTAACATCTTCAACAACATTTAACCATGTAAGTAATGCAATTACTAACCATACAAAGATATTCATACACAATGACATAATAACACAAGATATGTTGACTAGGGAACCTCTTGATCAAAGAGTAAACCCCGGTGGGAATGATGCCCACAAAAGATGCACTAATATGAATATTTCTTGTGAGAGGATGGACTTTGTTAGGAGTCTTATGAAATACATTCAGTACATATAAATCCCTGTTAGGAGATTTTGAATCCCTGTTAAAAGATTCTAACCCTGTTAAGAGTTATGGAAGACAGAAGGACTCACTACCCAAATAGCTTCAGGGTAAGATCACTAAACAAACTATCCAAATAACCTTGATATTATTCAGTAGAATAATATGAAATATGTTACCTCCTTACTGTGCCAAACCACACTCACTGCTACATCAGATCTCAATTCCAGATCTTTGAACTTCGCATGTCTTCCTTCACAATTTCACTTTCACAATCTCTTAGGCTCTTTTCTTCAATTCATGCTTACATTCGCATGCAACCAAACCATGCTCACAATTCTTTCATATATATCAACTCCATAAAATAAGGAAAAACATTCCTTCCTTTATACCACACTCAAATAATTACAAATGAGTCAGCACACAAATACAAAATAAAAGTTTCCATACGCTACATCAAAATTACATAAAACTGTCAACTTCCAAATGCAATATCTCTTCACTCGTGCAACCTCAAAGTCTACACTATGAACCACATCACCATCAATGTGTCTCAAACTTCCCTTTAACTGTGCAAAACCAGATTCCATCCCGATTAGGAGATATCATCCGATTTCCACAAACCGCTACTCAGGAACACTGCCTAAATACTGATTTTACCAAAATGCTCATAACTTTCATGAATAAATGAATTACTATCTATGCTCTTAACCATAGACATATAACATATCAAAGAGTATAACCTCAACATCACATTGCTCCAACTGCAATATCCCACGTGCGCTAATCAAAACATTGTCTGCTTCTCTACTAGTCTTCAAAAGATCACTATGTTGACATCAATGACAATCATAGTCATGAATGCAACAACAACTGCTACAGAATGACTGCCAACATCCAGCATTCATTCCTAACAATCTCCCCCATTGGCATTGGTGGCAACATAGATGAAAAACATCCAATGTTCCAAAAATCCAATACTGCTGCATTGATACTCTGAAAGTTCTTCAAATCTTCTTCATCAATCAAATCTTGCTTTGTTATCCTATTAAGTTCTCTCCAACAGATGTTCTATATTGTTTTTCATGTATACTTCTCCCCCATTGACATCAATGACAAAAATTTCATCACTATGTCAACAACAACTCAATGTCAAAAGACACTGTTTCAGAAAATACATTTACAAGAGTCCTCATGACTTAGCTCAGATACACATACTCCCCCATAGAGGAAGTACCAACATCCAATCCAAAAAATGATAGGGCTCATATACCACTGGATGGATGCAATCAACTATATCATTACTCAAAAGTAGGCTGGGGCATAACCCCAAGCATACCTCTCAGATACTCAAATGTATCCTTAGGCAAAGGCTTAGTAAATATGTCTACTATCTATTCCTTTGTGTTTATCTACTCTAGTCTAACTTCTTTCTCAGCAACTTTCTCTCTTACAACATGATACTTGATCTCTATATGTTTAGTTTTAGAATGCAATACAGGATTCTTAGACATACTAACTGTGCTGGTGTTGTCACAATGTATGACAATAGACTCAACAAACTTAATTCCAATATCCTTCAACATCTACTTCATCCAAATTATCTGGTTACAATTATTTGCTGCTACTACATATTCTTCTTCTATTGTACTCTGTGAAATACAATTCTACTTCTTGCTCAACCAGGAGACCAATCTTCCTCCAAGAAAAAAGGCTCCACCACTGGTGCTTTTCTTATCATCAACACTACCTCCCCAATCAACATCTGTATATGCACATAGGGTGAAATCATTAGATTTTTCATACCACAATCCATAGTCCATTGTGCCTCTTAAATATCTCAATATCCTCTTTACTACTGCATAATGTGATTCTCTAGGTTCAGCTTGAAATCTTGCTACCATTCCAACTGAATGTTGTATATCTGGTCTAGTGTGTGTTAAGTACTGCAATCCTCCAATCATGGATCTATATTTCTTCTGCTCAACTGTTGGTGTTTCATCTTTGCTCGATAGTTTGTGTCCTATAACCATAGGTGTTCCAACTGGTTTACAGTTCTCCATTCCAAATCTTTTCAGCAAATCATTCAAGTACTTTGTCTAGCTAACAAAGATACCATCATTGTTCTATGTTATTTGTAATCCCAAAAAGTATTTCATCTCACCAATCATGCTCATTTCAAATTTAGTCTTCATTTCATCAGCAAATTTGTCACTAGCTTCATCTTCTCCTCCAAAGATAATGTCATCAACAAAAATAACTATAACTAACATTCCATTTTCAATTTCTTTTGTGTATAGATTACTATCTATTGTTCCTTTCGTAAATCCCAATTTCAAAAAATACTTATCCAATCTAGCATACCAAGTTCTAGGTGCTTGCTTTAGTCCATATAAAGCTTTCTTTAGTTTACATACCATATCTCCTTCTTGAGTCAAAGGAAAACCTTCAGACTGCTCAATGTAGACTTCTTCTTCCAATTCACCATTGAGAAATGTGGACTTCACATCCATCTGATACACTTTGAATTTATTAAAAGCTGCATAAGCCAAAAACATTCTTACTGCTTCAAGTCTTGCTACTGGTGCAAAGGTTTCTTCATAGTCAATTCCTTCTTGCTGTGAGTATCCCTTACATACTAATCTTGCTTTATTTCTTACTACTTCTCGTTGTTCATTCATCTTGTTTCTGAATACCCATTTATTTCCAATCACATTCTTGTCTTTAGGTCTAGGAACCAATTCCCATGTCTTGTTCTTTTCAATTTGCTCTAGTTCTTCTTTCATAGCATTAATCCAATGTTCATCTTCACAAGCTTCATTAGTAGATTTAGGTTCAATTTGAGAAATCAAACATAAATGTAACTTATTTCTAGTCATAATTCCTCTGTCCAAACTTCCAATAACTTGTTCAACAGGATGATGTCTAGATAGATACCTATTCGGTGTCATAGTCACAAATCTTGCTTCAATTGTAGATTCTTCTCTAGATTCTTCTTTGGTTTCTTCTCTGGTTTCTTCTGCAGTATGATTCTCATTCAACAATTCACTGTCAATCTCATAGAATAATTTAGTAGTTTCAATGTTAGGCTAAGGATTAGCTTCTTCATCAAATTCATAATCAAGCATTCTTTCCTGAATTTTAAATTTCTCATCAACTTTAACATTTGCACTCTCAACAATAGTTTTAGTTCTCTTATTGTAACATCTATATGCTTTTCTCTTCAAAGAATATCCAAGAAAAATACCTTCATCACTTCTAGGATCAAACTTTCCAATATCATCATCTCTCTTTATATAACATTTGCTTCCAAAAATTCTAAAATACTTAACTGAGGGTGCATGTCCAAACCATAATTCATAAGGTGTATTATCTATATCTACTCTGATTTTTACTTTGTTCATAGTATATACTATTGTATTCATTGCTTCTCTCCAAAATGTCTTCGCCAAGTTATTCTCAAATAACATAGCTCTTGCTACTTCAGTTACTGACTTGTTTCTTCTTTCTGCAATACCATTTTGTTCAGGTGTTCTAGGGGCTGAAAACTATCTCTTAATACCATTCACTTCACAAAAAGTGTTAAACTCTCTAGAAGTAAATTCTCCACCTCTATCAGATCTCAAACATTTAATCTTCATTCCAGATTCATTCTCAACTTTATTCTTAATGATCTTAAACTTATCAAATGCTTCAGATTTTTCTTTCAGAAATGCAATCCACATCATTCTTGTTAAATCATCAACAAGAATCATAAAATAACTTTCTCCATAGAATCCTCTAGTCCTGGTAGGACCGCTCAAGTCTGTATGAACAATCTCCAACTTCTCTGTCGATGTGAACTTCGTACTAGGAAATGAAATTCTCTTCTGCTTAGCCATCACACATTCTTTGCAAATCATGTTAGTAGGCTTCATAATTTTAGGCAAATCCCTTACTGGAAGTGTAGTACTCACTTTCACAATGTTATCAAAGTTTATATGACAAAACCTTCTATGCCATAACCAAATGTCATCAATTTTAGTAATCAAGCATGTCATCTCAGCAGGATTCAACTGAAATACATTACCTCTGGTTCTAGATCCAATTCCAATTAGATTTTCATCTTTATCCTTCATCACACAAGTTTTCTCAGTAAACCAAACTTGATATCCCTTATCCACTAATTTTTCAACACTCAAAAGATTATGTTTCAATCCATCAACAAAGTAAACATCATCAATATTAGTCTTTCCATCAAGAGTAATAGATCCTATACCTTTAATCAAACAAGGTGCATTGTTACCAACTCTAACAACTCCTCCATCATAATTGTTAAACTTTATGAACTTCTTCACATCTCCAGTCATATGATGCGAACAACCACTGTCTATAATCCAATCATCTTTCTTTTCAACTTGGGAAACTAATGTTTTTTCTTCTTTAACATCAGATTCAAAATTTTCTTCTTTAATTGCTACAAATCCCATTTCATCATTATTCTCAGTATCACTTTCACTCAAATTTCTTTCTATACTAGCTTCAAGATCTTCATCATTAGCATAATAACATTCCTTAGATCTTCTAGGCTTGAAATTATTTATGTACTTCTTAACTCTCTTAGGACATTTAGATGCAAAATGACCATATTCTTGACAAGTCCAACATTTAAAAAATTTCTTACCGTCTGGTTCTCTTTTCACAAGCAAGGCAATACCTTCTTCAATCTTCTTATCTTCTTCATTTCTAGATCTGCTGCTACTGGCATAATCTCCACTCACACTGGTACTTCTTGACAAAGTAGGATGAATACTAAGAGCACTAAATGTTGTCTCCATTCTAGGTAAGTCTCCTGATAACCTCAAGTTCATATCTGCTTCTTCCAATCTTCCAAGAAGAGTCTCTCTTGTAAAGTTTGTAGTACAAGGTATAACTTGTTCAATCATTTGTGTTTTCTATTTAAATATAGGAGTCAATGTCCTGAGAATTTTTTATATCACTTCATTCTCTGTCTTTGATCCTCCACAAGATTTTATTCCTACAATAATTTTTGACATTCTACCAATATAGCTTCTAACAAATTCATCTTCCATAATTCTAATATCTTCAAATGCACATATCCAATTATGTAATCTAGCTCTTTTTGCATGTTCATCACCTTCAAAAGTAGAGTGTAAAGCTTTCCAAATTTTATTAGATTTCTTAAAACATTTTACCTAACTGTATTCATTCTCTGGAAGTGCTATCAAGAGTGCTTCTCTTGCAAGTATGTTACACATGAATAGATCTACCTCATCTTTAGAACTTGTTTCAAGACTGTCTTCTTCAATTATAGTCCTTTCATTCTTTGTAATCAACCAATAGCCTAGTCCTAAACATAATAGATGTGTCTTCATCTTTTCCTTCCAGCTGTCAAAATTTACTCCATCAAAATTAGGGCTTTCTTTCCTGAAATTCACCATGGATCTCCTTAAGCTATTAAACTTTCCATTCAAGGACCTACCACTCTAATACCAATTGTTAGAAAGTAAATTCCACCAAGATAACTGAGAGGGGGGGGGTGAATCAGTTACCAGATAATTATAACTTTTATCATCTTCAATAGCATTAAACCATATAAGCAATATAATTACCAACCATAGAAAGATATTCATACACAATAACACATTGACACAAGATATGTTGACTAGGGAACCTCTTGATCAAAGAGTAAACCCCGGTGGGAATGATGCCCACAAAAGATGCACTAATATGAATATTCCTTGTGAGAGGATGGACTCTGTTAGGAGTCTTATGAATTACATTCAGTACATATAAATCCCTGTTAGGAGATTTTGAATCCCTGTTAAAAGATTCTAACCCTGTTAAGAGTTATGGAAGATAGAAGGACCCACTGCCCAAACAACTTTAGGGTAAGATCACTGAACACACTATCCAAATAACCTTGATATTATTCATTAGAATAATATTAAATATGTTACCTCCTTACTATGCCAAACCACACTCACTACTACATCAAATCTCAATTCCAGATCTCTGAACTTTGCATGTCTTCCTTCACAATTTCGCTTTCACAATCTCTTAGGCTCTTTTCTTCACTTCATGCTTACATTCGCATGCAACCAAACCATGCTCACACTTCTTTCATATATCTCAACTCCATACAATAAGGAAAAACATTCCTTCCTTTATACCACACTCAAATAATTACAAATGAGTCAGCACACATACAAAATAAAAGTTTCCATACACTACATCAAAATTACATAAAATTGTCAGCTTCCAAATGCAATATCTCTTCACTCGTGCGACCTCAAAGTCTATGCTATGAACCACATCACCATCAATGTGTCTCAAACTTCCCTTTAACTGCGCAAAACTAGATTCCATCCCGATTAGGAGATATCATCTGATTTCCACAAACCGCTACTTAGGAACACTACCTGAATACTGCTTTTACCAAAATGTTCATAACTTTCATGAATAAATGAATTACTATCTGCGCTCTTAACCATAGACATATAACATATCAAAGAGTATAACCTCAACATCGCATAGCTCTAACTACAATATCCTATGTGCGCTAATCAAAACACTGTCTTCTTCTCTGCTAGTCTTCAGAAGATCACTATGTTGACATCAATGACAATCATAGTCATGAATGCAACAACAACTGCTACAGAATGACTGCCAAAATCTAGCATTCATTCCTAACAAGTATCATCCACATAGTCCTCCATTGTTCTATGCATCATATCATGGAAAATAGTAGTGATAGCTCTCTGATATGTTGCTCTAGCATTCTTAAGCCCAAAAGGCATGACATTCTAGCTAAAGGTGCCCCAGGCACATGTGAAAGTGGTCTTTTCTTGATCTTCTAGTGCAATTTTTATTTGATTATAGCCAGAAAAGCCATCCATCAAGGAATACATCTCATATCCTACTGTCATGTCTACTATCATATCAATATTAGGCAGTGAGAAGTCATCTTTTGGACATGCCTTATTTAGATCCTTGAAGTCTGTACTCACATGAATGGATTTATCATATTTGGTGATAGGTACAATATTTGAAATCCATTTTTCATAATCAATAGTTCTTATGAAACCAGCCTTAAGAATCTTTTCTAGCTCTTCTTTGACCAAGAGTGCCACGTGAGGATGCATCTTTCACGGCTTCTATTTGATAGGCTTGATACCTAGTGCAATGGATAGATGATGCATGATTAGATTAGGATCCAAGCTAGGCATATCAGAGTAAGTCCATGCAAATTTTATCTTCTTGCTTTGAAAGAATTTAGTAAACTCTTCTTTTTCTTCCGCAGATAATGACTGTGCTAGATGAATGATTTGTGTAGTAGCCTCTGTACCCAAATTTACTGGCTGTGTCGGCTCAATCAATACTGATGACCTCTCTTGAAAGTGGCTCGGATGCATATCAAGTATCTCATCCTTGGGCACCTTAGAGATGTTTTCACCCTCGAATACATCTTTTATTTTTACTATTTTCGGCTCTGATACTGCCACAAAGTGGTTTTCACCATCAGAGCATCCATTTTTTCTTCTTTTAATTTTTGAACTAAGATACTTGATATCTGCCTTTGTCATGTTGATACTGCTTTTGCTAGTGGAGGACATCATAAGTTTAATAGCATGGAGGTAACAGGCTAGATCATAATCATTCTAGAACGTTAGGACTTCATCGGATGTGGAAGGGGAGTTCTAGTTTATCAGATCAGGATGGCAAAGTGAAAGAGAAGTAGTGACTGGTTCAATCATGTTCATAGTATAACCATCAAAAGCATGGACGAGTAAGTCAAGACCTAGAGAAATCTTGTCCAAAGGAGCATTCGAATCCCTATAAGACCTTACATAAGAAGTAGAGGACAAGTTAACACCAGTGGCATCTAATTCGTGCGGCCTAACACTAGACCCTTCACCTACTTCTAGAAGTCTTTCATACACATGAACAGTATCTATGTCTACATCATAAGTAGCATGAGACAAAGAGTCAAAGTCATATTCATGTGTCAGTACTTGATGTGGGAATACTGGCAGCATCATCAGACTCATTATTATCTTTTGTGGTGTTAACAACTTGCCAGAGTTGTTCTTGTTCAAGATACTTTTGAAAATGTGGTGGCCTGTATTGTTCACCTAAAAAATTGGGATAATCATTTAGTGTTTCTTTCCATTCCTCATATGTGAATTGATGCACTGAAGAGGTCTTATCAGAATCAGTATCAGTCTCTACCATATGGACAGGTATGATAGGCTTGTCAAGTTCTGCAAAGAGTATAGCAAGTTCTAGAGGAATAGAATATGGAAATGTGTCTTCATTAGAGCCGGCCTTTGGATTTACCTCTGGAGTGGCATCTTCAATTTCTTGTTCAGGTTCAGGTTCAGGTTCCGGCACAAACTTGTTAATCCCTAAATGAAAGGGGATCTTCTTCAAGCCTAAGCCAGTAGTATCCTTTATGCTACGACCTGTAGCTTCAATGGGCTTCAACAGACCATTGTCATTCTTTCCTATAGGACCACTCCCCTTATAGCAGAAGCGCTTCATGATCTTGAAGGCCTCACTATATGGCTCTTGCTCTAAATCTCAAGGTGGAGTAGTTGTTTAAGCTATTTCTTTTCCTTTATAGATCCAAGCTCTGACAACCCTGTCTTCATCTTCATCTTCTAATGGCATAGAAGCCCGTACAAAGGCACCATCATAAACTATTTGAGAAGAAGCATTAGAATGTTTTTTATCCTCAGAAGGTCTCCCATAAGAGCGTGGAGTCAGAGGAAGAGTAGCTAATGATAACACAGGCTCAATTCGGTATTCTCCCATGCCTGTATCTTTGAGTTTCAAAGTTTGTTCCATCTCTTTTAGCTTAGCATCATAAAACTCAGTGGATTCTCTATTCGCTGGAACAAAGCTGTTGGTAGACTGATTGAGTGTGTTACAAGAGAAATTGGTATTAGCAGGTATAGTGACTTCCACCCCATGAAATGGAAACTTAATGCATTGATGGTATGTGGATGAAATAGCCTGCATCTTATGAATCCAAGGCCTACCCAACAAGATATTGTAGGCAAGAGGAATGTCAAGAACTTGAAAAGTAACATCTCTCTAGATAGGTCCTATGTGGATAGGTAGCACAACTAAGCCTTGGGACTTGCGTTCTTCCTCATCATAAGCTTTGATGGTAATCTTTTTATGGGAGTCTACACAATTCTCATCATAACCTAGCTGAGTAAGAAGCTTAGAGGAACATATATTAAGACCAGCACCATTGTCTATGAGCACTCGACGGATGCGCTTAGGACCTATCATAAACTCTATATGCAAGGGAGCATTATGCAGGTGACTCAAAGAGTGATCATCTTCTTCAGAAAAGGATAGATAGTGAGGCGAGGTCAAATGACCCACCATAGATTAGAACCAGTTGAGATCGAGATCCTTGGGAACATTTTCCTCGGTGAGGGCTTTATCCAAAATATGCTCGTGAGTAGGAGAGATCTTCAATAACTCAAAAATGGTAATCTAAGCATTGGTTCGCTAGAGTTGATCTAAGATGCTATAACTGGATGAGCTAGCTGTAGGAATAGATTTCATGATCTTATTGGTGGGGCAAACAAAATTCTTATCCACAGTTTGCTTTAGAGCAGGTGTAGAAGTATCGAGACTCTTATCTGTAGTTTTCTTCAAAGCGGATGTAGAAGTATAGGGACCTTTCAAAATAACTCTTCCTCATGATCGAGTAACCACATTAGCACAGTCTTGAGGTTGTTCAAATTCAGACGAATGAGACGCAGAACTACGCAAGATGAAAGGAGTCTTAGGTTTGGGAGCATCACCACTTCCCTTAATAGTAATCACATCGTAGTACTCTATCTCAATAGGTTCGATCATACCAATAAATTGTCATCATTAGTGTATGTGTAATTGACTTTAGCATTGGTATTCTTAGTGTTTGAAGACTCACCCTTCTCATGAGGAGGGAAGGGATCCTTAAATGCTTGATGGTCCGAATTCAGTTGTCTACAACAATGTCACCACTATCAATCAAATCTTGGACCTTATGTTTCAGTTGAAGACAAGTAGAAGTCTTATGACCCTTATTCTAGTGATAGTCACAATAGGCATTGTCATTCCACCAATGAGGTTGTGGTTGTGGGTCATAGACACACTTTTCCAAGGGAGTAAGAATCTGATTTTGCACAAGAATTTTATAGACCACATCAAGTGGTTCTCCCAAGGAAGTGAATTCACACTTGGGTTGAGATGCCCAAGGTTTATTTCTAGAAAACCTCGAAGTTTGCTGATTTTCCACCATAGGCTTTTCAATCACTTTAACTGCTTGTATGGTGGAAGAGAGATTAAAAATAGAATTAGTAGGTTTTGGGGTCACATTGTCGACCACCCCATCATTCACAACATCTCTATTCTTTTTAAAAAAATTCCCTTTATCCTTATTTGAGTTCGAAGATCCCTTCTTGTTGTCTTTACTCAAAGTCAATTCACCTTTCTTGATCATAAAGGCCTCTATTCGAACTGCTTGTTTGATCATGCTATCAAAAGTTAGAGGACCTTGTAATTGTAGTTAGTATCCAAAGTCTAGGACAAGATTGTCCAAGAAAATGTTGAGACTCTCGGACTCTGGTAGCTTCTGAGGACACCTTGTACATAATTATCTCCACCTTCGGAGGAATGTTAGGAAAGATTCTCCTTGTCGATGTTTTAAATTGCAAAGATCCCGAATGTTGACCAGATGCTGAATATTATGTGAGTAATGTTGAAGAAACAAATTATCCATTTTGTCAAAAGTCTTAAATGCCAGTAGGCAATCTAGAAAACCATTCCATAGCTGGTCCACCCAAACTACGAGGAAATAAGCGCATAAGATATGTTTGATCATGCATAAATTCCATAGATAATGCACCAAACTCCCTCAAGTGATCTTGGGGATTGGTTGCACCCAAGTATTTGTCATATTTAGGGAGTTCTACACCTCTAGGAAAAGGTGGCATATGAAGACTTCTATCAAAAGGGAAAGGACAAATACTTTCCATTGTGAATTGTTGAGCAGATTCATCCTTATTCTTCGCAAGTTGGCTAATCTGATTTTGCATGTCTCGAACCATTTTTTATAACTTTGCGGTCTTAGTTTCTTCTTTCTTGGCTATGAGTGTTTCAACTTGATAATCTGGGGGTAACTTGGCCCCTTGTTTAGCTAACTCAAGGAAGTATTTTTTCTTCTCCTCTAGAAGGAGGATCTCCATCATTTTATTAAGACTCTTATTAGCTTTGGTAGCATCTATATCATGTTGAGTTATCACATCATTTTCATTCCCAAGAATCTCATAAATGCTCAGAATCTGATCTTGTTGCTGATCATCTTGGTTTTGATCAAATGGAGGAGGGCGATAGAAATATGCGGGTTGTCAATCGCCTTGAGGTTTGTTTCGAGATTGATCATCATTGTGGGATAGATTTTGGTCATGTTGAGATTGACCATGAGGCTACTCATTATGAGGTTGAGCATGACATGGGTCATTAGAGGATTGACCATGATACTGATTGTTTTGAGATTGGTCATAAGTTTGACTGTACTTGCCCAGTTGGAAATCAAACGGATCACCCATCTTGTTAACGTAGGACTGTGGAGTGATTGAAGCCTCAGTAAAGTGATATGAACAATGTCGATGGGGTCTAGCAAAGGTATCTTTTGGTGAATGAATAGGGTCAAAAGATTTAACAAATTTAGGTGGGAAGATATTGTGATCAGTATCAATAGATTCAATGATAGGATCCATCTGAGGAGTGGTCTTCCAAAGTTATGAAACAATGAGTTGTCTTGGAAGAATGAGTTGTCTTGCTCTTGAAATGAGAAACTAGGTTGTGATTCAAACAATAGATTAAAATACTCCTGGAACACTGGAGGTGATGGTTGAGACGGACTATCTTTTGAAGTACTCAATGAGGAACTCGAGGATTTCTCACAAAGTTCAGATTTCACGATAGATTCAAGATGATCTATTTCTTGATTAGGAGGTTTGCTTCTACCTTGACCAGTATTCTGAATGGGATAACTCTTTCCACTTCTAGTCGTGACAGTCATAGACAAAGATGTGATGAGAGAAGACTCGGGATAATGCTAGACTCTATCTCTAAGATAACGGAAAGGAGATAAATGGCTAGAATAGCCAAGATGTGAGATGGACCTGGTATGAATCGTCAAAAGAGGTGGCTAGAATAGCCGAGATAAGAATATCGCAACATGAGATACAAAAGGCATAAAGAGATAAAGTAAACCAATGAGAGATGGCACGAGTCAAAGAAAAGATCGATCAATTCCCAACTTGGGACAACCAGTTTCTGACAATGAACGACAGGAAAATAGAAAAATAAACCTTAGACAAAAAGCAGATTAGGAAAAAGTTTGACTAGTCAACGGGAATTTAGTCTCTATTTTTAAAACTGGGCTATAGTTTCGCATGAGAGAATACCAGGCCACGCGAGAGAACACAAACCTTCGCATGAAAGAACAAGGTCTTGCGCAAGAAAGTGCTATGAAAAGTGAAACTTTGCATGGGAAAAATCCAAAATCTGACAATTCGACATAATTTTTGAGGTAAAAGTTGAATTCTGAGATATAGCCTGAATTGATGTCTAATAGAAAATCTAGTTTCCTGACACGTTTGAAGAACAGTTTAATCAACAATCTCATTTTGAGGTTTCAAGCATTCGTTTAAAGACACAAAGGTTTAGATCAAGCAGTTGTGATACAAGAAGTAGTCATTAACAGACCTATCAAGGACAAAGCAACTTGAAAGCATCAAGAGAGTCTTTGTTTGATAATGATTGGACAATGTTTAAGACTCGATAACAAACACATAGCTTATCCCTACCAAAAAAATGGTGAGAAGATAAAACCTTTGCCCCATTGCTTATGCGCATACGTGCACCTCACACAACCGTGTCACCCCCTAGAGGGTACCCATGTTTTTGGTGTTTCCAAGGACTCAATAGTATATGTTTGAAGGTTACCCTTGAAGAAGGGACTAGCATCATATACCACCTTCAAGTGTCCAGGTGTATGCCTATGATGGGAATCTATGGGAGAGATTCTTCCCCCTCCCTGCACAAAGATTATGCCTCCTTTTGGAGGTGAACCAGGTAGGCCACTAGCTAAGGAAAGTTTTTAATAGGCTTTCATTCATACTAACCTTCAGTGCCCCCGATATAGGGTTGAGGCCTTGTAGCCACACCAACACTTGAAAGTCGTACACCCCCACAAGCAGGGCTAGGAGTGGCGCCGCTCAGTACAACAAACAAGGCCTTCTCAAGATGATAGTCGAAATCATGAGAAGGAAGATAATATGGATTTGGAGTCTTTAGACTCAACAAAGCGTTCTTTATTAAAGTGAGGTGGAATCACCGGTGAAAGGTGCGTACTCACTTGGGTCATTTCCAGAGGTTCAACTTTCAGCAGGTCCTCTAAAGGTGACACAACTTGGCTTAGATCTGAGGTTTTGATTTTCTATTTCTCTCAAAGAGAGAAGAGCATACTTCTCTACCTCATCACTTCACCCAAACACATCAAGAAAATTCATCACCGAGTTAGCTTCACTTCACCAAATCTACAAGCTTTTAGGTTTCTGGTTCTCTCAGAGAGAGAAGAGCATAATCTCCTGGCAAGTAGAAGTGTTAAAGATTCACTACCTTTCTCCGCTTCCCCAAGAATCTATCATATTAGTAGGATCATTGGGTTTTTGGGTTCATTCATGGTCATCACCTCCATGTAATGAAGAGCCAAATTCCCTAGCCCAATATCAAAATTCTCAAGAAATTTTAACGGAGCCCTAATTAGACTATGTGAATGAAAGCAAGAAACAAACACAACATTTTTATGAGATCTTTGACTATCGTCCTGCAATCAAACCATTAGCATGTTTTATGTTCTTCGACAAACGTCCTGCAGAAAACTATTATGCTGTGAAAATAACAGGGAAATAGTAAACAACAGTAAATAGGAAATGTTAGAAATCTATAACAGAAAACACAGAGATTGAAATTTTTTTTAAAATTGTAACCAAATCTCGCACAAGGAAGTACTCCACAGCACGCGAGAAAACATAGGGTGTTGTGCAAGGATGGGAAAATTCACGTGAGAGAGTGCTACAAAGAGAAAAAGTTCACACGGTATGCTCTGGATTCTGGCACAAGATTTCGTACACAGACAAGTACGGACACATGACAGAGTTCAAATTTTATGTTAGAAAAAATTGAGAATGAGGCCAGAAATTGATCTTTCTGCCCCATAGTGGGCGCCAAAAATGTATATTTTCGAATGTGGACCTCTAATCTAACTACACACACAACATAGTCATTACTCACGCAATCAAATCATGAGAATGAGTATGGATTACTCAATTTGAATTCATGGTGAAGCGACCTGTTGCATCCTAAGTAGATGGGGTGTTTGATTTACTCTTAGAACAAGAGCCAACAACCATAAGACCAGTTCTACAATGGAGGATTTGAAATCTATGAAGGTAATCAAATTGAAATTAATCTACAATGAAGTCCAATTAATCTAAGAGCTTGAAAGAAATATGAAGATGCAAGTTTACTCTAAAGAACTTGAAATAAAGATGAGATTAAACTATCAGCAAGTAAACTAATTACAATGAAGATGCAATATAAACTAAAATGAGAAAATTATACTAATATGCAAAGAAAGCTTGAAAGCATGAAATTGAGATAAAAAAATTGCTATAGTTTAGTTACTCTCAAAATTGCTCTCTTTCAAATGAAGAATGAGGTTCAAGATATAGGCAAGCTTGGAAGAGGAACCAAGAGTTTCTTTATCCAAAACGGTGGAGTCTTCATTTCCAATGGAGGAGAAAGAGACAAATATTGGAGAATTACTTAATTAAAGAAATGGATTATTGCCACATGGGTGACTCTTTGAATATTTGATTTATTAAATGCAAATATGATAATCCATTCGAATAACCAAGTAATTTATTAATTCCTTTTATGGGTATTTAGCTAAAGGGGGTAGATTTTAATTTAATTTAAAGCACTTAGGACTTTAGAATTAAATTGATTTATCATAGGGGTAATTTAGCTAATAAAAGTCGAAGACTTTAGGAAATAATTATAATATTTGATTAATGCAATTTAGGGTTTTTGCAATTGACATCAAGTCGAATTAAGTCAGGTAGGAGAGAGAAAATTGGCTAGCAAAGTAGGACTTTGAAGATGTAAATTTGACAAAAATGCACCAAAATTGATTGAATTTATTAGGTGCCAATTTTGGGGTATTACAATGACAATATCTTGCCTCGAATATTAAAAATCCAATGATGCAATGCTATACAAGATTGTGTTGCTTTTGTGTTGTGTGTTTCCTCACAAATACACAATCTTCACAATAGGAGGGTTTGGATGAAGCTAATGGATCTATTTGGTTCGTGATAGAGGGGTGAAGAATAAATCTTGTTGTGACAAAGTAAAGCATGGGAGCACTAAAGATTTGGGATAATGATGGATGTTGAAGAATAAATAAATAGTCAAATATGCCAATGGAAACTTCTAATGTATTACACTATTAAGATCCTTTTTAAAGAGTAGATAACAGTAAAGAAGAAAGAAAAATTAGTTGAATCTCTAATGCATTATCATGTTATTAATTGTCAATCAACAAGGTTTCCTTCAAATATTGTTTCATGATAAGTAGGAGATTGAGATTTTTTCCTTTTTATCTTTGCTCAATAAGTGGATAGTTAAAGGCATTTGTCTAGAAATCCTACAAAGATCTTATCCACTTGTTGCATAATTAGGATTATTCTTGCAAACACCGGGTGTTTTGGGATAATCATTATTATAAGCCTTGGAGCAACGATCTAATTGACTATTTTCCTCTAGAACACAAAGAGACATTCTATTCATATCCATTCATTTTAGATTTGCTACTGTCGATAAATGCTTATGAAATTAGTAACATAATTGTCAAAACAAAAAAACATTTCTTATCACTTCCATTATCTAGAGATGCCTCCTCTTCTCTCATTTGCATTTGAGTTTCAGAATAAATTTGTATGCCATTTTTTATGCTCTACATCTAAATATTTGTCTTTCATTGACATATACAAAGACTTTGTTTCATCACATGGACATTTGTTCAATGCCTGAACTTACTCTTTTCCAAATGATATAGTACACTATCTAATAATAGCATTAACACTAAAAGAAACCCCACTACAATCTTGACATATTCTTGTTCTTGATAGTCTTCAATGTAGAAGTTCCTACTATCTTGCAATCTTTATTGAAGTGTTTTATATTGTTTAAAATTATCATGGCTCCATCGAGTTTTATGTTTGTGTTGCCTAGATAATCTAATATTTATGATGATTTTTATGAGAAGAGGTTGCCAAAGAAGCTTCAAGTTTGTCCCATCACTCTCGCAAAAGATAAACTCTTAATATTTCATGCATTGTACTTGTAGGTGTATATCATATTTGCTAATACTTTGTCATGTTTATCATTTTAGGGCTACAAAGTTCATTTCATCTTGTTTGTAGTTGTATATTTTGATTGATAATTTTTTTAGAAGATTGTTGTTTAGCTTATCGACATTTTTCCCCCGCCCCTTAAAATATTACCCTTAATATATCTTCCCATTGTTGAAGTACAATTGCTAGTATAAAATTGTATATCTTAAAATATAACTACTATTCACATTTTTGAAAATTTGAAAATTTAATATTCCCTATCCACCCAAAGTGAGTTGACTAAATTTTCAAATATATAATGTTGGTATCACTGGATCTTCTATCAGATATGGTGCCGCTCCCCATGGAGAAGTAGTCCTGATCATATGTTTTGTCACATTCATCCTAATATTCTATTATATTCTCACTTTCCCTCCTGAAACCCTGTTTGTAAACTATTATTCTCGAGTATAATTTTTTACAACGTCACATGTAAAGCCTGGAGGCTAAATCATTCTGAATTTTTATCATCAACCTTCTCACTTCACTACCTAATTCAAAGATACTCAACCTGTTTAGATTATTATTTGTCTTTAAAGTGAGAAATTCGAATAACTCGATCTGTTTCTTCTCTCAAATCCTTGGTTTGCTCAGCAAGAAATCGAGGCATTCAAGGCATTCTCATTGTACATCTCTCTGTTGAGGCCATTTGCCTTTTTGTACTTGTTCAGATTAATATCACAGAGATCGAGATGTGCTTCAGGTTGAACAAAATGAGGGCTTAGATGATACCCTGCATCTTCATCTGGGTTGGGGTTCGCCTGCTTCTGGAAAATGTCAGCCATTCTCAGACCTCGCCATCTGTGGCGAACATGATGTACGACTTTGATAATTTCTTCACTACTTACGATCGTTTGCCAGAAATTGAAGAGCACTGTGCTTGTGTTGCAAGTGAAGCGCCTCTTCGTCTTCCTCACACTAGTTGGGAGCTTCCGATGGAACTCTCTCGTCCACTCTCGGGCGAATGGGGACAGGAAAAGGGATCTGCGCCTCTTTTACCCTTACATTTCCAACAGAATCTCAAATCTTTCAAGGTGAGTTCTTTATCTCTACATCGCTACTATTCGGATTCCCAGTATGCCACCAGTACCAAACTCATGAATGTCACAGCATACCTATGTTTGCATATGTCTAAGAACGGAAGCGATGTATTCATTAATAAGATCTGGCAAGGATTCGAAATTGAAGCGGGCCCAACTCATTTTTGCATTAGCTTCCAAGGAATTTACGCTGAATCAAATAGCGGCAATCAAAAGTTGTGTATGTTGGGCCGATCGAAGGTAGCTCTGCACAAAAGTAACTTCACTAATACTGCCTGGTGGGGATGGTCGGCACCTCCGGCGCTGGCTGAAGATGACAAATTGCTACTTCACCTGCATATTCCACCCAACAACGGCCTTACCAGCAGAAAGATTGTTGGGCGATTGACAAGCTTCCATGCTTCAGGTCATCCCCTGTTTTTTGATCCCATTGATATCATTTTCCCCTTGGATCATTTTCCTTACAAATTTATTACAGACAATATGGTTGAAAGCGCCTACAATTCACATGTCCATGAAAATAAGCCCGTAGATTTGGAACTGTACCCTTGGAATTATCAACTCTGCGGATTTCTCAAGAAAATATTGAAATGGCAGACTGTGGAGGGAATCCCAAATTGGCAATGCAAAGGCCCAGCAGAGTATTGTAACAGAGTTGGTCCTTTTGTCGGATGAAGGGGGCTTCAGCAACTCCAGGATTTTCGTTCAGGGCTTTGAATGCTTTCGTTCTGCAGCACATCTAGATGTCAATATTAGCGCTGCTTTTAGATTTTTGCCTTCACAAGTACACAACACCGAGATCTCTGAATTAACATCAGTTGCAGAGAATCGAAACACCATGTGGATACAAGGAACGTGGAGGAAAGCATCCCCTGGTGAGTTTTGTATGGTCGGATGCCTTGCATCTACCCCTACGCCTGCTTGTGATTTTCTGGTTTGTCTCTACAGTCCTAAAGCTTTCTCTCTCAAGCAGCGCAAGCTGATGGTGGGTTTTATTTCTAGCATTCCTAAAGACTCTAGAAAAGCCTTTTATCCTCTTTCCTTCGAGTTCCCATTCCAGCCTGGCATGTCTCTGCCTTATGCTCTGGCCGATGAAATAACATACAGATACACCAAGACTAACATTGCAGAATCTCTCGCGGAGAGAGAAAATTCAATCAGCATGACTGATCGGATACGGAAGCATTTATTCAAGTATCCCTGGAAGGAAGCAGGACGAGAAAGGGGCTGTTTTTATATCTTAGCACGAGATCTTTCGGTGCATTCAACGATCACTTCCATGGGGGCGAATTCAAATGCTATGATGAGTTTGGAAATCATAGCTATGGAGGAATTTATGGGGATGGATATATCAGATAGATCAACAGGTGCTTATGTTGAATCCCAACCGTGCAAGTTGAAGCATGGCCAAACCTCTCAAGAGGAAAAGCGGTTAATCAGAGTGGCAGCACAGCTCAAATTGGATGAAATCTTCCCTACATTGTTCAGGCTCTCTGTTGAAGGTGTGTATATGATTCGCAGAGGGGTAAGATGTATCTTATAGGCTGTCTTGACATTTGGGCTCGGACAGAGATTTTCCGCAGCAACCGTAGCAATGATGTAGAAGATGGCCTCGATTGTCAAATTGACCTGAAAGTGCAATACCCACCAAGGACTTTAAGGCTGTTGACGGATCCGTCTGTGAGAGTGTCAATCCAAAGCAAAAGAACAGAGAGCGATCCGCTTTGTTTCAAGCCAATGGAGTTCCTGTTAAAACAGTCCAGAAACCATAAAGAAACAAAGTAACACTGCTGTCATCTAAAAAAGACAGAGCAAAACAGAGCCAGAAACAGAGATATGCAACTAATAAACAGCAATGTATTAATCTAACTTGCTTACAGCCATCAAATCTTCAAATGTCTTCTAACAATACAATGCTTGCATGTGCACAGCACATATTTATACTTGTAATACCAAAATCTGGAAACTACTCTTCTAGAGTATTCTTTATCCTAGAATGTTCTACATAAAATCTGGATTGTTTAATGGAAGGCTGTAGAAAGCCTCTCCTCTAGATAATCGTAATCCTTAACATCACTTCTCTAGATTGTTCTAGACAATCTTAATCCTTAACATCCCCCCTTAAGATTGTCTAGAATGATACAAAAAATAATACAAAAGATAGGGGAACATTATATGACTATCCCCCCTTAATGTTCACCTCAATCATACCAAGCATACTTCGTAGCTTTAGAAATTTAGCCTCAAGTATACTCTTAGTAAATATATCTGCTGTTTGATCTTCACTTGGACAAAATTGAAGATTAACAATATTTTCTTGAACAAGATCTCTAATATAATGAACATCAATCTCAATGTGCTTTGTTTTAGCATGAAAAACAGGATTGCTTGCAACTTGTATAGCACTTTGATTGTCACAATACAAAGTAGTAGCTAAACTTTGTTCAAAGCCAAGCTGACATAAAAGATGTTGAAGCCAAACTACTTCTTTTCCTGCTTCCTTTGCTGCTCTATATTCTGCTTCACAGGAAGATAGTGATGTAGTTGCTTGTTTTTTGCTGCTCCATGTGATTGGATTTGATCCAAGCTGAAAAACATAGCCTCCAGTAGATTTTCTATCATCAATATCACCACCCCAGTCTGAATCTGTAAAGCCAAGCAAAGAAATTGGGGACTTGCAACTGTAATATATGCCATAGTACATTGTTCCACGAACATATTGCAAAATCCTCTTGGCAGCTAACCAATGACTTTCTTTGGGTCCCTGCATAAATCGAGATACCATATTTACTGCAAAACAAATGTCTGGTCTAGAATGAGTTGGATAAACCAAGCTACCAGCAAGTTGTCTATATAGAGTAGGATCTACTTTCTTGGAGGTGCATTCCTTAGTAAGCTTGACTCTGGATTGGAAAGGAGTAGGGGCTGGCTTGCAATCAATCATTTTAAATTTCTCTAAAAGATCCAAAGTATATTTTGTTTGAGAGATGAACAACCCATCATGAAGTCTACTAATTTGCAAGCCAAGAAAATAAGTTAGTTCACCCAAATCACTCATATAGAATGCCCCTTTGAGATCTGATTTCAAATCATTAATTAAACCAATATTTGGTCCAGCTATGAGTAAATCATCTACATAAACTGCAACAATGATGATGTTATTGTTCACTTTCTTCACATAAAGATTTGGATCTAATTTACATTTTTTAAACTCATGAAGCTGGAAATACCTGTCAATCTTCTCATTCCATGCTCTTGGTGCTTGCTTAAGTCCATAGAGTGACTTCTTCAATCTGCAAACATGATTAGGATGTTGCTGATCTATAAAACCTGGAGGTTGATCCATATAGATTTCTTCATATAAATTTCCATTTAAGAAAGCATTTTTTACATCCATTTGATGAATATGCCACCCAAGACTTGCAGCCAAAGATAAAATAACTCTAATTGTATTCATTTTAATGGCAGAAGCAAATGTTTCTTCATAATCAACACCCTCTTTTTGATTAAATCCTTTAGCAACCAATCTAGCCTTGAATTTTTCTATATCACCATTTGATCTAAATTTTGTCTTATAAACCCACTTGCAACGAATAATATTCTTACCTTGGGGTTGAGGTACTAGTTCCCAAGTTTTATTGTCCATTAATGCATTATATTCTTCTTTCATGGCTTGCTCCCATTCTTTCTTCCCTCTAGCTTCTTCATATGATTTTGGATCATTTATTTGTAATGCTTTGTAATGCTCTGATACCTTGTTAAAACAGGCCATGAGAGCACAACCATTCCTTCCTTGGATCTTTGAGCCTTGTCTATAGATTTCTTCAACACTTCTTGTCTTTTGTCTAGCTGGAGAAACATCTTCTTCATCATCACTACCTGCAGATAATGGCTGATCAAAAGCATTAGTAGTTTCATTAGCAATGCATACCTCATCCTCATCAATATGGTCTTCACTTCTTTCTAGAATAGGAGAAGCATTTGTTGTTGTAGAGTGAGAGGAAGTGGTTGGAAGTTGTGAATGCTCATCAAACTTTACATCTCTACTTACAAATACCTTGTTTGTTGTCAAATCATATAACTTATAAGCTTTTGATTCTTCACTATAACCCATAAACAAACACTTGTGACTCTTTGGTTCTAACTTTTTCCTCTTTTCATCGGGAATATGTGTCCAAGCAATACACCCAAATACCTTTAAATAACCAATGTGAGGCTTTCTACCACTCCAAGCTTCTTTAGGGGTGATATTTGTGAGGGCTTTAGTGGGAATTCTATTTACAATATATGCAGCACAAGAAACAGCCAAACCCCAAAATTTATTATGTAAGCTTTTAAAATGCAACATACAACGAGCCATTTCCAGAAGAGTTCTATTCATTCGTTCGGCCACCCCATTTTGTTGAGGACTATAAGGCACTGTTCTTTGCACTTTAATTCCACAAGTCTCACAAAATGACTCAAATGCATAGTTACAATACTCACCCCCATTATCTGTTCTTAAACATTTAATTCTTTTCCCACATTGATTCTCAACTAAGGCCTTAAATTTTTGAAAAACTTCAAGTACCTCACTCTTTCTTTCAATAAAATAAACCCATACTCTCCTACTATAATCATCAATAAAAGTGAGGAGATACCTGGCACCTGAAAGTGAGGGATAGCCTGGTTCACATAAATCGCTATGAATGAGTTGTAATGGATGATTAACTCTCCATGCTTTACCTGAATCAAAAGGATCTCGATGATGTTTTCCTAGCACACATCCTTCACAAACTCCTTCAGATGGTGAGATTTTTGTTAACCCTCTAACCATATCCATTCTAACCATATCTTGCAATTTCCTATAATTTATATGTCCAAGTCTAGCATGCCAAAGTTTTGACATATAATTAGCTTGAGCAATATAAGAATGAGAGTATTTAAATTCTTCATCAGCAAATCCCACAAATTTAAAAAGACTCTCTTCATGATCAACTCTACCCATGGCAATTATATTGTTTGGGTCTTTTCTATCTCTAACAATAACTTGATCAGCAGTAACAACAAACTCATATCCAGCTTGAACTATTTTGTATACTGAAATTAGATTCACCCCTAATCCTTCAACCAATAAAACATTTTTCAAAGACCCATTTGTTACATTAACAGTTCCTGTACCTAAAACCGAAAGTTTCATTTTATTGCCAATAGTAATTTCTTGATCTGAATTCTTTCCTTCATAAAAATCAGTAAGCAAAGATCTATCTCCAGTCATGTGATATGATGCACCTGAATCTAAAATCCATTCTTTAATAGAATCTGAAGCAAAGTACCCCCCTTTAACATTAGATTTAACTTTAGGTGTAACACTTACCTCCTTACTTGTTTTATCTTCTCTTTTTTTGGAGATGGCTACAAAGCTGTACCTATCCTTCTTTCCATCCTTAAACTTTTCTTGCTTGGGCTTGTATTGATGCCTTTCATTGTCCTTATTTTTCAAACAGAATTTCTCCATGTGATTTTCACCACCACAATGCCTGCAAATAATGGGTTTTCTTCCATCTTGTTTCTCTGCACCATCATTTCTAGAAAAATGGTTAGAACCCTCATTATTCAGAAATTTATTATATCCTTTCCAATTCTTCTTTCCATCATTTCTAAAAAACTTACTTCTAGCTGCATATGCATGATTTTTCTTAAGATACCCTTCTTTAATAAGTTGAGCTTCTTCATCTATAACAGACTTACAAAATTGATCAAAAGTTTGCTGTGGAGTATTAGGATTTAGAAGAATAATCCTTTTCCTTGATTCCTTAAATACCTTGTATGGCTGAGGAAGCTTACTTTCAACCATTGTAATCAACTGAAAATCTTTCTTTGCATATTCAGCACCTATTTTCTTCAGTTGAGCATGTAAAAAAGTAACTTCATTGAAATAATCAACCATTTTTTCAAAATAAGATGGATCCAAGTTCACCAATTTTTCCTCTATACTAAATGTGCTAGTAATATCAGAATCTTTATAATCTTTTTCTAAATTATCCCACAGCACTATTGGATCATCAATATCAACAAACCTTCTATTGAGATTGGGGCTTAAAGCTTTACCAATAATACCTCTAGCTTGCTCCAACTTGCATCTCCAAATCTTTTTTTCTCTATCAGTTTGGGGTTCTCCAATCTCCTTATTCACTATTCTCCATAAAGCCTTTTCTCTCAAAGCATTCTTGACTGCAATCTTCCAATCTGCAAAACCACTTCCATTAAAGATTGGTAATACTTCATTTGTAGAGCCCATGTTAGCCACATAAGAAGAAACTTCAAGCAAATACTATTTCAGCAATATAGAAACTTTTAAAACAAATCACTTCAACAATCTATTTCTAGCTGAATCTCACAACAATCTTATAGTTGAACCTCACAACAATCTTCTAGTTGAACCTAGCTCTAATACCATGTTAAAACAGGCTAGAAACCATAAAGAAACAAAGTAACACTGTTGTCATCAAAAAAAAAATAGAGCAAAACAGGGCCAAGAAACATAGATATACAACTAATAAACAGCAATGTATTAATTTAACTTGCTTACAGCCATCAAATCTTCAAATGTCTTCTAACAATACAGTGCTTGCATGTGCACAGCACATATTTATACTTGTAATACCAAAATTTGGAAACTACTCTTCTAGAGTATTCTCTATCCTAGAATGTTCTACATAAAATCTGGATTGTTTAATGGAAGGCTGTAGAAAGCCTCTCCTCTAGATAATCGTAATCCTTAACATCACTTCTCTAGATTGTTCTAGACAATCTTAATCCTTAACAATTCCATACAACACCGATTTCGTACAAACAACAGGCAACAGAAGCGATTCCTCGCAGGACATTGGAGGCAATGCTCAACATTTTGTCTCTCTGCCTTGCAACTGCTTGTGTTGTGAGTCAATTGTTGTATGTTGTGCACAATGAAGAAGTAGCTGCATACATTTCGCTTGCCATGGTGGGCATACAAGCTCTGGGTTTCAGTATTTCTCTTACAGCTGGCGCAGAATACTTCTATTTTGCAACCTCAGATCCCCTTTTTGAGAAGCAACAATATTCTTGTGGAATTCATGAAGGGTCTTCTCCCATGTTTGGTTTCCTAATCAATGTCATTTTATTGCTTGCGTGTATTTGCACAATAGGACTTTTCCACAGTGTCTGGAAATCTCGTCTTTGTGTGGCCCAAGTACCAAGTGAAAAATGAGTGCTAATCTCGTGCGTAGTTATTTACGCCATTTGTATCCTCACAGAGATTTATGTTGGCATTGGTAAAGCCCAACATAATACTGCAAGTGGATTTGGTCCTTTCGGTTGCAATCTGAAAACTATGACTGTGTGGATGGAATGGAAGGAAGCAGTCAGGCCATATGTGGGATTAATTCAAGACTTGTTTTTGCTTCCTCATGTTGTTTGGATTTCTGAATGGAAATACACTAGAAAATCTCTAAGGAAAATTTATTACGTTGGAGTTAGTGCTCTCTGCCTCTCCCCTCAAATATACAATTACGTAAACTATGGAACGACGACGCACAAATCCCCAATTGAGCGCGATTGCCATGGAAATATAAGAGTGGGCTCAGTTGCCGCTCTGGTGTTGGCTTTCATAGTTTACCTCCACCAAACTGGACCAAAAATAAAGGAGAGCTGAGGAGGTAGGCAGATGAATAATCAGATTTTTCTACTTCCAGTGATTTTTAGTCCTAGTTGCTCATATCTCTCCTTTTTTATGACATTAAGCTTGGCACTTAATTCATGTCACTAATGTTTAATTACACCGAAAGCGTTTACTATCTTTTTCCGTTTGTTTTCCATTTTCAACATTCAGGCAGTTTAACGAGTCCCGTCCCATTGGGGTAGTGAAGATCCGTCCTTCCAATTAAATCACTGTAGTACGATATATTTGGTAAGTTGTATGTTTTAATAAGTCTACATTCATACCAAATGAAAAGTGATGCATTTAAATTATTCAAATATCAAACAAGATTATTACACCAATTATAAGATGTTCACATGAAAGGGTTGAAAATAGATTTTAAATACATTAACCACATCTTCAACACACTTGCACTGCATATTTTTTTTATTTTACATTTTTCAAAGAAATATATATTTTAATATTAATTTTAACATGTAATTAAAGAGCAGTAATATTCATATATGAGAAGAATGATGTAAATTGTTTATGTACATGAAATTAATTTTTTATATTTTACAAATATTTTATACAAACAATTTTATAAGTAAAAAGTTAAACCTTCAAATTTAAAATTAAATTATTTTTAAAAAAGTAAATTATTTTATGATTTTGATTATTTAATTTTTTATAGATGTGAAATTTGTATATTTTTACTATAAAATATTATAAAGTTGATTTTAATAAAATTAATAGATATTTTAAAAGAAAATTAGAAATAAAAAAATTATAAACCAATAAATCTTATATAATAATAATAATAATAAATGATTCAAAGATTTTAAAATCAATCTATGAAAATCACCTAGATTTTTCATCTAATATATTCACACTTACAAAATTATCAAAAAGGAATCCAACATAATAATAATAAATATACCCTTTTTAATTAAAATAATAATAAATTTTTTAAAAAGTATAACTACCTATTGTAACTACCTTAATATAACTACTTGCAAACTCCATCTCACCCGAGTTTGTAGAAGCTGACATTAATTTTGCTTCCGTGTTTCACTTATATATTTCAAAACTTCAAAATATAGCCTTCATCTAAAAGTGGAGGAATAGAACAAAATACTCACAAAATTTATAGCTTATTACCATTTGCTTCCACAAGAAATTTGGATGTTTCTAAAGACTTAAATTTAAAATTAATTTTAAACTAAATATTATGATTGTAATTAATAATTATATTTATTTTAATATATATTATATACAAATATATATTGTATTATAATTATTTTTATTATTATATAAAATATTTGATATAATAAATTATATTTTTATCATATATTACATAACATAAAATGTTACATTATTTTCAAAATAATTAATATTAAAAACTTTGGAATGTGAAGGACCTGCGATTAAATGTGAATGACCTCGTGATTTGTTCGGCGTGCTGAGGTGGCGATAGAGGAGGATCTCCTTCCTCTTGTCTAGTTTGGTTTTTTCTAACCTATGTTTAGTTAAACTTCTTTTATTGTGGTTTGTAAACCCCTTCCCTCCAGCTACATCCATACCTCGGCTCCTATGAAGCCTGAGTCTGGTGGTGTAATTATTGTGCCAAATTCACAGGTTAAAAGTACTTTCTCTCCTCCTTCCCAAACAAATAAATTATTCTCAGAAGTAGTCTCAAACGATGCTCCCTTGGTGGTTGCAAACACCAAATTTGACTTTATCAGTGGTAATGGAATTGCATGTAAAGAAGGTATGAACTCTGGAACTGCTTCGCTATCTATCTCCATTTTGTTGAATGAGGCAATGATTAATGAAATATCTAAAGAAAAGAATAGGCTTAAGGACTACTATTTTCTTTGCTGTTGTAGAAATAGATAAGTGTCCTGCCAGAACAGTCATGGATGATTGGTTCTATAACTTTTGGAATCTTAAATTAGGGTACCATAGTTCTTTCTATAGACAAATTCAAAAAGGGATTTTTGTTATTTTTTTCAACAACCATGAAACCCAGGTTGCGGTGCTCAAGAGGCAATACTAGACAGTTGGCAATACCTCCTTCTGTGCCCTAGGATGGATGCCTGAAGCCATTCATGAAGAAATTTTGGCCCTCTCCTCCCCTAGATGGATTCTTCTAAAAAATGTTCTGACGCAGTCAAGGATGGTGGATCCAATTAAGGACAGTCCAAACCTTGCATCCAACAATCAACACAGCAAAATACTCAACAACACAACAACAAAATAATTGTTTAACTATGTTTTTCATTAACATGCCTGGCTGTAGGGCCTTTAGGGTTAGGGCCAATTACAATCAGAAACAATTATGCAAGATCCAAACAGATCCAATACAATCTCAGCTAGTTCAGCTCTGAAAATAGTCAACAACTGATGGAAATCCTAAGGCAGATCTAAACTTGATCCCGCAAGCCTCCAAGCAATCTCCTTGTCTCCAAGTGTGCAAACCACTAGCTCTACAACTACAAACTATTAGATAACAATCTAATCTGCAAGATCCTTTCCACAACTTCGCCAACTCCAACTTTCGGAACCTCATATTTTATTTGCTAAGTCTTCCAAGTCATGAACTTCTATTGATCTCCTCCTCTCCCTAAACATCTACCCAAACATCCTATAAATACTAATCATCAGCCACAAGTTGGCTGAATGAAACCATTAACTCCCCCCAACAAATATTAAATTTAATACAAGTCAACATCAAAATAGCCTTACAAATATTTAATTCAACATGTCAACATGTAACAATAGCTACCAACAATAAATGACACGGAACTCTAGTCGATAAACCAGAACTACTAAGCAATAGTGAAATAACTGAGCATGCAAGGCATCGTCGAGCACTAGTGTCGACCGAGTACCGTAGGCATCGCCAAGTTACACTTTCACCGAGTGCCAGAGGTTACCGAGTTCCTACAGCAACTGAGCTTCCTTCAATGATCGAGACCGTTGGTCAAGGTTGCAACCAAGTAACACCGGCCAAACACACACCTCCCATGTAGATTCACTGAGTACCATAGAATGCCCCTGCATCAGACACCCCAGGTTCAAAAAGAGAAAATTCAATCAGCATGACTGATCGGATACGGAAGCATTTATTCAAGTATCCCTGGAAGGAAGCAGGACGAGAAAGGGGCAGTTTTTATATCTTAGCACGAGATCTTTCAGTGCATTCAATGATCACTTCCATGGGGGCGAATTCAAATGCTATGATGAGTTTGGAAATCATAGCTATGGAGGAATTTATGGGGATGGATATATCAGATAGATCAATAGGCACTTATGTTGAATCCCAACCATGCAAGTTGAAGCATGGCCAAACCTCTCAAGAGGAAAAGTGGTTAATCAAAGTGGCAGCCAATCTCAAATTGGATGAAATCTTCCCTTCTTTGTTCAGGCTCACTGTTGAGGGTGTGTATGATTCGCAGAGGGGTAAGATGTATCTTGTAGGCTGCCTTGACATTTGGGCCCGAACAGAAATTTTTCACAGCAACCGTAGCAATGATGTAGAAGATGGCCTAGATTGTCAAATTGACTTGAAAGTGCAATACCCACCAAGGAATTTAAGGCTGTTGATGGATCCGTCTGTGAGAGTGTCAATCCAAAGCAAGAGAATAGAGAGTGATCCACTTTATTTCAAGCCAATGGAGTTCCATACAACGCCGATTTCATACAAACGATAGGCAGCAGAGGCCATTCCTCACAGGACATTGGAGGCAATGCTCAACATTTTGCCTCTTTGCCTTGCAACTACCTATGTTGTGAGTCAATTGTTGTATGTTGTGCACAATGAAGAAGCAGTTGCATACATTTCACTTGTCATGGTGGGCATACAAGCTCTGGGTTTCAGTATTTCTCTTACAGCCGAGGCAGATTACTTCTATTTTGCAACCTCAGATCCCCTTTTCGAGAAGCAACAATATTCTTGTGGAATTCATGAAGGTTCTTCTCCCATGTTTGGTTTCCTAATCAATGTCATTTTATTGCTTGCGTGTATTTGCACAATAGGACTTTTCCACAGTGTCTGGAAATCTTGTCTTTGTGTGGCCCAAGTACCAAGTGAAAAATGAGTGCTAATCTCGTGCGTAGTTATTTACGCCATTTGTTTCCTCACAGAGATTTATGTTGGCATTGGTAAAGCCCAACATACTACTGCAAGCGGATTTGGTCCTTTCAGTTGCAATCTGAAAGCTATGACTGTGTGGATGGAATGGAAGGAAGTCGTCAGGCCATATGTGGGATTAATTCAAGACTTGTTTTTGCTTCCTCATGTTGTTTGGATTTCTGAATGGAAATACAACAGAAAATCTCTGAGGAAAATTTATTACATTGGAGTTAGTGCTCTTTGCCTCTCCCCTCAAATATACAATTACGTAAACTATGGAACGATGACGTACAAATCCCCAATTGAGTGTGATTGCCATGGAAATATAAGAGTGGGCTTAGTTGCTGCTCCGGTGTTGGCTTTCATAGTTTACCTGCACCAAACTGGACCAAAAATAAAGGAGAGCTGAGGAGGTAGATGAATAATCAAATTTTTCTACTTCCAATGATTTTTAGTCCTAGTTGCTCATATCTGTCTTTTTTTATGACATTAAGCTTGACACTTGATTCATGTCACTAATGTTTAATTACGCCGAAGGCGTTTACTATCTAGCATGACACAATTTTTCCGTTTGTTTTCCATTTTCAACATTCACGCAGTTTAACGACTCCCATCCCATCAGGGAAGTAAAGATCCGTCCTTCCAATTAAATCACTGTAGTACGATATATTTGGTAATTTGTATGTTTTAATAAGTCTACATTCATACCAAATGAAAAGTGACGCATTTAAATTATTCAAATATCAAACAAGATATTACACCCATTATAAGATGTTCAGATGAAAGGGTTGAAAACCGATTTTAAATACATTAACCACATCTTCAACACACTTCCACTGCATTTTTTTTTTATTTTACATTTTTCAAAGAAATATATATTTTAATATTAATTTTAACATGTAATTAAAGAACAGTAATATTCATATATGAGAAGAACGATGTAAATTTTTTATGTACATGAAATTAATTTTTTATATTTTACAAATATTTTATACAAACAGTTTTATAAGTAAAAAGTCAAACCTTCAAATTTAAAATTAAATTATTTTATGATTTTGATTATTTAATTTTTTATAGATATAAAATTTGTATATTTTTACTGTAAAATATTATAAAGTTGATTTTAATAAAATTAATAGATATTTTAAAAGAAAATTAGAAATAGAAAAATTATAAACCAATAAATCTTATATAATAATAATAATAATAATAATAATAAATGATTCAAAGATTTTAAAATCAATCTATGAAAATCACCTAGATTTTCCATCTAATATATTCACACTTACAAAATTATCAAAAAAGAATCCAACATAATAATAATAAATATACCCTTTTTAATTAAAATAATAATTTTTTTTGAAAAAATATAACTACCTATTGTAACTACCTTAATATAACTACTTGCAAACTCCATCTCACCCGAATTTGTAGAAGTTGACATTAATTTTGCTTCCGTGTTTCAATTATATATTTCAAAACTTCAAAATATAGCCTTCATCTAAAAGTGGAGGAATAGAACAAAATACTCACAAAATTTACAACTTATTACCATTTGCTTCCACAAGAAATTTGGATGTTTCTAAAGACTTAAATTTAAAACTAATTTTAAACTAAATATTATGATTGTAATTAATAATTATATTTGTTTTAATGTATATTATATACAAATATATATTGTATTATAATGATTTTTATTATTATATAAAATATTTGATATATAATAAATTATATTTTTATCATATATTACATAACATAAAATGTTACATTATTTTTAAAATAATTAATATTAAAAACTTTGGAATGTGAAGGACCTGTGATTAAATGTGAATGGCCTGGTGATTTGTCCGACGTGTTGAGGTGGCAATAGAGGAGGATCTCCCTCCTCTTGTCTGGTTTGGTTTTTTCTAACCTATGTTTAGTTAAACTTCTTTTATTGTTGTTTGTAAAGCCCTTCCCTCTAGCTACATCCATACCTCGGCTCCTATGGAGCCTGAGCCTGGTGGTGTAATTATTGTGCCAGATTCATAGGTTAAAGTACCTTCTCTCCTCCTTCCCAAACAAATAAATTATTCTCAGAAGTAGTCTCAAATGCTGCTCCCTCGGTGGTTGCAAACGACAAATTTGACTTTATCAGTGGTAATGGAATTGCATATAAAGAAGGTGTGAACTCTGGAACTGCTCTGCTATCTATCTCCATTTTTCTGAATGAGGCAATGATTAATGAAATATCTAAAGAAAAGAATAGGCTTAAGGACTCTACTATTTTCTTTGCGGTTGTAGAAATAGATAAGTGTCCTACCAAAAAAGTCATGGATGATTGGTTCTATAACTTTTGGAATCTTAAATTAGCGTACCATATTTCTTTCTGTAGACAAATTCAAAAAGGGCTTTTGTTATTTTTTTCAACAACCATGAAACCCAGGTTGCGGTGCTCAAGAGGCAATACTGGATAGTTGGCAACACCTCCTTCTGTGCCCTAGGATGGATGCCTGAAGCCATTCATGAAGAAATTTTGGCCCTCTCCTCCCCTAGATGGATTCTTCTAAAAAATGTTCCACCATTCATGTGGCACTTTCTCCCCCAAATTATTGAACCTATGGGTAAGGTTGTTAGAATGGATGATTCGACGCATCTTATCCCCCATATGGATGCAAAAATTCTTTTTTTGATTAAGCCAGGTATCGATATTCCGACCTCCCTAGATATTAACATCATGGGTGAAACTTTCTCTTTTCTAGTTGAGATCCTCGGGGGCCTTAATGCCTGCTTCATTTGTAAAAAAGAGGGAAACATTAGGAAGGATTTCCCTATTATTAAGCGAATGAAATCCTCTAACCCTCCCAAAAAATCCTCTACCCCTAGTATCTCCCCCACAGATATCTTGAGCACTACCAAGAATTCTTCCAAGGAGCCTATTCTCCCCACCCCCTGACCCTTCAATGAGAAATCCTCTGCTTCTCCCCTTGTTCTTGACACTGCTACTAGTCCCAAGGTATTTTTAGTGGCGATTATTCACCAATTGGAAAATGTGTCTCATCGGGCGTATAGAAATTGGCAAAAAAATGCATAATATAGAGGTTGACCGGTTCACCCATATTTTATAAAAGACGCGTATAGTGGTCAGCTTGTTCACCACTAGTTGTACGTAATTTCATTACCGTAGTCGGGTTGTTCGCCCATTTTTCTATATTATATTTTACTATTATTCACCACAGATTAAGGAAGGGTGTATTTATCGAGGATCACCATTCGCCAAAGGCCCATTGTCCCAAGTGAAAGTTTTATTTGCACTAGGAACCAATTCGCCATGTATTATACATAATCATGTCCTAAATTCCCACCCTATTCGCCTAGTCAATTACTTGAAATTACGTGGGGTTCACCAAATATTAGTTATTATCATATGCAATAGTCACCCCCCTCACCAAAATTTGAAATAAGCATTTGTATATAAGGATAGTTTCAAGAGATTTAGTAGTACAAATATTCAGTTGATTCTAAGCTCACAATTGTGATCGGTAGTGAACTGGAACAAGTCTGTAGTATCTTATACAAGTAAAATTTTACTATAGCCTTAATTTGTTAGAGATGTCATAGTCAAAGTTAAATAGGAAGAGGACTATTGAAGGTGGAGAAGTCCAAGAGGCCAATGAAATACAGAAATATATCTTCATACTTTGGTAGGGGCAGGCACAATGGTGTTGGTGAAAGTGAGGAAAGTAAATCATCAAAGGAACCTGTACAACTTCAAGGTTCCCAACCTACACTGGAGTCTTTTTGACAAATTGGGGAACCTAATAAATCTGGTGACAAAGTTGCGGAACCTGATTATCTGATGAAGATGACCTTGAAGAAGACTTTCAAGTAAATAACTAGTACCATGATGATTCGATCAACTTCGGTGATGGTTCAATTAATAGTAACACTAAAGGGAGAGGAAAATCAAAAGAAAAAATTGATCATCAATGGGAGATTTCCAGGATATTTAAATTTAATTGGGCGACAAAGTATCCATTCATTGAACCCATGGACAATCCAATTGTAGGTGAGCTGCCAGTAGAATGCAGATGTACAATTTGTAGTTGGAAGTATAAAAAGGAAAAGCAGTTGCAGCTTAAACTAGACACCATGGGTAAGTGCACAAAGATGGGGGACCAAAAAGGGGATATAAGATGCCACTTTTTTCCTGAAATCAGCAAACTCTGAACTTCAACAAGAAATTGAAGATAGTTAGACTCAAAATTTTAAGATGTGACAAAAAAAAGAGAGTTGTAATACTCTGAATCTAGTTCCTAAACTACTAACTTATTTTGAAAATTGTGCAGATTAAGGCCCTAAAAAAGGGGGAGCACAAAAAGTGGTCCTATTTTTTGTCAAAAAACATAACATAGCATCTGGTGTGCTCCCCCTAAAATGTTAACTTTTTTTTTGAATTTTTTTAATCGCTCCAGTGAGAAGTTAGCTAACACCACATAGTTTATCTCAGAATTTTTTGGTAATTTTTTGATGAATTTACGAAGTGCACACATCCTGAAAACATGAAATTTTTGTGTTCTCCCCCTAGAAATCATTTAAAACTAATCGAGAATCAAATTTTCTTTTTTTTTTAAAAGTGTGTAGAATGGAGTCTAGTTTCTAAAAATGTAACTTGTTGCAAAATTCGATGAACGAGCCAAAATCTATGCCCAAAATAGTACATGTTGGTTTTTTACAAAAAATGGACATACACAAAAGAAATTAGAGTTGAAAAACTTAACATAATTAGAATTCAAAATAAATTATATGCTTAGATAGCTAATAGAGAGATCTACAATATCATGTCATCTGATTTTTACGTTCTTGAGCCACGAGTAAACCAAACGAGGACCACACAAAAAAATGTCATTTTTTTCTATGTCTATTGGAAAACATGTCTCAAGCCTATTTCAATCGTCCAAGCCTTTGGGTTGGATCTCCAAGGCAAATCCAAGCCTTAGGATTGGTAAATTCCAATGCCTTACAAAGCGTGTACTCCCTATAGGGTGCATGCCTTATAGGGTGAGTGCACTATTGAAATCTATGGCTTTCATAGGGCGTGCGCCCTATGAAAGTCATAGATTTCAATAATGCGCTCACCCTATAGGGCGTGCACCCTATTTAAGACAGATTTAAATAGTGATGAGAAATAGTAAGAGAGAGAGAGAGAGGGAGAAGGCTCTCTATCTCTCTCTCTCTCCACCTTCGTACCCTCTATATTTTCCCTTATTACCATATTTCACCCCCTCTCTCTCTTTCACACACATATGCTATCTCCCACCTTCCTACCCTCTATATTCCCCTTCTCTCTCTCTCTCTCTCTCTCTCTCTCTACAACTTCCTATCCTCTATATTTTCCCTTCTTACCATCTTTCACCCCCCCTCTCTCTCTCTCTCCCATACTCTCTCTCTATACAACTTCCTATCCTCTATATTTTCCCTTCTTACCATCTTTAACCCCATCTCTCTCTCTCTCATGCACATATGCTCTCTCCCACATCTCTCTCTCTCTCTCTCTCTCTCTCCACCTTCGTACCCTCTATGTTTTCCCTTATTACCATATTTCACCCCCTCCCTCTCTCTCTCACACACATATGCTCTCTCCCACCTTCCTACTCTCTCTCTCTCTCTCTCTCTCTCTATCTCTCTCTCTCTCTCTCTCTCTCTCTCTCTCTCTCTCTCTCTCTCTCTCACACACACACACACACACCTCACCCTCTCAACCCCTCTCTCTCTCTCTCTCTCTCTCTCTCTCTCTCTCCCTCCTTCCCCTTCTCTCCTACTCTCCCCATTCTCTCTCTCTCTCTCTCTCTCTCTCTCTCTCTCTCTCTCTCTCTCTCTCTCTCTCTCTCTCTCTCTCTCTCTCTCTCTCTCTCTCTCTCTCCTACTCTCCCCATTCTCTCTCTCTCTCTCTCTCTCTGTCTCTCTCTCTCTTATCTCTTTTTCTTGTTTTTCATAGGGCGCATGCCCTATTTAAGAGTATGAATAACACTTTTTTGTTTTGTATAGGGTGCACACCCTATAGCGTGCTGGCACTATGCAAAACAAAAACAAACAGTCTTCTTTGCCAAGGATCTCGTGAAAGAGGACCACTTTTTCTGTATGCTTTCTGAGTTCTGCATGTTATTTGACAAGTATTCACTTTTCATGGTGTTGATAGTGACAAAGAAGCATATTGTATCAATTTGCACCATATTTTTATTTAAAAATCAACATCGAATTGTGAAAGTCAATTATTATCACCGAAATTTATCGATTGAAGTTTTTTTTTTTTTTTACATCTTAAATGTGAATAAAGAGTGTTTTGGTTTATAATTGGTATGATATAGACTTGTTCAATACATAATTTGATATAATTGTAATAAATTTATATTATAATTTGTCATATTGTAAGAGGTTTATATTATAATTTGACTTATTGTTTTACATTTATATTATATTTTTAAAATTGTAATCAATTCATATGTAGAAATCATCATCATGCCAAAGAAATGAGCAAATAATTTAACACCGAAAGAGCATGAAAGAGACAAAGAGAAGAAAAGGGAAAGAATGAGACAACTTCATGAACAAAAAAAATTAGATACCATACAAGAGGATTTTTCTTTGGATGAGGAACATGAAACATCAATATAAAGTAAGAGAGAATTGGAATTGGAAACAAAAAGACAACGAATGAGAAACTTGTGTGCAACAAGACAATTGAATTATGAAGGTGCGGGGACATCATATATGAGTTCCCAAGCTCAAGAGACATCATCATCTAATGTTGGAGGCACACCAATGTATCATGTTGAAGGCACACCATTGTCTACTTCTGAAGGTGGAGGCACACCAATGTATCATGTTGAAGGCACACCATTGTCTACTTCCAAAGGTGTGGGCACACCCTTGTATCATGTTGAAGGCACACCATTGTCTACATCCCAAAGTGGAAGTACACAATTGTATCATGTTGAAGACACACCATTATCTACATCCCAAGGTGTAGGCACAACATTGTCTCATGTTGAAGGCACACCATTATCTACATCCCAAGGTGTAGGCACAACATCGTCTCATGTTGAAGGAACTCAAGATGGTATGCAATTCATACATAATATTTTTGATGCTCCTAGAATTATTTATAGAAAGCGAAAATATTTGATTGATATTGATACTAACATTTTGCAAGAAATGCCTGACAAGATTCCCAAGTGTACTTGTCAAAGAAATGCTAATCGTATTTGGAGATCATTTTTTGAGAATTTAAACATGATAGGAAGATGTCAACTATTTGTTGAAATGATGAGAAATCTGAAATTTAGGCCCATCATGAAGATTCTTGGGCTAAGAACGATGGATCAGTCAAGTGAAAATCTATTGTAAAGAATCTAATGACTGCATATGAGAGTGTGGGTTCTACATCACGCACAAAAGATAGTAATGTCACATGACTTGTACTTACATCAACGATAGTAAGCACTCAAATGAAGAAATATCGACTCATTAGAAAGACAAGAAAAACATTGAAAATAGGTAGAAAGTTTCTAATGAGAGCCTTGAGAAGGCATCAAAGAGTGGAAGATCCAAATAGAAATGAGTTATGGGCATTTTCCGATAGACTACCGTGAAAAGATAAAGCAATTGTTGAAGCTTTGAAATCCTTGATTGAAGAAATTTGGAAGAATAATACACGGGTATCTCCTAATCAAAGAGATGTTGTAAGGAGGATTGGTAGTCAAATCATGTTCCACATCCAAAACATTTTTTGGACTCAACTCAGACACAATTCTTTACAAAATTTATGCATATGTATCCTCAAATTAAAATTAGTCAAAGATATTTTGAAATGTGTAAACCTTTTTATGTGAAGATAAATCACACACGCACAACTTGTTGTTGTAAGGTACATATTGAATTTTCTAACCATTTTGAAGTTTATAGGAATATATGTGTAGATTTGCACTCTAACAATGTTTTGCAAGATTGTAACATAAATGTCCCACCTATATCTTCAAGGGAATTAATATCTACCATTTTATGTGAAAGAGTAGATGGTCAACAATTTTACAAGCTCTCATGCTTGAATGGTACATGCATAGATTGCGGAGGCTTGCAACGTTTGCCAATTTGTCAACTTATGGAGAGTACGCATGCAATTGGTAATGAAATAGTGGAATTTGGAAAATATAAGACCATGACATACAATCTAAAAGATGGAAAAGAGGCTAAAAGATGTGATTTAGTAATTGAAAAAATTCCAGTGTATCAGTTCATAGACATTTTTTGTAAAAAAATTATTTATGAGTATGCAAGGCATACACATAGAGTGTGATGGTTGGATATGCAATTCAAGTTGTGCAAGGACACATTCCCACTTGAGACCATTGTTTCAGTTGTGGACTTTCTTAGAACTACACACTACAACCACAGAATGAGGTGCAAGCAAAGTATTATAGCTCTTGAAATAGGTCGCTATATTTGTTCATATAACATTCATGCATACACCAAATAGTACAGAGGAGAACAGGAAGATATTGAGGGAGTATCATTTTTATATTAGCAATTATTGCTCACATTCTACAGAGTTTGTACATGGTTACTTTCAACTATTTTATGGTCATTTGGCAAATAGGGGCATAAAATATCATCGACAAATCATATGGTCAAATAATTGTTCATCACAATTCAAGAATTCACAGATGTTTTATTGGTTGTGCAGGATGCATAAGATTACTGAAATTCAATATATGTGAAATTTCACAGAGGCCAATCATGGAAAGGGAGAGCACAATGGCGCAGTTGCATGTATTAAAAGACTAGCCTTAGCACGTGAAGAATTAAAGTACAAAGAGAAAGAAACATTGTCAGATGCGAGATGTATTGTCCAATGGTGTAACACTACAATGGGTCCAGGTAATGAAGGTGAGTCTATGGTTCATAGATTTTTTTGCTTGATGGATGAAACTAACATTGCACCATATGAGGATTGTTGTACATTGACAGGATCGAGTGAGCTACACTCTTTTAGAAGTTGTAATGCAAGTTCATGGAGTATCCACACACAACATATGGCGTGCTTTTGTTCATCATGTGTAGATGAAGATTAGGATGGGTGTTAGTCAAAGGAATGGGTTGACGAATGGTATACACGTATTTTGAGTCCACTTGCCTCCTATCATCCCCATGAATCACTACAATTGATAGAAATGCAATCATCCATTGACTTTGATCGCTTATCTGATCTAGTACAACCAAGTAAAAATTTTCACATACAAATAGTCTCAAATTTAGTACTTTATTGTAAATATTTAGTAAACTAATGTCCTCATTATGTTTATATCATTACAAGCCATGTTTTTTCTGTTATTGCACCTAAAAACAATGAAGAAGGGACAAATTATTATTTGTGTCGTTGTGTTGAGGCAAAAAATAAATTGGATCACTCAGTTATCGATGGTGAAGAATTAGAATACCATATAGGAGCAGTGGTTGTAACTGGTACATGGCTTAGACGGTATGCTATGAAGAACCCTAGGTTGTGGTTGTTCGAGGATTGGGAGACACACATAAAGATTCTTCATTATTCAAACCTCTTCATTGCATCAAATGTCCACTTGATCAGATATGGGGGAAGACCGCATAATAAAACTCTTTGGAAGTTTTGTGAGTCAAACCACGAGGAAATAATTGAGACAATCAAGGGTAGGGCAGACACAATTGGTTCATTGGACTAAATGGAGATACAAAATATTGTAACATGGTAAATGGACTAATTGGAGATACATTTTCACATCCAAAGGAAATATATGGTTGTTTTGGAGCGTGTACTGCTGCTCACCCCTATGGCTCCAAAAATGCATGAAAAGTGAGTGATTTAACAAAGGAACTATATGAAATAATTAATCCCAAGACTTCAAACTATAGATAGTGTCTTATTATGTCATAAAACCTCTAAATACCAAAGGAATTATACTCAGACCTCCTATAACCCCAAAAAACACCAAATTTTCTCTCTTCAAACCCTTAAACCAAGGGTTTCTCAAATCGGTGCCCTCCAATCACTTCCAGGTTCAAACAGTTATTGATTAACCTTTAAATCAACAATATAAGATGATATTATTTGACAACAAGGAAAATATGGACTATCATCTACCCGCTAAAAAATGCAGGCATCTCCATCCTCAAGATTATTGGCAATTGAAAAATATTTCCATCCATGAATCAAGGAAGCTTGAGAGAGATTTTCAAGGAATCGTACATGCCATTCCCTTCTACTAGGATCCACAAGAGTCACCATTATTCTTTCTCTTGGTAATTTGAGTTTATCTACAAATGTGTTCGGTGTTGTCTATAGAACAAATTGTCCCTCAAGTGATCATAACTCGTCGGAATAGCACTTGTGGAAGGATTAGGGCATCAATTTGTCTATTCCAATAGCTTCGAATGGCTAGGTAAATGCTAGTGGAAACCTTGTTCACCACGCACAGTCATTTCATCATTGCCGATGACTCCAGGCTAAAGTTTCCCTCAAGGTCATTGAAGTATGAAATCAGCGATCTTTGTGGGGTCATATCTTAGAGCTCGTACAAGGTAGCATCAATCCATTAGTTGCTACAAGACCATGTTGCTGAGGCCTACAAAAGCCTATCTCAGTTTTTAGAGATTCAAGTTTGTTTAAATTTAGCAACACATTCTCGGTCAATGTCAGAACTCACAGTGTTCCTCAGTTCAAATGACAACCGTTGCGTATCTTTTGAACCGTCGGTCGTAGCATGGAACCGTCTATTCCAATAGCTCTGAATGGATGGGTAAATGCTAGTGGCAACCTCGTTCACCACACACAGTCATTCGATCATGGCTGATGACCCCAAGCTGAAGTGTCCCTCAAGGTCGCTTAAGTATGAAATCATCGATCTTTGTGGGGTCATATCTCGAAGCTCATGTGAGGTAGCATCAATCCATCAGCTCCTACGGGAGTGTGTTGCCGGGGCCTAAAAATTATAGCTTGGTTTTCAAAGATTCAAGTTCATTTAAATTTGGAAATACATTCTCAGTTGATGTTAGAACTCAAAGTGTTCCTCAGTTCAAATGGCCAATGTTGCGTATCTTTCCAACCATCGGTCGTAGCATGGAACCATCTGTTCCAACAATTCTGAATGGTCGGGTAAACACTAGTGGCAATCTCATTCATCATGCACAGTCATTCGATCACCACTGATGACTCCGGGCTGAAGTGTCCCTCAAGGTCACTTAAGCATGAAATCAGTGATATTTGTGGGGTCATATCTCAGAGCTTGTGTGAGGTAGCATCGATCCATCAATTGCTACAGGACCATGTTGTCGGAGCCTACAATAGCCTGTCTCTATTTTCAAAGATTCAATTTTGTTTAAATTTGGAAACACATTCTTGGTTGATGTCAAAACTCACAATGTTCCTCAGTTCAAACGGCCAACATTGCATATCTTTCCAACCGTTGGTCATAGCATGGAACTATCTGCTCAAAAAGCTCTGAATGGCTAGGTAAATGCTAGTGGCAACCTTGTTCACCACACATAGTCATTTGATCACCGCCAACGACTCTAGGCTGAAGTGTCCCTCAAGGTCGCTTAAGCATGAAATCATCAATCTTTGCGGGATCATATCTCGGAGCTTGTGCAAGGTAGGATCTCTCCATCAATTGCTACAGGACCGTGTTACTAAGGCCTACAATAGCCTGTCTCAATTTTCAAAGATTCAACTTCGTTTAAATTTGGCAACACATTCATGGTGGATGTAAGAACTCACAATGTTCCTCAGTTCAAACGACCAATGTTGTGTATATTTTCAACCGTCGGTCATAGCATGGAACTGTCTATTCCAAAAACTCCAAATGGCTAGGCAAATGCTAGTGGCAACCTCATTTTTCATGCATAGTCATTTGATCACCACTGACGACTCCGGGCCGAAGTGCCACTCAAGGTCACTTAAGCATGAAATCAGCAACCTTTGCGGGTCATATCTCAGAGGTCTGTGAGGTAACATCGATTCCTTAGTTTCTATAGGACCGTGTTGTCGAGGCCTATAATAGCCTATCTCAATTTTTAGAGATTCGAGTTCATTTAAATTTGGCAACACATTCTTGGTCGATGTCAGAACTCAAAGTGTTCCTCAATTCAAATGGCCAACGTTGTGTATCTTTCCAACCATCATTTGTAGCATGGAACCATCTGTTGGAACAGCTTTGAATGGCCGGGTGAACGCTAGTGGCAACCTCATTCACCACACACAGTCATTTGATCCCCGCCGATGACTCCGGGCCGAAGTGTCCCTCAAGGTCACTTAAGCATGAAATTGATGATCTTTGCAGAGTCATATTTCAGAGCTTGTGTAAGGTAGCATGGATCCGTCAGTTTCTACAGGACCGTGTTGCCGAGGCCTACAAAAATTTGTCTCATTTTTTAGAGATTCAAGTTCATTTAAATTTGGCAACACATTCTCGGTCAATGTCAGAACTCAAAGTGTTCCTCAATTCAAACGGCCAACATTGCATATCTTTCCAACTGTCGGTTGTAGCATCGAACCATCTATTCGAACAATTCTAAATGGCTGGATAAGGGCTAGTGGCAACCTTTTTCACCATGCACAGTCATTCAATCCCTACCGATGACTCTGGGCCGAAGTGTCCCTCAAGGTCGCTTAAGCATGAAATTGCCAATCTTTGCGGGGGTGATATCTTGGAGCTTGTGCGAGGTAGCATTGATCTGTGAGGTGCTACAGGACCATGTTGCTAAGGCATACAATAGCCTATCTCGATTTTTAGAGATTCAAGTTCATTTATATTTGGAAACACATTCTTGATCGATGTGAGAACTCATAGTGTTCCTCAGTTCAAATGGCCAACATTGTGTATCTTTCCAACCATTAGTAATAGCATGGAACTGTCTATTCCAATAGCTCTGAATGGTTGAGTAAATACTAGGGGAGACCTCATTTGGCACACACAGTTGTTCGAACCCCATCGATGACTCTGAGCTGAAGTGTCCCTCAAGGTCCCTTAAGCATGAAATCAGTGATCTTTGCGGGGTCATATCTTGGAGCTTGTGCAAGGTAGCATTGATCTGTCAAGTTCTACGAGACCATGTTGTCGAGGCCTAAAATAGCCTATCTCATTTTTTAGATATTCAAGTTCATTTATATTTGGAAACACATTCTCGGTCGATGTCAGAACTCACAGTGTTCCTCAGTTCAAATGGCCAACATTGCGTAGCTTTCTAACCGTTGATTGTAGCATGGAATCACATGTTCCAATAGCTCTGAATGGTTGGGCAAACTCTAGGGGAAACCTCTTTCGGCACACACAATCATTCAAACCCTATTGATGACTCCTAGCCGAAGTGTCCCTCAAGGTCCCTTAAGCATGAAATCAATGATCTTTGCAGGGTCATATCTCGGAGCTCGTGCGAGGTAGCATTGATTCAACAAGTGCTATGGGACCATGTTGTCAAGACCTAAAATAGCCTATCTTGGTTTTCAGAGATTCAAGTTCATTTATATTTAGAAACACATTCTCGATCGATGCCATAACTCATAGTGTTCCTCAGTTCAAACGACCAACATTGTGTATCTTTCAAACGGTCGGTCGTAGCATCAAACTGTTTGTTCCAACAACTTTGAATGGCTAGATAAATGCTACTGACAACCTTTTCTGGCACACAAAGTCATTCAAATGTTGGCGACCACTTCGAGGCAAGCAATAGGATGAGTGCAAATATGTATTCTAGTGTTTGTCATTAACAATCAGTCAGTTAGGGGACAATTAGAAGTTAGTTTGTAAAAGCATAAGGTTGCACATCCACATCCGTCATAGTAATCTTATTAATAAAATAACTCTTGCCAATATTAGGGTACCCACAGATCAAAATAGGCTTGGTATTGGGGTCAATAGATGACAACCTTTCCATATGCTGCCTCACCTGTTCGAGGTCATGTCTTTATATTGTGACTATCCTGTGGAACAGGGAACACACCAATGAATATAAATGTTTGATTCCACGTGATCTTGGATAGGTTGTGATGTAGAAATATTGCCTTTTATTATATTTATACATTTTTGCATTCATTTCATTACTTTTATTATTATTATAGTCAAGGAATTGACTGTTATTGAGGATAGTGACTGGCATTTGTAGCACATTCAGCAAGTTAAACATACATTGATAAACATACAAGCATAACTATAAGGCATGAGAAATTTATAAAGAATAAGACATCCACATAAACATAAATTAGTATACATCAATACACCAAACACATGAATTGCATACCTAAAACATAAAAAATATATATTCATTGGGCATGAAGCCAAATATATATGTCCAATAATGTCATACATTGAATATATTCAATACATTTAAACTAGCTTCGTCAAAGGCAAATGGATGTACAATGTATCACTTATACAATATACAAAAAATATGTCCACTAATGCCATATAGGTATACAATCCATATCCCTAATCTAGTCCTTTCTCGTCAGGGGAAGAAAACAAATCCTAAGCTATCTTTGATCGTCACATCGATGGAGATGTAGTGGATGTTGTAGTCTTCTAAGTGCGCTCACTCATCCTCCTGTCTAGACTCTTCTATAGCTCAAGCTGATAAAAAAAAAAGTAAGCATCAATAACTAATATACATTAAAATTGAATTATACAATGACATAAAATTGAATATTCACTTACCACTAGCAAATAGTCACTATGTTCATCCACCGAAGGCGCATGCTGGCGATCTAGAGTAATAAGTCCCTACAACAATGATCAAAATAATAATTAAAATACATACATGAATATCATTATAAAATTCAATACAAACTATTAAAATAACAATTAAAATTAAGTGATCTCTTCCATACCTCAGTCAGTGCTTCAGAACTAGCTACTACTACAGCTACTCCATGATCCAAAGTATCATGGATAGAAGGAGGAGTCTCTGATGTCAATAACTGAAAATGAAACAAAAAAATTATTATGCAGTTATCAAGATTACATATACTTTTTACAACCCTACTAATGAGTAAATGATACCTCCGTGAAGGTTCAATCGCGTCTCTCAGTGTGCAGTGTCAAAGTCAAAGCTCCAACATTCAACTAGTGCACATGTACATTGAAAATTATAAGATAACCATTCATATAAGAACGTACTACTGACATGTTAATTATAATGCATTATTACATATATACCTGTGGACTCAATGGTGATGTCACAAAGCTAGGTGAAAGAATGTGATCATCGTGCCTTTGGATTTTGATCATAATTTGTCTAGTAATTTAGTCATTCATTCATTTATTAATTAAATATAATCAAGTAAATTAAGTGAACATGCAAATAAAGATACCTCAAGGAAAGTGGCACGATGCCCTTCGCTATCTGTTGTGAATATTGATGGTCCACCAGTGAACGTCTAATGCACATGCACAATAAGTTATGATACAATTATTCATATAATTACATAATAATCAAATATGTTAATTAAAATGTTTTATTCAATACATACTTGTGGAATTGACGACGATATGTAGAAGGGGACATGAGGATCATTGCCACTTCCATTGCCAATGCCACTAACACTCTTGCCCTGAATTTTCATCATAATCAATAGATACTAAATTAATTAGTTATTCTTTTATAAATGAAATATGATCAAAGCAATTTAATGAACTTGGAAATATTTACCTGTGTGTCAATGCCAAATGTCATATTTAGAAAGCTATCAGTCATCATTCCAGGATCATCTTCCTCTCTCTCGTCAGTACCAAATGTGCACAAGCATCCATATGACCGACAAATATGTCCCCTCAAGGATTACCATGGTCACCCTCAACTAAAGCAATGGCACAATGAATGAGAGTCTATGTCAGAGCACTAATCGTTCCTAGTGTGTCTGCCTCTACATATTCCTTCACAATGGAAGGAATAGTAACATGATCCATCTGTGGCTTTTCAATAGGAACCCTAGGTGCGTTAGGGTCACGATGTTCCCCTGCTCAATCAAATGATGACCCTCCTCCTCTACCATGAGAATCTAGATATTCAAAATAATTTGGCACCTCCTTGAGTACAAACTCGCAATAAAGTTTCCTCAAGAAATATATAGGAACCTCATGATTGTTACAAGGAAGTGAATGAAAGACCATCCACTATCTCTCCCAAAAATTGTTTTTAATGTCTTCATTTAAGCACCAATGAATTGGGAACCTCCTTGTTGTAGTTCTAAGAGTATCTGTGTCCCCTGGTTTTTAAAATAGCTTGCAAATTTCATCTTTTGTGATTTTTTTCTTTTTTATGTCTGCATAAGATAATTTATTTGCATAATATTGTTTTTGTTCTTCTCTTTTATCCCACCATAAATTAATTTTCCCACTAACCGAGCTTATGTGGGTCAAGATTGCTTCCAATGATTTTGCAAGTCTTTCCCTTCTGGGATTTGTACCACTAGAATATTTTAACCTAGTAATTAAAGATTATAATTCTTTTTTCCCTCTTTCAATTTGGTTCATCAAATCTTGTTGTGTTCCAGGAGGAGGTTTCTTGATTGGTGGAGGCAATTGAGGCCCATTTTCTTCATTTGTTTCTTCATTCGGTTCTTCATGAGGAGACGGAGGGTTTGGTGGAAGGTTTGGTTGAGGGAGATTATTTCTTCCTAGCAATTAAAAAGTCTAGATTTTAAAATCTTCATTACACACAAATTTAAACAAAAATAAATTTTAACAAAACAAATTGCTACAAAACTAAAATTTTAAAACAAATAAGAGGCATGGGGTGTAAAAACACTTACCTCTTCTTCTGGATCGAACTTGATGAAACCATGGAGCCATTTGATGGATGAATGAATGAAAACAATAGATTCACAAGCCAAAAGAAGAGTGTGTGCACGTTTGGGAAGCCCTTATTAGCTGCAAACATGAGTTGGAGGAAAGAAAAATGAGCTTTCCAACCCGTAGCTTTAGCTAGATAGGCTTTTTTCAAAGCATGTGCATGCTATAGGGTGCACACACTTTGAAAAACACTAAAAATGTGTTTTTCAAAGGATGTGTGCCTTATAGGGCACACATGCTTTGTTTTGGATTGCCAAAGCCTAAGACTTGGGAAACCCAAGCCATAGGGTGCACGCCCTTTAGTGCGCATGCACTATGCTTGATGGGGGACCAAAAATCAAAGTGGCACCTTTTTGATCCCCCATCTTTGTGCATATACCCCCATAGAGAAACATGTTGGTAAAGTTTACGAAACTTAAACTGTAGATGGAAAGGAAATAAAAGTGGTAAGATATAAAACAAAGGAGCAATGTCAACATAAAAGGAATGTCAGGGAATATTATTTTTTAAAAAAAATTTAAGATGAAGCTTGGTGAAGTTCAAGGTTCTATTAACATTATTTTTGCAAAAGCAAGTGAAGTAGAAGAACACGGAAAAGTTGTTCAGGTAAGTAATGTTTTCCATATTTTGAGCAGAGGGCGTCTAATGATAGACTATCCAGAAATGAGTGGTTTGTTACACTTTTTGAAAGTTCCTAACTATCCTATCACTTATTGGTCAATAAACAATGGATGGGAATGGGCAAGTTGTATTGCCCAGGTTCAAATAGAGGATGTACAAAGAAAAATAAAAGAGTCAACCTTTATTGCATTGTCCTTGGATGAAGTTATTGTAATAGATAATACATCATGGGTATGCATGCATGTTTATACTGTACAAAATAATGTCCTCCAACTACATCTACTAACTATTGCAAAATTGAGGGACAATGCGACATCAAAAACTTTACTTGAATTAGTAAAGAGCCATTTAATTGAATATGGAGCTATGGATGAATTAACAATAGTGAAGAAATTGATTTGTGTTGGAGCAGATGGAGCTTTAGTAATGCAAGGTCATAGGAATGGTCTTTGCACAAAGATGTAGGCTTCTTGTTCACCATATGTTGTTGGCATTCACTGTATGGCCCATAGGATGAATCTTGCTTTTAGAGTTGTGAAGAAGTTTCCTTTAGTAAATAAGGTTGAAGATTTAGTAAGAGAGTTGTACTCATTTTTGTCAAAGTCCCAAACATTTTAGGGAATTTTAGCACTTTACTAATGGAATTACCAATGGAAACAAGCTTCTTAAATATGTTGATACCAGATGGATCTCTTTGGATGGACAAGTGCATGAAGTTTTTTCCAAATATCAATCTTTGATTGGACTTATGTACAAAAATTGTGACAATGCAAAAAATCAGAGATGTGGCGACCTGCTTCAGAGGTTTAAGCAATATAGAGACACTTTTGACTTTAGCATCTCTTCTTCCCATGCTAGAATAAATGACATTCATTATGAAAAAAGCCCGGCAAAGAGCCATGTATATTATAGAATATGCTCAGTTGCGTAAAATGTCATGCCAAGCCCTCAATAATCTCTATCGAAATGACCCAAATTTATTCGATGAAAAATTTGATCACTAGCAGAAACTAATAGATTTAGACAATCCTGATAATTATGTAAAGATTTTGAAAATGGAGAATTATGTGTCTTTGTAAGGGGATTTCAGATACCAATGTACTGCAGTGCCCCAAAGAAGCGAGCTACAGGAGTTACAAGACAAGAGTTTACCAATATCGTCAAGTCTATAGTAGGTCATGCCAGGGACATAGCCTATAAGGTTTCCTCTAAAATAAGATCCTGATTCCCATATGAAAAACTTCTTGAGGCCATGGCAATTGTGTTTCCTCAATATTGGCGCTTAAAGTGTAAGGAAGATTATCATAATAGGTTGTTAACTTTGATAAAGGAATTTTGCAAATCTATAGAATTCAATGGAGTGACTATCAATGAAATTTTAGATGAGGGTCTTCTTAGACAACAATCAGGTTCCAGGGACTATGAAGCATCAATATAAATTATGCATAACCCACATGAAGAGGTCTCGACAACAAGGCTTTGGATAGAACTAAAATAGAGCACAATGTTGTGTGATGAAATTTCAGAGTTCTTCAAGCTTGCTGATCTATGTCAAACCATGATATTGGGTTCAGTGGAGGATGAGAGAGGTTTTAGTGCTTTGGGCTTCCTAAAATCAAAGTTAAGAAAAAAAATAGACAAGAATTTGAAAATATTTGTGAGGGTCTACACATCTAGGTATGATGTCAATCAAGGATAACTTTAAGAAACCCCCTCCTTGGAAAAGGTGTAAAATCCTAGTGAATCCTACATTATTTTGGGGGGTGGGAATTAATATTGTTGGCAAAAAAAAAAATTCACAATGAAAAAATATTAGTTGTACTGGTGATTTTTATCAAAAAGCAATTGAAATCTGGAAGAAAAGTTGCAAAAGAAGAGGGTTGGGAAACACTATTAACCAATCTTCAATTCTAATTGGGACAACTACAATTGGCTATGGGAGTGGGTTTCATAGAAGTGGAGGTCAAAGTGAAGAAGACACAAATGAAAATGAAGAGAACAATGAAGGAACTAGAATGCCAGAATTAGATGATGATGACGATGCCGAGATGAATTGGAAAATTTAGGAAATTTTTGCTAAATTAGCACTAGGAATCAATAGGTATTTTTTGAACTTATTAAGTACAATATCCTATCATTCAATGTTCATTTTAGAAAAGTAAGAATGCATTATGTTTCATCATTAAAATTTGAGAACAAAGAGTATCATTACTATATTTTGTATTGTATCAGTATTTATTTTGTCCTACAACCTTATTTTGTAAGTTTCTCTTCCAATGAACTTATTTACATCAAATCCCTTAGGCAAACCAAGACTTTCCAAATTCACAGGTCCTAGGTATTTATTAAACTTTTTCCTTTAGTCTACTATCAATTTTTGTATCTCATCATCAATCATGCATAATAGAAAATTCCAATGTCAAAAACATGAATGTGGTTGATAATGTCATCAAGATTCAATTCTACAATTAATAATAGTTTTCATTTGCATTATTCAACTCATATGGTACAATTCTTGTATATTTTTCATTATTTTTTTTACAACATAGCAATTCATATGTTACAATTCTTAGAAATACTAATTCTCATTAATTTAATTACAAATATGATACAATGTAACAATTCATTCATTAATATTAGTAAGAACACAACTCTATGATTCTATTTAAAAAAGTCAATGACTTGATAACTATTGGCACATTGTCCAATTTTATTTTCATTACCCTAAGCCAATGACCCTGAATTCCCTTTTATAGAAACAAGGCAGCAACGACAGCTTCAAGTCGATTTTCCTAATGTGAAGTCTCAAAATCAAAATCAGTAAGATAACTACAACATCTCTACACCTATACATTTATGCATTTGATAGGCCGATTTAGTAAATTAGCAATAGCATCTTCAACATTGATCCTTTTCAAAAACCAAAGTTTAAACTTTCACATACTATGATGATTGAAAAAATATAGAGTTGATTGAAACTGAAAGTACTTTCACATACTATGATTGATGAGATAAAGATGATTCTGTCAGTTTCTTTAGTATGATCCATTCTGCGTCAGTTGGAAGGTCAATATTTGTCATGTTATAGTAAATGACCTGCAACCTTGTCAGCCATCCATACTTGGAAGAGTGACTTGAAAGAAATGTTCCTTCCAATACTGTATTCAAATTTGTCAATGTTTTGATGCACTTTGCAATGCCTTCATGAGTTTTGTCCTGAGGAAGCTTGCCTAAATCAGACATCATTGTGTCCTCCAGCTTTTTTTTGTAAGCTTCTCTTCCAACAAAATTTGTTGATGAATAATCAAGACTAGGACTCAGCAAACCAAGAGTTATCATTTTGGTTGTTTTTTTAATTCAACTTGGCGAGCTTTGTCCCAAATAAGGAAAGAGTTTCCTCTTCTTCTATTAGTTTCTGACATTTTTTAAAGACAGAGTTTGCCTTTATTGATGCACCAACACGGTCCTGAATTCCCTTGCTTGCCAAATTCCTTTCACTGATTGTGTTGATTTATTGCAAAATCTTCTTTCCAGTATTCTGTCTCTAACAAAAAAAATTGTTCTTCTCAATGTGCTCTTTCAGCTTCCCAAAAACATCTCTAAGACCTTCATTCAGTTCAAACCAATCACACAACCTATCAGAAGACACCTTTATTTTCTCCCAGAAGTCTTTTTTTATTTGCTTGACTATATTATTTACTAGGTCCTTCAAGATGTTTTCGTAAGTTTTAATTGTATTATTTTCCTTCTTTAGGTCTTCTCTCATTTCTAAGAACTAGTGTTCACTATATTTTTTTATTTTCTCAGCTTTCTCTTCCCACTATTTTTCTTTCTCTTTCCACTATTTTTTTTACCCTCTCATTCTCCAATTCTTTATTTAAGTTATTGTTTTCCTGACCCGCATCCTCAATGCTTTTGTATAAACTTAATGAAGAGACTTTTTCATCCTCAAGTTTTTTTCGCTCTGTTCCAATTTTTCCCTCAGAGTTTTCAATTCTGTATCCATATGTTCTTGTTGTCCAATTGCTTCTTTAGAGGATTAATTTTTTATCCCTTTCTCTAATTCTTTGCACCTATTTTCTAGTGCTTTCTCCTTTTCCTTTTCATTTTCCAAGTCTTCATTTAACTTATCTATTGTTCCTTGAATCTTTCCTTTCTCTCTCTCCAACTTCATCATTGAACTATAGACCACTTGGTTGGTCATTTTTGACACATTTATCTTGTCCACATTTTTAATTTTGGATAAATCCATTTGGAGGGTGCTAACTTGAAATTCAGATGGATCTAACTGACTCTCTAGTGGATTATTATCTCTAGCTAGGGGTATAACAACCATGAACTCCATCATTTATTCCTTTGGGTCATATGTGGGAAATAACCTATTGGATGCAAGTTTTGCATCATGAGTTGCAGCAACTGCTTCCATCTTCAATGTCTTAGCATTTTGTCTATTCCTATTTTTTGATTGTTCAAAGTTAGTTACACAATCATTGTAATGAAAATCAGGGTTTTCTGACAAAATTGAATGTTTGAAAGCTGAAATAGCACTTGCAGTGATGTACGAGCTTCCACCTATGTTGCATGTGGTTCTCCTAATTCTACCATGAGGATTAGCAACACCCTGAACCATTACAAGTGGAGTTTTTGGACTGTTATGAGGGTTTTGTCCTGAAGCTGTAGCAATTTTTGGACTCACAGTCACCATTGCCATTTTTGTACTACTACTTATCATAACCTTTTGCTTCTTTACACTGCCTTGAGCTTTGGGATTCACTGATCACATGTCCACCTATAATATCCTTTTCAAACCACTATTTCTACCCATAATATCCACACCTATGGGAGTGGCAATTGATTTAGATTGAATCTGAGTGCTTCAAACAGGTGGAACTGGATTTGTGATGAAGGGTGCTCCCCTTAATACCACAAACACATAATAGAAATAGAGAAACAACAACAATAATATGCAAGAACAGAAAATTGGCTTCTTATTATCTCCACAAATGTGGAATTACAAACTTTGAGAATTACAATATGCAAAGCCACATGGGCATTCCCTTACAATATTCTGTAGGACAAAGCCTTGAATCAATACCCAGATCTACTACCCAGAACTGCCCTAGACAACACTACGAGCCTTCTTTATATAGGCAATTTCCACCGCTCGAGAAGGTTCCAGAAATTTAGCCCTAAGGGCCGACCAAACTTAGAATTATTTTATTTTTCAATTTATTACATCAAAGTCGGCTCAAAATAACTTTTGAAACCCGAACATAAATTTTGAAGGAAAATTATTTTCCACCATTTCAAGTGGCCCGACTTCCAGAGACCATAAGTCATCACTAGTTGACCTGATTGACTATTATAACCCCATTTCAAAAATGCCACAAGTGCTCTATAGGCTTGATTGGCGCAAAGCGCCTGTCACCCAATTTTTTGACCTCATCCGGGGCCTCTAAAGCCTTCAAAACTGAGTTCAAAGTTTCTATACCCTGCTGCCAATACCGAAAATCTTCAATATCTTCAAAACTAGACCTGATCTAGCCATGCAACTTTGTTGGCAGGCTGATATGACTAAGATGAACCTCCACATGTAAAATTAGAACATTCGAAGATCGTAAGACCAACTTACTAAAAATAGCAAGTTTCCATAAATAGCGGCTCTGCACAAGATAGCCCTTATTGAATACAAAAATAGAAATATTTTTGGGTGATGCAAGATTGCTCTTACACCCAGGATGCTCCTGCATCAATTTGAAGCTAGAACAAATGAAATTGCCTGAGTTGTATTTTTTTTTTATGAATCTAATGATTCAAATCCAAGGCATGGTTTCTCACCATATTTTGGTGGAACTGGTGGCTCAAGTGGAGACCAAGGCCCTTGTCCACTCGGACCTAGACCATCCCAACCTGGGTAGCCCATTTTTTCTACAATATCTACCCCTTTGATATATATTTCTTTTGTGGACACATCAACTCATCTGCTAATTGAATATACATTAATGGATGTGGGATTTACAAATCCTGCTCATACTCATTATCTGGATGATCACCATCATCATGATATGCTTTAGTTGGATGCTTCTTATTCCACAATTTGCTAAAAAAATTATCCTCTTCCATGTCATAAAGATTTGTAGAGGTCTTTGGCTCGTTGAGATTCTTTCTCATTTCCCAAAAATTAGAAATTTTTGTTCGAGTCCAATTACCATCCATATAATCATCCACTAGGTCTTTTGGAATAGATTTTCTAGATGGTTGAGTAGCTTCTGGTAGAAATTGTATGATGTCGTGGGCTGCACTTTTCCTTTCTGTTTGTGCAATGCCATAATTTGTGATGAAAATTCCTATATTGAAATATTATTTGACCTCTTTTTTGACCTTGTCCCATGACTCCATGTTTTTAAATTTTTCTATCAATGGCATAGTCTCATGTTGACATTTTCTTGCAGATTTCCTATTCTCTCTAAGCTTTGTTCCAATTATGTTGAGTGGATCATACTGCCAGTAACTGACAATATCAAAGAGAAAAATTGAAAAAAAGGCTTGTGCCACTTTGAATCCTCTTCTCTCAAATGTGAACCCTCCAAATGAGAAAGGAAAGGAAGGAAATATCATTTTCTTTTGTTGACCATTAAACAATACATCTATTCTCTCCATCTATCATACATATTCCAATGCAAATAACCTCTCTGTCACATATATTGGAAGTTTGTAGGGTTCTACAACTGAACTGTAAAACCTTAACACAATGTACTCGTCCATGAAGTACCAGTCAACCAATTTTATTTGACTTCTAAGTTGAATGTAATCTCTACAAGTAACATGAAATCTAGGCGTTGGAGTGCCTGTAATTTTATGGTACATTGGTACAAGAAGTCTACAAAAAAATTTTAGTTCCTTCTATTATCAATCATCCTTATCTGAGGTGTCCATTCATATATTATATTTTGGCCTTGATTGCAAAGCTTGTTTGTCTAAAATATTGCATGATGCTTTGCTAAGAGAAGATAGCACAAGTAGGTTGTGAATCTAAATGTCTTATGTGAACCTCTTTTAATCATTAGTGATTGTTCTTGCATGCAATGAACAATGTTCTCAATAAAACAATATTTTACTGGTTCATTTTTAAAATAAATATGAAAAAGCATTTCAAGAATGCTGGCACCCACTTCTTTGTTACTATCCAACCCCAAACAAAATGCTAGCAAGGAAATATTATCCTGAGCCCATTGCACAAAAATATCATAATCATAAGGAGGCTTATGATCTGGATTCAGACTATAACTACTTGTTATTCCTCTGATATACAAATCTCTTTGTGTTGCATCTATTTTTTCATAATCCTCTACTAGCTTTCCCAGGTCAATGTGCATGTTTGATTTTTTTTGTTGAAACCCTAGGCCCAACAGACTAGAAAATCCACTCTCGGTTATGGACAAAATTTCCTCCTGAGTATTTTTATTCACAATTGCTTTCTATTTTCATCATATAAATTTTTGGCGTAGACCATGACAATTTCTAGGCAAGGGAATACTTGATGTAATGCCATGCCTACTGACCTAGCAACCCACGCTGCAATTTTATTTGTCGTTGCCTTTATCATGTTGTTAAATGAAAAAAAAATTAAGCCTTATTTGGATCATTCCACTTATTTTCAAGTGCAAATCTAATTTCCTTTATTTCCTTATTTCCATGGATAACGGGATCATAAATATCATGGAATTCATCAGTGAAACCTAGTGTTTTAAGTAGATTGTGGAAGTCTTTATTTGACTTGGCCTTTTACTCATAATCTTGATATTTGTTTTGTCCATCATGGTAAGTTGGTAACTGGTATCACTATTTACTCGAGGAAAATTCAAATATTAAACCCTAATAGGCTAATTCTTTTTACAGGGGTGATTTAAAATTAAACCCTTAATAGGCTAATTCTTTTTCTATAATATAAATTGTAAAGTTGTAAACCACGAGATTTGAAAAATTTAAAATACAGGATGTAGGTGTTCAAGATTTTAGTAGTTACCCGTAATTTCAATTTGTGCAGACTATGAGTGGGAAGAGAGCTGAGAGACTTTGTTGCATTCCTCAAACCTCAATTGTCAACCTAGAAGTCCTAACCCCTTTCTAAATCTCCAATAGTAAATATTAGTTAGAACTAAAAAACTTAGATTGAAAACCTAAAGGGCACGTGTCACTTAATCGTTTGAAAATGCAACTTTAGGCAGACACTTGAAATTACAACATTTTTTAAATAATCCATTATGCAATTTACTCCAATTTATATTTTAATTATACTTAGTTGAGGGTTAATTCATGGCACGAGCCTTATTTTCATGGGACATTTTCAAATAGAGGTGATCATTCCCCAAATCACCCTGAAATACACCTTCGGCCATTGATCTATGCTCATCCAATGGTCATTATTAGTCTCTATCAGGTGTCGTGGCCCCATGGGTACCATTAAATTTTTCCTTGTTAGTACTAGTAGTAGTCACCTAGTCACCTCATCAGTCACATGTCATCATTGAATGACACTTGTCACTGACCGTGTGAGTGGACACACATCATGATTCTAGAATGGGTTTCCAAAAATGGGTTTTCTTTTCTCTTTCAGCCCAAAATACAACTTCGGTCGTTGATCTATAATCATCCAACAATCATTGTTAGTCACTAGTTGGTGTCGAGGCCCCATGGGTCCCATTAACTAGTAGTCACCTAGTCACCTCATGAGTCACATGTCATCATCAAATGACATTATCAGTTGACTGTGCGAGTGGACACGTGTCATGATTTTGGGAAGGGTTTTGCAAAAATGAGGTTTCTTTTCCCTTTCATCCCAAAATCGACCGTGCATCGTCAATCTATACTCATCCAATGGTAGTTGGCATTCACTGTCATGAATTAATTGAATAGTAATATTTTTGAAGAGGTATATAGTTTAGTTAAAATGATAATTTTTATTGATTATAACTTTTACATTTAAAAAAGAACATCAAGATTCAAATTATTTATTGATTAATTTTTATCAAGATTATAACTTTTAATGTTTAACTTAGAATTTAACATTGAATTGAATTATTTCTATTTGTATTATAATCGAAATTACATTATTACACATCGATATGGCATACTGTAGTGGCACATTGCGAAATTTGGCAATTGGCAATGCATATAATTAATCTGAATTAATTAGTAAATAATAATAAAAATATTGCTTTGTCTTTGGAGTCTGGACTGTTAAAAAGAGCAACTTGCAAATTTTAGCAAACTTGCAAAATTTCCATTAATACGTTCTAAAAACTTACAACTATCGTATTTCCTCCAAAATTTCCCAAAACAACTAAACTACTACTATTATAGGGTATCCACTATCCAATGCATAAAAAACAAACTAAAATGAAGTTGCAAATTTATCATTAATATTTTGTACAAATTTACAATATTTAGACTTGGAGTCCTTGACTCCCTCCAAAACTTTAAAGAGAAAATGAGGGAGGTTTTGACTTGCGAGGTAGTGGCAAAAATAACACCTACTATAATCTATAGTCCAAAAAAAAAAACAAAGAAACCTTTTGATTTCAAAATTCTAGGCCATAGGGTCTTGGGTAGCAAAATACTAAGGATTTTCCCCCCGTCTATAATATATATTTTTTAAACATACTGATTACAATGTACATCATTGCAAAAACCTTGTTAATCTACTAGCACCAGAGGGAGGAACACTAGAGTCTAGGTAGAATCAAGGACTATTCAGCTCCCTTCCTTCTGTGTGGAACTTTGAAGAGAGGATAATCTTAGAGAATTCTTCTAGCCATCTATAGTCATTAGTTTCCTCTAGTAGGTGCCACTTCCACAGGAAATCCCTCCCAATCTGTGCCCACTTCTGATGACGTGTGCACTGTTCAACATCAAGGTTGAGTAAAAATGGTTGCCTGGCACATTTACCCCTGGTTGTAGAATCCTAGGCAAATCATTTTCCCAAGGAATTCCAAACCCAATTTCTGCAAATACAACAACATTCACATCGTCACCGAGGTACTCTTCACTAAAAAATTTCCTCAATAGCATGAGGATTTCAACCTTTTCCCCCCAGATCCAACAGAGATGCCAAGAACTAAGATGAAATGTCAGTGTTAACTCTATACATATTTTCATTCTCCATAAATTCACGTCCTAGCACCATCCTTATAGCCTCCTTGGTGAAGGTTCCCAACTCTGTAGAAACAAATGCTAGGATTAGGTCTATGACCAAGCCCAAAAAGGCCTTCTGATCCTCAAAGGCAGTGCATCTTACATGAATTGGAGTGTCCACTAAAAATTGAAATTTGACTAACTAATATTAGTATTCTAATTTCTGAGAAAACTCAAAGAGAACCTAGCACTTGCAGACTATTTTCAAAAAATCTACTTCCACAATCATAAATTAACGAGTGTAGATCATCTATTTATAAACCCCTAATTGAAATTCTTTCTCTTCCCTAAAGTTCTAATTATTTCATTAGTTAAATGGTAATTATCCTTAAAAAATTTCCAAATCTTTCATATTTAATGTAATGATGGGTGAAATTGGAAACAAGACTTATGATAAGACATTTGCTATCTTGGGAATAATGAATGCAGGTGGACATAACAATTATTTAATATAAAAAAAACTTGAAACCTGTGCCCACTCTGCAGAAACAATGAGCAAAGTATGTTAGCTACAAAATGGCGGCAGGAAATGAAGCTTTACCATTTATGTAAGATCATCAAACAGTCAGAAAACAATGTCAAAAACCATTGATGTAAGATCAATTAAGCCTTAAGGCATTAAGCTATCAAGGTAATAAATATAATGATGTCAAACACATATCTATCATTGAAAATTGAAACTGAAAGGCGCCATCTAAGAAACCATTAATTTATAGTTACATTACTTTACTTGATGTCATCTACTCATCGCCATTGACATTAATTAATAATTTTATGAGGTCACAGACTCACACATTTGTTGGATTACAACATATCAATGACCAAAGGTGAATTTCGGGCCTATTGTTGGTATTCATAACCTTTACAACAAACTTTTGACAGAATCATGACACGTGATATGATTGATCATGGGATTATTGGATGAGGATCATAGTAATGGGACCCATTGTACCCGCTAGTGCAACTTCAACATCAAATCAAAACCATTGGATTAAGAGAGATGAATGGTGGAAGGTGCATTTTGGATGGAATGTGGTGGGATAACTCCTTTACTGAAAACTCTCTCCGAAATCGTCACACATGTCATTCTTCAAGAATGAAAACTCAGGACCGAACTTATTAAATTTAAGTTAAAAACTTAAATCACCTAGAATGTTAAATTTAATCATTATTTCCAATTATTAAATCACCATACCAACTATACAACTATAGTATTAAATCGCCACGTTTATATGTATTTTTGAAAAACATCGCCATGACAAATAAATTAATTAAAATATTGGAAAATAGTTTCGCCATAATTTATCAGTATAAGGAAGTTTGATTTGCCAATTAAATTAATAATTTTCCTATAAAAAATTATAGTCGCCATATTTTTATAAAAATGGTAAATGTTATTAAAAAATTTGCCACCAAATATCCATATTTTGAAACACAATTCGCTATCAATATTAAAAAAATTTCCTCCAAAAAACATGTAATTTTCCATGATTTTTATACTTTTCGGGAGGGGGGGTTTCTTAAAGTTATCCCTGACTAGTCCTAATTAGATGGGTTTGGACCAACATGATGACTTTCAAATTGTTTCCTGAAAATCTATTAAATGGAGAAGACAAAATTTCTAGTAGCTTGCTTTGGGAAAATTAGAGTTGCCCATAACGATGCCTCCTCAAGTTTGTCCTCTGCTGCTCTTACCCAACACTCTTCTGACTTCGACATGAATACTCCTTTGGCTCCCATTGTTGAAAATTCTATGGATAATCCCAAAAATAAAAAATATGATCCAGAATCCTCCAATCCTTTTTTAAACCTAAACATCTCCTCAATTGTTTCTACCTTGTGCAATACGTCCTTTGACAATCCTCCTAGTGGGATTTATTCAAAAATATTTAAGGAGATCGAAGAGGACTGTGTTATTGAGGTCATTACTCTAGACCCTAATGGTAGTAACTTGTGCTCCTATCCCTCCCTGGTGTCACAAAAACCTTTGACAGGTATAGAGAGAACCCCCAACAATACTTGTCACTCTCTGGACTCAGATATTGTTGTATGTTCTCAACAAGAGAATGAGTCAGATGAGGAGGATGGTATGTTCAAGGATGGGACTACTAAGCCCAAAAGGAGGGGAAGGCCTCTAGGCTCCAAGAATAAAGGATCCATAAATAAAAAGAAATCTGGTTCCCCCTTTGAACCCAAAGATTCCTCTTGCAACAATAAGGCTGTTGAATGCTCCCCCCTACCTTTATTTCCCCATGAATTGGATTTATTGGAATGTTAGAGGTTTGGAATCCCCAGACATAAATAAAATTATTAAGCATTATTTGGACTCCAATAAGGATATTGATCTTTTTTATGATGCAAGAGCTGAAAGCTTCTAGTTTCACCCTTGAGGTGAACCTTGAGTTCATTTGGAAAGATGCTATAAAAATCTTCTCAAATCATCCTAGATGTCGTGGTGGGGTTGGTTTGCTTGTTAATCCCAAGTGGGGTAATTTCATCACTAATAAAGGCATCTCCCCTTGCAATAGGGTTGTTTGGGCCAATATTAACTTTAATGGCATGATCATTGGCATCTACTCTATATATGCCACTAATGATTATAAATAACAAAATTCTATATGGACCTAGCTTTCCAATCTTCCTGACATTCCTTAGTTCTTTGGAGGAGACTTTAATATGATTGAGTTTTAGGAGGAAAAATATGGTGGACTTCTTGCCAAATAGAGAGGTCCTGAGAAATTACAATGGGATAGAAAGAAACATAAAAAGAATTTGTTTGATCCCCTTACTGGTAAAAGAAATCTGATCCCTAGAATTTGGTTTACTCAGTAGAACTATCAATAAGGCTCTAGCAGGATTTACTCCAAGCCGAACCATTTTTATGCTAATAAAAATTGTTTTTCCTTTCTCCCTGATACCCAAGGCAATGTTGTCACTATTTTCCCCATGACCCTATCAGACCACCACCCTATTATGTCTCAGATCAGAATTAACAATTCTCCTACCCCTGTCAAGACCAAAAAAAGAAACATATTCATTCATAATACTAATCTCTTGAAGGACCCTGATGTCCTGGCTGTTATTAATCTTATAATAATTTTAAACAAAAAAGACAAAAGTCCCTCTACTCAAATAAATAGATGGAATAGTAATGTGTCCTCCTAGCTGAAATGTTTACAAACTTTCAATCAAAAGAGAGCTAAAGATTATAGATTCATGGAAAAAACTCTCTCAAAAAATCCACACTGCTGAAACCAATATCCAACTCAGCCCATCGTATAGCTACCTTGTTGATTAGGTGTGCTAGGATTCTCTTAGAAAACACTAATAAGTCAAACTCAAGGGGGGCATGATCAGATCCCATGCCCATTAGCTTCAATTTTTTGATAGGGGTTCAATTTTTTTTTTAACTTGCTTAAAAAAAAATAAACTAATGAAACTATTAAAAGAGTGATTGTTGATAACAAAGAAGTTATTTATATTGATAATATCAAAGAGGCCTTTTCCCTCTTCTATAAAAATATCTTCTCCTTAGAAGACTATGAGGAGGCCAAGGCCTTGAGAGACAAATGCAAAAATATTATTCCCTGCAAGAACTCAGAGGACTCATACCTCCTCAGCAAGGACATCTCTATTGAGGATATTGAAAGGGAAATCAAGTCCCTTAAGGATGACAAGGCTCTGGGCTCTAATGGCCTTCTGGTGAAATTCTATAAAGCTAACCTTAGCTTGGTTTGTAAATATTTGTTAGAGATTTATGTTGAGGCCCTCACCTCTAGTTCTCTTTATAATTCCATTAATAATGGGATAATCAAACTGATTCCCAAGGATGGCAATAAAGCCCTGATTAAGAATTGGAGACCCATTACACTTCTTAAAGTGTCTTGTAAATTTTTTTCTAAGATTCCTTGTTGAATTTTGCAATGTGGTTAAAGTGCTTCTTAAGGATGTCTCTACACAAGTGGATGTCAATGGCTCTCTATCTTCTTCATTCCCCCTCGAGAGATCTATCAGACAAGGTTCCCCTTATCCCCTTCTCTCTTTGTGATTGTCTTTGATGCCCTTTCTTATATTCTAAGAGACAATACCCTTTTCCCCACTATTAAAGGGGTTAATCTTCTTGATGGATCTAACCTAATCAATAACCAATTTGCTAATGATACTGCTCTCTTTCTTGAACTCACTACTCAGAACTTTGAGGCTTTGCATAAAAAAATCCAATTATTTGGTAAGATTTATAGTGCTCATATCTCCCAAAATAAGTCCATCCCTTTGGGACGGGAGGCTCACCCCCTAGACTGGCTCAATAAGTATGGCTACCAATGGGATGGTCCTCACAAGATAGTTCACTACCTTGGTATCCCATTTTCTATTGATCCCTCTCTCAAGGATATGTGGCTTTGGGTGAGGGAAAAAATTGATAAAAAATGAATAAATGGCATTATAGATTCCTTTCATTAGCTAGTAGAGTGCAAGTCTGTCAAAAGACTCTCTCCTCTTACAATATTTACTACTCTTTGACCTGGATATTTAATAATTATCAAATCCTTGAGATCCAAAAGGCTATTAGAAACTTCCTTTGATCTGATGGAAAAGGTAATAGAAAAATGCATGCTGTTAAATGGGATTGGTGCCACATTAATAAGAAACTTGGTGGTCTTGGACTTAAAGATCTCAAAACCCAAGGCATTGCTCTTGCTGCCAAATGGATTTTCCATGCTCTGGATGGGTGGGAACCTTGGAAAGTTTTAATCAAAAAAAATATTGAACATGGTGTCCCAAAGACTACTAAGTCTTGGAAATCTCTTCCTTTTATTGACTTGATTGTTGGTGATTTTCCCATCTCTGTTCATGGTTCTTGTGTGTTTAAAACCATATGGAAGGCTTGGGAGTTTGTTAGGAAACACTTGACTAACACTAGCATCTGCAGTAATGATCTCATACATGGTGAATGATCTATCTAGTGGAATCTCACCCATCTGAACAAGCCCCTTGCTCTAACTTAGGGTTGTTCAGCCAAGTATTGGGCTAAAAATGGCATCTCTCAACTCATTGATGTCTTGAAGAAGGACACTCTTATTATATGGGAGGACCTCAAGTCTATGTATAACCTCCCCCAGTCTCAAAAGAAAACCTATAATATGATTGCCAATGCTTGCCACTCCCTCCCTAATAAATGCCATGTTGACTCTCACAGATTTCTTGAATTCAAATGGGTGGATGACAGTGTTCTCTCAAAAATCAAGGCCTGCAATATATAAAATATTATTGCTTATGATGATTCCATTATTAAACATGTCAATACTATTTGGTACTCTAGCATGGATACTCTCTTATGGAAGAATCATTTTAATAGACTTTGGAAAAGTCTTGTGGATCCAAAAATTAAATGTTTTAAATGGCTTATGTTGCTTGACATGCTTCCTTTAAGGAAAGATGGTGCTAATATTGAGTTATGTAACATTTGTAGACTTCCTGATGCTGGCAGGCATATTCTCTTTGATTGCTTCATTGCTAAAGAGATTCGGCTAACGTTTAGTATTTCTTTTATGTAGAATATAAACACTTTAGAAATTATTATAGGACATATTCATGGATTAAAAAAGGACTCTAACCTATTTTGGTTTATTTTATCCTCTAATATTCTCTAGTTCATTTGGAAAATTAGAAATGAAGATAGATACCAGGACATTTCCAAAGTTCTTACTGAGTCATTTCATAGACTCACCTACTTTAAAATCTCCATGCAGGTTTCTATTAATATGATGGTTGAATGAGAAAAATTCATGCGGTTTCTCAAGGATGGATATGCTACCATATTTTTTTATGAGTTGAAAGATGGATTTGAATGGAGAAGGAACATGAACAACTTGGCCAACTTTGATGAGGCTCTTACGCACCTAGTGAAGGAACTCAGATAATAGAGAACCCTCTATTGGAAAGTTTGAGATGCTTGCGCAAATCCAAGAAAAGAAAAACACTATTTGGATGGAAGATCCCCTTGGGTGGACATCCTGGGTTGAAACTTATGAGAATGTACTTCATTAAGATCTGTCTTTCTTTACCTCCTTTTGATTCACTGCCCAATCTGATGATCAGTCTATTTTTGATGTCTAACATTTGTTAGTTGGTCATCTTTTTGATCTTGACACTTGGCCTTCGTATTGTATTCTAGTTCACAATGTATTTATCTTTTTGATTCCTCTATCTATAATACAAAAAAAAAAAAATATTTATAATATATACTCTATAATTTATATATACTATAAATTTAAAATATTATATATATATATATACATATATATATATGTATACATATATACATATATATATATATATATATATGTATATATATATATATATATACATATATATATATATATATATATATGTATATATATATATATATATACATATATATATATATATATATATATATATATATATATGTATACATATATATATATGTATATATATATATATACATATATATATATCTATATATATATATATATATATATATGTATATATATATATATAAATTCTCAACTCAAATTCATCTTATTATTGAGGGTTTAGGGTTTATAGTCTTAAGAAAGAAAAAGGCATTTAGAGTTAGAATAAAAAGTTAAGGCTTTTTTTAGAAAATTGATAAGAGGAATCTCTTTTATCTTGATATCATTTATTCAATATTATAATATTTATTTTAATTTTATCATCTATTTAATATTATCTAGAAAACTAGTCTTATTAGGGTAAAAGCACAATCGGGTGTCACCCTTTTGGCTAACTTGACAGACTCAACCAAGTCCTCCTCGGCCGAGTTGGACTCAGCTGAGTCATCTTCAGGCGAAGAAAGGGAGGCATCGTGCGACATTGAGTGGCACCTATGTGGCAGGGTATACTCGGCCGAGTCCTACTCGGCCGAGGAGGCCTCGACCGAGTCTACCTGGCCCTACTAATAGCCCGGTGAATGGCCTTAGCCCCTCATTTGAATAGTGAGGGGCTAAGGAAAGCGACCAGAGGGGGCGATAGTGTAACTCGATCGAGTTAGAGGTAGGTTTTTTGTTTTTATTTTTTATTTTTTTGTTTGTGTTTTTTAATTATTTTTTGTGTATATGTTGTTTAAATATTTTTTAATTATTTTTTTGATGTTCATATGTAAAAAAAAGTCTTTTTTTAATATGTATTATATTTACTTTTAAAAATGTACAAAATTAACATATAAAACTTAAACGTAGAAACCATAGAAAACATATATAATTTAAGTAAAACATAAACTGAAACTTTTAAAAACATGTAATAGGACCTACCCTTGAGACATTTAATAAGACCATTAAAACCTAATAGGATGGACTTAATTATAAGACCCAATACTTAACTTAATAATATCAAAATTAAAACATAATGGACTATCTACTCTTACTGACCTAATAGGACCACTTAAGACTTAACATCCACTGAATATGACCTATTAGGACCCTTAAGACCTAATAGGACCACTTAAAACCTAATAGAACCTAATAGGTCAAAATAGTTCACCCTTACTTGGCTCAATTAGACCTAATTAAAACCCTTAACACCTAATGTGACCCTTAAGACCCAATAGGACCCAAGTGACAAGGACAAGTGCAACCGCTACCTAGGTTAAATGACTAAACAATGTAGTGAGCAACTTACCTTATGCATTCAATAATCATCATTGTTCGAGTTATATTGTTTTCATGCCATTAGATCAAGTTATATAATTAAAACAACTTTTCTTTATAGCATGCACTTTTATTTTATTTCATTGTTGGCTCCTGATAAATTAATCCTTAAGTTTTTAGGTTGTCATGTTTTTTAATATTGAACAAAGTAGTTTAATAATGACTAGATGCTATATCAATAAATGGAAAGAAAGAAAATAGACTAGCATAACCAAAACACATAATAGTCACAAAAAGGTTGAAATAAAGTATCATTATCCATTGTAACACTCTTTGATTTAGCCAAAATGTTTATTATATCTTTGAAATTGCATTACTTTTTTTTTGATATTTTGGAGTTGGACCATGTTATTGGCATTCATCTTTATAAGACCTATAGTTGTGAGATAGGAAAGGCAATATGAAGAAAGATGTCATAGTAAATCCTAAGAATTATAGTTATCTGATAACAATTATTAGATAACATTTGCATACTAATGTGTTTTAACTTATCACACTTTGTAATACAAAATTAATCATTTAATTATTATCAAGCCACAAGAAAACTATACCATCAATATCATATAACTTTCTATAAAGCCAAGGTAGCCAGCTAAATTGATTCAATAGCATTGTTTTTTTTCACTTTGCTATCATTGAACTCTTAACACTTTTCTTTTGTATTGATTTATTATTGTTAGTCTTGAGTAATTAAACATTTTTGTCTAGTGCCAATATTATATAATCAATTCAATTAGTTCTCTTTAATCTTAGTCATGGTCTAGATTGTCATATTTCCTTATTCTATTTGTCATGGCCCGTGGATGATCAAACTCCCCTATGCATTTTTTTTAGTCTAAATAAGTATAGTGCTGGATATTATCAAAACTATTATTTTCATCCTTTGCTAAGAAAATTCCTATTTATCAAAATGAATAAAGCCCTAACTCTTATTATATAGGATGCCTTAATTATAAGGTCATCTTTATTTTTAGTTGCCTAACTACCAAATTGAGATTTTGATACTATCTAAAACTTAGGATAAAGTATTTTCCTATGAAAGTTCCATAACACATTGTGGTAATCATCACACAGTCAAACATTACAAAGTCCCTCTAAGAGAAGGTTAATACCCAATAGGACCCTTAAGACGAGCTCATAAGACCCTTAAGATGAGCTCATAAGACCCTTAAGACCCATAAGATGATCTCATAAGACCCTTAAGACTAGCTCATAAGACCCTTAAGACCCATAAGACCAGGTTACTTTCAACCTAATTAAGACTCTTAAGACCCATGAACCCCTTTCCAAATTATTATACATTTTCACCATTTCTTTTAGTATTTAATTTAAATATAATGTTTTTCCCTCCCTAGTTATGGAAATTTGTACAAATCAATTTTTCTCATGTGTGTAAAGTAAATATATACATGTAAATATGCATTCAAATTAGTAAATATGCGTGCACATGAATTAGTTCTACTACCATGATTGAATACATGTGTAAATGCCTTCAAGTTTAAATTATGTTTTTAAATATTTAAAAATATTACATGTACATATGTAAATGCATGAATTTAAATGTTTAATTTAATATAATTTAATTTATATTATGTACAAATGCATTTGAAAATTAGTTCATGTGTGTTTGTTTGAAGTTTTTAAAATGTTTTCATGTTTACTTAAAGTATTGTAACACATGTACAAATTGAAAGTTAGATCTTTTTAATTTATTTAAATCAATTTATATATATATATATATCAATTTATTTTCTAATGGATGTATGTATATGTGCATGTGCCTACTTGCAGTGAGCATTTTTTAATCTATATCTAGATCTAGATATATATATTACCTTTGTGTGCATATCATTCATGGCTTCTAGTGGTTCAGATCAGAGTGTCCATGATAGTCATGGATCACAAGCTCCCTCAGACCATGATAGTACCCAAGCCCCACATAGTAGAGATAGTCATAGAGATGAGACTATCTCTAGGATGCAGGCCACTTTGATTGCGTTAGAGTGAACACTGCAGAATAGTACTACTCTCCCTAATAGGGAGAAATTGACATCTATACGCACTGAGCTCATGAGTATGATTCAAAAGGCTAAATCATACAATCCATATGATGATGTATCGATTGATGTTTTTTATCATAGCCTATCTAGCACTGTTATAGGGACAGTAGGTTGGAGGACAATTGATTCAGATGTCTCAGTCACTCAGGTGAAGAACATGTTTGGCACCCATTACATCAATAAGAGGGTGGTATGAGCATATAGAGTCACTTTTTGTACAGATGACATAGTGGCCCCTTTTATATATCCTAGATGGTTAGGAACACATCATATGTGGCCCCAAAAGGATGAGGTGCGACTATATTTCTGCAAACAATTATTTGTAGAGTTTCATTTGGGCTATGATGTTGACTACACAGATCTACCTCCACATGCTGGTCAGGGTCGGGGGAGATATCAGGATAAGTGTAGACGACCTGATATACCACAGCCCCCTAGTAAGAGGGCATTGGTGGGTCAAAACCTTTTGGTTCTTCCAAAAGGTTTGGAGGCCTACACTAGAGCTGGGCAGGTTGCAGCTAAGGACACATGTTTAGATATGTATTCTAGCATTGCCACCATTGTGACTCAGGTCGAGAAATTTTCATCTGATCATATGGGTAGGTACATGCTTCGATCACGGATGAGTGTAGGTGTATCACCATCTAGTCCATTTTATGACCCACGCATCAGATTTGATCTTCCTACTCCAGATGAGATAGGATGACTACCCGAGGATCGTGTGCGTGAGATTAGTGGTATGTTAGTGAGTGATCTCTTGGCTACTTACTAGAGGATTTTTACATTGCATGGGATTGAGCCACGTGATTTTCCTACTTTCATTGGAGGAGGACAGTGTCGTAGATCCTCCACAGGCAGCAGTCGAGGTCAGAGCTCAGATGCAGAGACAGGTTCCTCTAGACAGAGTGTGGATGATCTTACACCGCCTCCATAGCATACACAGGCTCCCACACAACAGACATAGGCTCCCACATAGCAAACACATGCTATGACCTCACGAGTTCACAGTAGATTCTCAGATTTTCTTATGGACGAGGCCATTGATCCTGATGCAGTGTCCTTGCACTCTTCTAAGTTATCCGACCTTAGACGTGCATTATAGTAGGTACAAGAATCTGGATTTAATTTCAATTTATATAGATATACATGTGTACATATAGTTCTATATTTAAATTTAAATTTATTTAAATGTGGTATAGGACATTGCGACAGGTGCTACATATGGAGATTTAGAGGAGCCTACTGATCTGATTCATCATGATATAGAGGTACACTTGAAATAAATTAAAAATTAAATTTTTTAAAAAATTTATTTACATTTCAAGTTCTTATATATATGTATGTATATTTACATTTACAGACTCAGGTCTAGCAAGACGAGGATCCACACAGGCCCACACATCTAGCACGTGATGGTGATCATCAACATAGTTGATGTGTTCATAGATTTAGATCTATGGCATTGATTTTGATCTAGAGTACACATGTACTAGAGAGTATTTATGTTGTACGTTGATTTTTAGATACGTTTTACATTGACCTAGATATATGCTTTGATCTATTTGTTCATTGATACATGTTTGGATTTTGTGATATATATGTATAGACACTTAAACATTGATGTACATGTTTGATTTTTGAGATATATATATATGTACATTTACATTGATATGTAGGTGCATGTTTTGTATATTGATCTATTTGTACATTGACACATGTTTGCACTATATAGACATTTAAACATTGATGTACATGTTCGATTTTTGAGATATATATATATATATATATATATATATATATATATATATATATATATATATATATATATATACACACACACACATGTACATTTACATTGATATGTAGGTGCATGTTTTGTATATTGATCTATTTGTACATTGATACATGTTTCCAGATTTTGTAATTGAAGCCAAAAATTAATTGATCTTTAAAATTAATATTTAATTTATGTTCAATCTTTCATCAATCTAATTAATCAATCTTACTAAAAAATCTTTTTATCAATTGAAAGTTTAAATCAATCTTTAAAATCTAACTTTATAATTAATCTTTAATTTCAATGTTTAATCTTTTTAATCAATCTTAGAAATTCAATCTATAGGTAAACCCCTTAAGCCCTATTATGCACCCTTAAGCCCTATCTAGATCAATTAATTGAAAATTAATTAATCAATCTTATTGAAAAATCTTTAATGAATTGAAAGTTTAAATCAATCTTTAAAATCTAACTTTAAAATTAATCTTTAATTTCAATGTTCAATCTTTAATCAACATTAATCTTCTATGCCCTTAAGTACCTCGCATGACCCCTTAAGACCTAAAATGATCTAACATGACCCCTTAACCCCTAACATGACCCCTTAAGCCCTTAAGTACCTAACACGACCGCTTAAGCCCTTAAGTACCTTGCATGACCCCTTAAGACCTAAAACGACCTAACATGACCTTAAGACCTAATTTGACCTCACATGAGCCCTTAAGGACCAAAAATGACATAATATGACCTAATACTTGACCTAACATGACCTAACATGACCTAATATGACCTAATATGACCTAAAGACCTAATATGACCTCACATGACCTAATAAGACCCCTTAAGACCTAAAATGATCGCTTAAGACCTAATTTGACCTCACATGACCCCTTAAGGACCAAACATGACCTAATATGACCTAATAAGACCTAACATGACCTAACATGACCTAATATGACCTAACATGATCTAACATGACCTAACATGACCTAACATGACCTAATATGACCTAATATGACCTAACATGATCTAACATGACCTAATATGACCTAATACTTGACCTAATATAACCTAACATGACCTAAAAGACCCCTTAAGACCTAATATGACCTCACATGACCTAACATGACCTAAAAGACCCCTTAAGACCTCACATGACCTAACATGACCTAAAAGACCCCTTAAGACCTAATATGACCTCACATGACCTAACATGACCTAAAAGACCCCTTAAGACCTCACATGACCTAACATGACCTAAAAGACCCCTTAAGACCTAATATGACCTCACATGACCTAATAAGACCCCTTAAGACCTAACATGACCTAAAAGACCCCTTAAGACCTAAAATGATCGCTTAAGACCTAATTTTACCTCACATAAGCCCTTAAGGACCAAACATGACCTAATATGACCTAATAAGACCTAACATGACCTAACATGACCTAATATGACCTAACATGATCTAACATGACCTAACATGACCTAACATGACCTAATAAGACCTAATATAACCTAACATGACCTAAAAGACCCCTTAAGACCTAATATGACCTCACATGACCTAACATGACCTAAAAGACCCCTTAAGACCTAATATGACCTCGCATGAGCCCTTAAGGACCAAACATGACCTAATATGACCTAATAATTGACCTAACATGACCTAAAAGACCCCTTAAGACCTAAAATGATTGCTTAAGACCTAATTTTACATCACATAAGCTCTTAAGGACCAAAAATGACCTAATATGACCTAATAAGACCTAACATGACCTAACATGACCTGATATGACCTAATATGACCTAACATGATCTAACATGACCTAACATGACCTAATATGACCTAACATGATCTAACATGACCTAATATGACCTAATAAGACCTAATATAACCTAACATGACCTAAAAGACCCCTTAAGACCTAATATGACCTCACATTACCTAACATGACCTAAAAGACCCCTTAAGACCTAATATGACCTCACATGACCTAACATGACCTAAAAGACCCCTTAAGACCTAATATGACCTCAGATGACCTAATAAGACCCCTTAAGACCTAACATGGCCTAAAAGACCCCTTAAGACCTAAAATGATCACTTAAGACCTACGTTTACCTCACATAAGCCCTTAAGGACCAAACATGACCTAATATGACCTAATAAGACCTAACATGACCTAATATGACCTAACATGATCTAACATGACCTAACATGACCTAATATGACCTAACATGACCTAACATGACCTAATATGACCTAATATGACCTAACATTATCTAACATAACCTAATATGACCTCACATTACATAACATGACCTAAAAGACCCCTTAAGACCTAATATGACCTCACATGACCTAACATGACCTAAAAGACCCCTTAAGACCTAATATGACCTCACATGACCTAATAAGACCCCTTAAGACCTAACATGACCTAAAAGACCCCTTAAGACCTAAAATGATTGCTTAAGACCTAATTTTACCTCACATAAGCCCTTAACGACCAAATATGACCTAATATGACCTAATAAGACCTAACGTGACCTAAAATGACCTAATATGACCTAACATGATCTAACATGACCTAACATGACCTAATACTTGACCTAATACTTGACCTAACATGACCTAACATGACCTAATATGACCTAATATGACCTAAAAGACCTAATATGACCTAATATGACCTCACATGACCTAATAAGACCCCTTAAGACCTAACATGACCTAAAAGACCCCTTAAGACCTAAAATGATTGCTTAAGACCTAATTTTACCTCACGTAAGCCCTTAAGGACCAAACATGACCTAATATGACCTAATAAGACCTAACATGACCTGACATGACCTAATATGACCTAACATGATCTAACATGACCTAACATGACCTAATATGACCTAATATGACCTAACATGATCTAACATGACCTAATATGACCTAATAAGACCTAATATAACCTAACATGACCTAATAAGACCTAATATAACCTAACATGACCTAAAAGACCCCTTAAGACCTAATATGACCTCACATGACCTAACATGACCTAAAAGACCCCTTAAGACCTCACATGACCTAACATGACCTAAAAGACCCCTTAAGACCTAATATGACCTCACATGACCTAATAAGACCCCTTAAGACCTAACATGACCTAAAAGACCCCTTAAGACCTAAAATGATCGCTTAAGACCTAATTTTACCTCACATAAGCCCTTAAGGACCAAACATGACCTAATATGACCTAATAAGACCTAACATGACCTAACATGACCTAATATGACCTAACATGATCTAACATGACCTAACATGACCTAATATGACCTAATAAGACCTAATATAACCTAACATGACCTAAAAGACCCCTTAAGACCTAATATGACCTCACATGACCTAACATGACCTAAAAGACCCCTTAAGACCTAACATGACCTCGCATGAGCCCTTGAGGACCAAACATGACCTAATATGACCTAATACTTGACCTAACATGACCTAACATGACCTAATATGACCTAATAAGACCTAAAAGACCTAATATGACCTAATATGACCTTGCATGACCTAATATGACCCCTTAAGACCTAACATGACCTAAAAGACCCCTTTAGACCTAAAATGATCGCTTAAGACCTAATTTTACCTCACATAAGCTCTTAAGGACCAAAAATGACCTAATATGACCTAATAAGACCTAACATGACCTAACATGACCTAATATGACCTAATATGACCTAACATGATCTAACATGACCTAACATGATCTAATATGACCTAACATGATCTAACATGACCTAATATGACCTAATAAGACCTAATATAACCTAACATGACCTAAAAGACCCCTTAAGACCTAATATGACCTCACATTACCTAATATGACCTAAAAGACCCCTTAAGACCTAATATGACCTCACATGACCTAACATGACCTAAAAGACCCCTTAAGACCTAATATGACCTCACATGACCTAATAAGACCCCTTAAGACCTAACATGACCTAAAAGACCCCTTAAGACCTAAAATGATCACTTAAAACCTAATTTTACCTCACATAAGCCCTTAAGGACCAAACATGACCTAATATGACCTAATAAGACCTAACATGACCTAACATGACCTAATATGACCTAACATGATCTAACATGACCTAACATGACCTAATATGACCTAACATGATCTAACATGACCTAACATGACCTAAGATGACCTAATATGACCTAACATGATCTAACATGACCTAATATGACCTCACATTACATAACATGACCTAAAAGACCCCTTAAGACCTAATATGACCTCACATGACCTAAAATGACCTAAAAGACCCCTTAAGACCTAATATAACCTCACATGACCTAATAAGACCCCTTAAGACCTAACATGACCTAAAAGACCCCTTAAGACCTAAAATGATCACTTAAGACCTAATTTTACCTCACATAAGCCCTTAAGGACCAAACATGACCTAATATGACCTAATATGACCTAGCATGGCCTAATATGAGCTAACATGACTAATATAACCTAACATGACCTAAAAGACCCCTTAAGACCTAATATGACCTTGCATGACCTAACATGACCTAATATGACCTAATATGACCTAACATGACCTAAAAGACCCCTTAAGACCTAACATGACCTAACATGACCTCACATGACCCCTTAAGCCCTTAAGGATGGAACATGACCCCTTAAGCCCTTAAAAGCCCTAACCCCTTAAGCCATGACCCCTTAAGCCATGAACCCTTAATCCCATGAAGCCATCTAACATGACCTAATATGACCTAATAAGACCTAACATGACCCCTTAAGACCTAAAATGATCCCTTAAGACCTAGTTTGACCTCACATGACCCCTTAAAGACCAAACATGACCTAATATGACCTAATAAGACCTAATATGACCTAGCATGACCTAACATGACCTCACATGACCCCTTAAGCCCTTAAGGACCGAACATGACCCCTTAAGCCCTTAAAAGCCCTAACCCTTTAAGCCATGACCTCTTAAGTCCTTAAGCCCTAACCCCTTAAGCCATGACCCCTTAAGCCATGACACCTTAAGCCATGAGCCCTTAAGCCCTTAACCCCTTTGGCCCTTAAGCCATGACCCCTTAAGCCCTTAAGCCATGACCTATCTAATCAATCTAAACAAAAAATAGAAATATAGACCTATCTAATATTTATCTAATCAATCTAATCTGATAAATTGAAATTAAAATTCAAGTAGAAAGTAAATTGAAAGTTCTATCTAATCAATTAAAATTCAATTTACCTATCTAATCAATCTAATCAATAAATAGAAATTTATCTAGACTAGAAAGGTATGCAATTCAGGAAATCAATCTATTCTAATCAATTGAAAAAAGAATCAATCTAATTTCAATTCAAATATAGACCTATATTTAATCAATCTAAACAAAAAATGGAAATATAGACCTATCTAATATTTATCTAATCAATCTAATGAATAAATTGAAATTAAAATTCAAGTAGAAAGTAAATTGAAAGTTCTAGTTCTAAGAGAGAGAGAGAGGGGAAGGGTAAGGGGAAGGAGAGAGAGAGAGAGATAACTTTCATCAATTAAAATTCAATTCAGGTTTAATCTTGATCCATAAATTCAATCTAATCATAAATTTCAAATCAAATTTAATGTCTACATATAAGTTTCAAATAGGATTTAAATTAAGTATGCAAAAATTAAAATCCTTCAACCTAAAGCTCCTGATACATGTAGTCTAGATCCTCTCTATCCTTTATTATCTCCAAAAGTTTTTCATGCTCTTCAATAGGCAACTTCCACTTTTGGTTTTTACTTGACCCTTTTTTTGACACAGTTTCAAACTGCAATTTCATCGCTATAACCAAGTGACTATAATGTAGAACTCTCTCTCCGCGCATGTATTCAACAAATTTAATTCCATTTTTGTCGATCTTATCTTGTTGATAATAGGTTCCTTCAATAACAACTGAACCAGTCGGATATTTTTGTCCATCACCATCAACAACTTCTTCAAGCAACTTGTGTTTTTCCTTGGTGCATCTTAGTAGATAATAATCTACACCTTCTATATTCTCAAGATCTGCAACCACAACAAAAATATCACCTGCACAATTTATATTTATGTGTACAAGTAAATGTTAAATTTAAACCTCAAGTTCATATATATATATATATATATATATATATATATATATATATATATATATATATATATATATATATATATATATATATATATATATATATATATATATATATATATCACAAATATACCTAGAAATAAAAAATACGCACCTATAACAACTAAATCAGAAACACGTTCATAGTCAGCTGAATATATAGGATCATGGATGTCTATGACATTGTCATTATCTTCATAAGGAGGTATTCTAATTAACACTTTATGATCCCATATTGAAACATATCCATTTGCAATATTAACACATTGACTCATTGTGTTGTTGTTAAGACAATCTTGACAAAAGCATGATTTATCTCTTAGTTGAATTAGTGGCGGCTTGTGTTGTCCCATAGTCATCACTTGATGCAAACTTCTAATTCCAACAATTGATTGACAATTGTAGGGATTTGATCGATCGATATCTGGATTGGATGGATTGATATATAGATCTCAGTTTGAAATCATGAAAAATGTGAAATGCAATATATATAGATCTACAACAAGTTAAAACACACATACATGACAGACCTATATATGTAGTTTCATGAATTTGAGTTTGAAAAATAAAAGTAAATTAAATAAATACCTATCACTTCCCAAAAGTAACGTTTGTTGTATTTTGTGTCTCGAGCAACGAAATGATTTTGACACCATTCAACAATTTTCTTTGAATTCTCTATCATGTTACCTAGAGAGATATATTTTTAACAATTTAGTATATATATATATATACATATATATATATACATATATATATACATATATATATACATACATATATATATACATATATACATATATATATATATATATATATATATATATATATATATATATACATATATATATATACATATATATATACTTATATACATATATATATACATATATACATATATATATACATATATACATATATATATACATATATATATATATGTGTGTGTGTGTGTGTGTGTGTGTGTGTGTGTGTGTGTGTGTACATGTAATGTAAAGTTTTAAATAGTCTAGTCAAGTAAACAAGTTGAATATCAAATGTATGTACACATACCTTGAAGTTTATGTTGTCAAAGTGCACGCTTCACACATGCTCCTGCTCCATCATGCTCTCCTTTTCCATGTCCACTTTCAAAGAAGTTCCAAACAAACTTAACATTGTGTCCAGCATGTTGCATGGCTAACCAATTAAAAGCTTTTGTAGACTTAAATTGACCTACAATTCAAATAAATACAAAAATGTATTTAAATGTGACACATAAATATATATATATAGAAAATCCTCAAAAAAAAATTTAAAAGAAAATTTATAATGCATGTACATACTTACCTACGCACCCATCAGACCAGATCCAATGTTGTGAAGCATTTATCCCACGACTCACAAGATTGTTGAAAAATATGTTGAAACAATGAGCCACGTAGCTCCTATCATGAACCCTGTCATCACTAATATAGAAATGAACCTCCTTGATGATAATGCGTTCATTTTGATCTATACCAGATTCTATCCCATCCAAATCGTATTGTGCATGTCTATAGGTCACATGCACAAATATTGCAACTTGATCAGAATGATAATATTGAGTCTGGAGCTCCTTTTGAGGGGAAAATGTATAGTTCTCCGCAAAATCTACAACTGAAAGAATACAACCAAGTGGGAAACAATTTTTGGAATCACGAAACTGTTTAGCTTGCCATCGTGCACCATGACAATGTTGGATAGGTGGATAAATCATAGATCGAAATCTATCCATGAACTGAAGGTACAATAATTCACTCTCCTTTAATGTAATTTTTTTTATTCACCTCCTGTCTTCGTTTGGTATATCTCATATTCAAATCTCTTCCACTGGACTGGTGTTGTAACATCAATATTATCAAATTGTAAAGGAAATCGCTACAAATTTCCACAATTATTGCATTCATTTTTTATACACTGGACATTAAATTCATCTGAATCTTCTAATTTATCACATAAAATGGACTTTGCAAATTCTGTTGTACTTCCAGTAACCATACCTAGATTAAGTATTGCGATAACCCTTTTATATGATTGCAAGTATAAGTGAAACTCAACATGATTTTGACAACAACATGTTTCATGAACCTTATTTATACGTACGAAGCAAGGGCGCAACATCTCAAACATTCTCTAACATATTTTCACATCTGAAAATTTATGCTTGAATGCTTCAAAAAATTCACTTTGTGTAGTATCGACAAAATGTTTTGGATGTGAAATCTTCATACCGGTTTCTTCATCGTCCATTTGTATAGTGTCCCTTCTATTGGAAGAAACACGAGAGTGGTTGGTCCAAAAATCAATGACCCGTCTTCTTACATCTTTAGAAATTATGTCTTTACGGGGAAGTCTACAAATCTAGACCCAATTCTTTTCAATATTCATATCCAACATATTTATCTTCCTAACATATCTCTATATAGTTCTTCGAGATACGTTGAGTAAATCAGAAATTGCTCGAACTTGATTTCTATGTGTCAATTTCTTACTAGTTATCATAGTCATCAAGTCTCTTCTAGCTGCATTTGAATCTAGTCCTTTATGATCTGCCCTATTAACAACGTTCAGTGCATCTTGTAAATTTTGAATTATTGTCTCTTTTACTTTACCTCCTCCAACTTTCCTATTATCAATACCCAACAACTCCAAAATCGGAGTCATTTCTTTTTTCTTGAATAACTTTGCAAACAATTGTGCTTTTCCCACCAAAGATTTAGTCTCAAAATATTTCATCCACATATTTTTGAGATGTAATTTAATAGTGCTTTCAGGTACCAAGTGTTCCAGTTCAATTTCACTAATAAGTGATTCCTCATTCATGTCCATCAAATTCTGCATTGGAGGAAAAAAATGTATACTTCGACTACTACCAATATCCTCCCCTAGTTGAGTTGCACCTTCTACAGCGATAGGTTCTTCTTCAACATCCATCGGTTGCTCTTGGACACGTTTCCTATGACCTTTCATTTGGTCATCCCTTTTACGATCATACTTCCTTGTTCTAGCCCTTTTATTTCCCATTGCTCAAATATCTAAGCAAGATTTTTTTTATTGT